>QVTF01025712.1:290000-330000 GCA_003573665.1 Oxygymnocypris stewartii
CAAGTCTGGAAGATGTTGATGCTAGAGAGAGTGTGGTCAGCTGGTTTAGCCGAGGCCAAAGATCAAGAAGGCTAAACTACAGGAGATGGCCATCCGAGGGGCATGTGACTGCAATGGAGGATAGTCCATAAGACATTGAGCCACGAGATGTTCAGTTTGATGCCCTTAAAACACTTAAATTAGATTTTATTTGTATTTAATTTATCTTGAGATGTTTTAACTTTAAGCACTTTTTCTGTAAGTTACCTTTCTTGTAGAATTGTGCTTCAAATAAAGAACGTTATGTTGACCTGATTGTTAGTTAATCGTTTACTAGTCAATATTGCCTTTATGAAAATTTGGGTGCACCTAACTTTTGTGCCGGTGCACCTAAGAAAAAAGGTTAGGCGCACCAGTGCAACCAGTGCTAAAAGTTAGTCTAGAGCCCTGTTTTCCTATTTAAAGGACCACGGTTTTGTAGTTTGGTTGGAAATTATATCTCTGATCCTGCAGCCTGTGTTTGTGGTGTTCCTCAGGGGTCTGTTCTGGGACCCATATTGTTTTATTTGTACATAACATTGTTTTATGTTACCACTCGCCTTTATTTGCTGAAAATATTAGGTTGCTTGTCATTGTTATGCAGACAACATGCAACTGTACCTTCCTAGTTTGCCCAAAAATGTTAATTATGTAATTTATTACTCACCCTCGTGTCATTCAAACCCATAAGACCTTTTGATCTTCGGAACACAAATCAATGATGTTTTCCAGAAGTATTTTGGGTGAACTGTATTTTTTAACTGATAATCCAGGCCCTCTTGTCTGTAATGTACACAAGCAGGTAAAGAATCTGGGATTGATCTTTGATTGGGAGCTTATATTTGATATGTAAATTCAGTGGTGAATGCTGGATTCTTTCATGTAAGGTGTATTGCAAAAATAAAATCTTAACTGCTTTTTAATGATTTGAAGCAGGTTATATGCAAGGTTTTAAGTTGTCAAGGTTGTATTTGTATTTGGGGCTTCCTCTTGTTCTGTTGAATCATCTTCAACTTCTACAAAATAACTAGGCTTTTGATTGGGAGGTCAGTGTTTCCCCAGGGCTAACCTCGTTGCATTAACTCAGTTAACTTTAGAGTTCAGTTTAGGGTTTTAATGTTTGTTCTTAAGGCCTTGCATGGCCTAGCTCCCGAATATATTCTGTATCTTCTTCAGGTTTATCAGACAACAAACCCACTGAGATCATTTCAAACATTATATATTAGAATCAGAATGAGCTTTATTGCCAGGTTTGTTTACACACACGAGGAATTATTCATTCAGCCAGGTTTCCGTAAAACACAGAGCAGCAGATTTAGAAAAACCCTTACTTGTTCGAGAGAGTTTGTCGGTTCTGTTGGGTAGAGAGTGGAGATTCCTCCGATGGATGCTAGGCCGTGCTGTCCGCTGTCTGAGCTTCACGAGCTGATTGCAGGGATATAACTAAAGACAAGACAAACTAATAAAAACAACTGCGGAGCACGCCACGGAGGCAGCCACCAGCGGCGCCATCTTGATCTTGATATAACCTGCCTTTGGAGTTTAGATATTAGATTCTGTACTACTTTGGGTCCTTTTAAATCACATTTGAGGGCACATTTTGCCCAGGCATATGGTTGAGCCAGTAGTTAATTGTACCTTTTTTTAATTATTTTTGGCGTTTTAAATTAGATTTTTGTTGGGTGTTTTATATTTTTGGATTTTCATTATTTAAGCTGTTTAAACTTTATTTAAATTTAAAGCACTAATTGTTTTACAACCCTATGTATTTCATTTATTGTCTAAGAGTTATTCACATAAGTTATGAGAGGCGTCCATATTGTGAACTGTCATTGACATTATTGTGATTTTGCTTGCTCACAATGTTAATTGTTGTTGGGTGAAAACCTGTTTTGGTGGCAGCTTTAATCTGAATTGGTTTGGTGGTTTTTGATGTGTGTGTTGTTTGTTATAAGGGTTTGATCTGTATGTGCTCTGAAACATTGAGCTGCGGTGCTGATGTGGGCTACAAGGTGTTCTAGCCCAGTTCACAGCTTGATGAATGTCAAAGCAGTCATCTTCATTTTCAGCGCAGAAGCGATAAGCTTTTTCCATTCTAGCATAACCCCGTGTTTGGATGTTGGCGTGTTTATTTGGGTTTGGCTGTGGTGAAGCAGTCTAGGCTGTGGTGTGTGGGGTTTATCACCTCCGCCGGCGGGAGATGGTTCAGGCATCTGGAGGCCCAGTGTCCGTGTCCTTGAGCCTCTCTCCTCCTCTGTCTGAGCCGCCAGAAACTATCGACACACGCTCAGTGTGTGTGTGTGTGTGTGTGTGTGTGTGTGTGTGTGTGTGTGTGTGTGTGTGTGTGTGTGTGTGTGTGTGTGTGTGTGTGTGTGTGTGTGTGTGTGTGTGTGTGAGTGTGTGTGAGAGAGTTACGCAGACATGGATCAATGCGGTGTCTGGACGCGGCACGCACTAGCGGTCACTCTAACTGACATTCATCAGAAGAGGAGAAAGAGCAAGAGATAAAAGGAAAAGATAGTGGCAGATGACGAGAGTAATGGAAAGAAAATGACTCATTCGCTCAATCTAAACTAGACTGTCTAGTAATGATTTTATCTTTTAGTCCTGCTCTTCTCAACTGGGTTTACTTTGTTATACAAGAAATCGAGTGCATTGCAAAAAAATTGAAATTTGATTTTTTACTTATTTACTTTTCTTAATTTTGTTGTCTTAGACTTCAAAAAAATCTATGCATCAAAAGTATTTTTGTCACATTTTTAAGTTAAATCATTTAAAAGTCTTTAAAACAAGGTTTACTTCAGAATCAGGACAAGATATCAAGACAAGGCAAATTGTCTTTAGTATTAGGTATGTTTTGTCTAAAGTATTTTGTTTTATAAATCTTGTATTATACTCAGACTTTTAAATGTATTTACCATAAAATTAGACCGACATTTTCAGGGAGAATATTATATTTTGGAGTGTGGCTATCAAACAAAGTACCAGCAATAACTTTTATATAAAAGTAAAACAGAAATGTCTTCAAACTTAAATATCGAAATGTATAACTATGGCAAAAAACAATATGCCTCATCTTTAACATGACTTGTGTAGAACAGGATGCAATTTGAATGAAATTGTGCTTGCACATATCTCTTGAATTTTGTAACTGGCTAAGAGTGTATTTATACATGATTGTATGGTTAGTGTCATGTTACTATTTGTAGTTAGCTGTGTTTTCCTTGCTGTCTATAGATCCAGCAGGAAGTGCCAGTCAAAACTATAAACATGAGTAATGGTTTAACCCTCAGTATAGACTGCTCTTGCTAATTCACAGGCATTATGTCCTAATGGTTTGACCCGTCCAATTATTATTTTCAGGTTTTAATCAAGCACTAGTCAGTGCTGGGCTGGAGGACCAGCAACCCATCAGCCCCTGCTCCTCTATTACAGTAAATCGGGTTCAGATATACAGTCTCTCTCAGCTATGAGCAGATTATTTGATGAAAGAGGAAGAAGCTGAGGATTTGAGGAATGGTTTCTCGGCATGGCTTATGATATATGTAATGCAGCATCAGCAGATAACTGGAGCTCACATCTCCATTGCTAAAGAGATGTTATCCAGTATCACTGCACACGCCTTCATCACAGGCTTCTTGCCTGGGATGAGATGGGTGGCAAGTAATTGCGTTGAATATCCGCTGAGGGAAGGCAAGCAGTACAAAGGCATTCCCCAGACGGCTGAAAGTTTTAATACGCTCCAACTGCTTCCTCTGCGCTCTCCCGTAGTGCAGTCAGAGACTCTGAGGTGTTTTACATTACTGCTCTAAAGCATGTCTGAAGTCGACATGAGTAAAGTCCCTTGGATTATATTATTAATCACTGGAGACCCCCAGGGCTCTGTTCTAGGCCCGCTCAAGTGGGAATACACACACTACCAAGAGAAGCATTTCACATTGAGTCAGATTTTTCACTGCTTTTCTTCTGAGGATAGTCATAGCAAAAAGGTTCATATGTGTCCTTGAATGGAAGATGTCCAGTACAATAGGACATTGAATAGCAATTCTGGAGTGCCTTCAGAATATCTGGCTGTGGATTGTGTGCTTTCCAAAGAGCTTTCAGCTGCTGTGTGGTGTCAGCAGAGCAGGTTATCTCCTCTACTGTAGCCACAAACAGAGCCGTGAGCATGTTACCATCGTGTGGGAGTCAGGTGAATGCTTTGAATGCAGCCCACAATAGCTGTAGAAGCAGGAGTTGTGGGATACGATCTCATAGGTGAGATGCTGATTGAATGAGGCTCAATGAGTCATGCAGGGCGTCTGTGGCTGGAGGTTCAGCTACATGATCCACTCTGTGAAGCACAATGATGGCGTTTCCATTCACATTCAGACGCACTCGGCAGAGAAAAACACCATCTGGAAATCACACCTGTGACCTGATTCACACTAAGACACACAGATGCCACTAAAAGGACCAACATACCTCTCTGAATAAGCACTGTTGTGAACTTGCCACCCACACTCATGGTTAGCGCTCAGATCACCCTGTGATATCCTTAGTCATGGCTTTATGTTAGAAGTACAGTCTCGCATGATAGCGTTACACTCTTTCAGTGTTCCAGTGTCAGTACTGATATACAGCTCATTTCAGCCTCAGCTCACCCATGCTTGGTGTAGATTGTATATATAATGTTTGCTTGCATGTTGTTTTACAGTTTATTACCAATGTACACTTATTATAGTGTTAGGGTTTGGTTTAAGATTAGTTGCATGTAATAGTGCATGATTTAGTTTAGTTTTAGGTGGCAGGTTGTTGGCTAGAAGAAGCTTTAGAGCTGGCGGGTCAAACACTCAGCCCTGCAGAGAATCCCAAGCATTCTCACAGACCTCTCCATTGCTGTTAAAAACATCCACATGCCGAGAATGAAGAACACTATTCCGTCGATATGCTCCTTTGTTGTGTTTGTTTGTTGCGCGTTTACGATGATGTCACGGCAGTAGAGGCGGAGCATCTATAACGACACGTGAATAATCCCGCCCACTCTATAGCGGTACTAAACTGCTGTGGAAACGCAAACCGAGCCGTGCCCGTAACGAGCCGTACCGAACCGAGTCGTTCCACGCAGTGGAAAAGCGCTATAAATGGTTTGTGTGTTGGAGAATGCTTCGAGCTGAACTCTGCAGGGCTGCGGCTCTCTATGAACTGAGGGTACTTTCACACCTGTAGATCGATTGCTTTGTTCCGAAACAGGGATTACAAGTATTACAATGTTGCTTTTTATTCTTGGTGCGGTACAGCTTTCACATGGCAAAGTTTCTAAATGGACCATTGTTTTGGCGCGGATCCGAGCGTGATTGCTGTGTTCACATATGCCCAAATGAACCGAGCTTAGAGGAGAAATGCACCAGGTTCTGAAACAACGGGCCAGATGTGAAAGCACCCTGAGTTTGACACCCCTGCTTTACAGGGAACAAGACCTAATTGAGACACAGCCATACCCCTGCTTTCCCACCCTGCATTCTAATGTGAAGATCTTTTTTGTCATGACTAATCAACACAAGGGGGAAAACACAGACAGTCTCCTCCAAGCTCACCCATATTGAGAGAGCAACCCTCCAATCCATATAAACTCCCATAGGCCTGAGGTTAAACAACATTACCATGAAAGCGCAGATGTGGTGAGAGGAGACAAAAACATTGAGGCAAACTAGACACGTGTTGAAAATCCCTGCAAAATGAAGTTGGATAATGTTGGGATGAGCTAGCTGGGCTCTCAGATAGAGTTTCTCCAGGTTATGTGTGAAGCTTTGATTCACACTCTTATCATTCTCAGTAATGGTATTTAATGACCTAAAGATGCTGACGTCGTCACCACTTTGGATTTGTCCCACCTAGCCAAAAGTTTGCCACCTTCACTTGCTGAAACTACAGAAAGGCAATGAATGGTGAGCTCAAAGAGCACATCTGCATTACAAGAAGGCAGATTTTACCACCATGACAGCCTGAAATATTGAAATCATAAAATGGCCATTCAGATTGAGGCTCTATATTTAATCGCGGGGGTACAGAAATGAACATATTATTGGGTCAGCTGTCAGGCCTGTCCTGATGGGAGACATCGGCCTATTACTGTGTCCATTATAGATGAACCTTTAATGTGCCAACACATTAGAGAGGACACGACTTCCAATTACAACCATTTTACCCTCCGCGTCCCTGATGTGTAAATCTCTGGCCGATTCAGAGCGTAACTGCCCTCTATCAGAGTCCTGTCAGGGTGATGTTGATGGATGACATCTGGACTGTACCGCACACTTTCCATCCGTGCCTTCTCGTGCTGATTTAATATTTTTAATGCAGGAAACCTTAAACTCTTTCATCAGTTCATCTGTTGTTAGCACAGTAATAAGGCATAATCTTTCTCTTTTGAGTTGTGTTTAGAGCGGGTGATGATGATTTGAGTTTTGAATGGTGTTTCGTTTCTGTTGAACCGCCTGTGATTGTCGCTGAGCACAGGTGCTTCTTTCGGCTTTCAGAAAGACATAAAAGTAGAGAATAAAGCTATTGAATCATTGTGTTTGCATGAGCACAGGCCCAGAGACAAGCTTTAACATGCAAAACGCAGGATGACTAACACTAATGTCACTTGTACAGTCAGATATTTCACTCCTATCACTGTTTCACTCCATCTGCCTGCTATGTATTTTCAATTCTCGTTTCATCCACAGGAACTGAAGGCGTCCCATCAGAACGGCGCCTGTGCTTCGGTGGCTCCCTCTGCACTTGTGGGATGTTTCTGGAGGTTTGACGGTAATGGACTTGGACTCAAGCTGCTGTCATTGGGACTCGCTCTAGCTGCTGTAATCGTGGCTCTTGTGATTGACAAGCTCCACTGATGCTGTAAATTCAACAACTTCTTGGATGAGGCCTTATATAGTGATTCGAGAACTTAAACCAGTGCTTGAAAATAACATCTTGGGTCAAATAAATGTAAATGAGGCTGGATGGGTTTGGGACATTTGTTTTTAACTGCTAATTAAAGACTGTTTCAATTTTAAAGGCTGAAACCTATTTTGCTTCCTAGTGACGCCATCCATTGTGACGTTTTAGAAAAGCTTTCTTTTTGTTTGTTGAAATTGAAGCCTCTTTGCCTATGAATGAGGACAGCTTGAATGCGTCTTTGGCTTTCTGTTCATTTTCAATCCCAGCAGTCGTTCATTCTCAGGCCAGGTGTCTCACTGTTGGCTTTGGGCTAAGAGCAACAGACTATTCTCGTCTTTGTTCCCAGCATAAAGCACGTCTAATAAATGACTCCACACTCTCAGCTCTGTCTCCTGGGTTGTGTTTCTGGAATGTTTTCTCAGGGTTTTTGGCATGAGGAGGTCGGACACTTTGTTTTGCACTCTTGTCAAGCTACAGTGTGATTTTGACCACAGAATAGTGTGTTATCATCTGTGTTCTTATATGCCAGATTAATTGAAAATATAATACTGTTGTTGACAAGATGAAGTGTATATAGAAGCCATGTCTACTTTGTGCTCAGATATTACAGTTACTGTAAACATAAAGCCAAACCCTCATAAGCAATCCTACACATTACTATGTTCATTTATTTATCTTGTTGCCCTCAAACTGCACTAATACCTGCATGTCTTTATAAGCCAGTGTACAATGTATAGATGCATGCTGTTGGCCTTTCCTCGCCTCAGGAATAGTCTTGTTTTATGTAGTTTGTGTGTTCTTCAAACATCTCAAATGAGCTCTTAGCTCTCCAGCGGTCGGTACCTGGCCCAGTGTGTAGCTGTGGCTTCTGCTGAGCGATCCATGTAGGCGTTTTAGAGTCAGCTCTGTCTACACGAGTGTGTGCAATGATGAGACGTGTAACCTTAAGCAAGCAGAGATCCCTGGGCAGTGTTTGCAGTGTCGGCTGAAGGCTTAGCGGGGCTGACGCCAGTCCACTGGGATGTAGTCAAACGCTCCTGGTGTGCCGTGCTCTCCCAACATCCCTGGAGGATCTTCTGCCTCCTCGGAGAGTGTGAACAGCACAGATGAGAAGAGACCGCGGTGACCTCCGCACCGTGGAAATGCCAGCATGTGTCTCTCTGAGCCCGAGACGGAGATCAAAGGCAAGAGTGCTGCTTTCCTCAGCGACTCCAGATTGTTTTGTGATGCTAGACATTAGCTCGTATCCCATTTGTTCTTGTTTCTTGTAATCAAGTCAATAAGGAATGAATCACTCCGTTGTCTGTCTTAATGCATGTTGTTTGCTGGGTGCACACTGTATGATTTTGGACATGCACATTTTCCTCTGATCCTTGGACAACATTTTTTAGTTTTTGATATGTTCGCAGCCACTGTGATCAAATTTTACCTCCGATGTAATTCTGCCAGTGTTAGACGTTTCAAGTGTGGCTTCTTCTACGATGAATGTCAAATCAAGAGCCATTGGGAGCACAGAACTTGCTGACGCAATTAGTCAACAACAACAAACCACCATTCGCTCCACACTCATTGTCTTCATTATCACCCCATTTTCTTTTTAAGAAGAGCCATGATTAAAATTAGCACTAGATACTGTTTTTGATACAACTTCCTATTTTTTATGATGTTGTTATTAGTGTCTAGGGATGTAGGAAGTCAACAAAAATAAATTAATAAAGACTACATTAAAGATGCTATTAGAATTGGGGAAGTCGCTTGTTATTAACGAAATGAGAAGTGTGTCGTAATGAATCAAACAGAAACCAGAAATGAGTATCAGCACATTTTTACCAAATAATAATGTCCACCAAAATACTCCAATGCTCTTTAAAATTTAAAGTCAACCAAGCCTTCAAAAACTTAAAGCTGACGAAATTTACATTTTATATACAAACATACTGATAAAAACTCGACAGTGTGAGACCTAAGCGGAGCTGAAAACAAAGAAATCAATCAAAACACATTAACTTCAACCAATCCAACACTAATCTAAATAAAACAAGAAACAAAAACAAGTCTTCAGCGTAAAACTTTGACTAGCTACGGTAGCTAACCAAACATAAATGCCAAGTTTGGGTCCCGCTCTTAAACTGTGTTTTTATACAAGCTTAAACACTACGTGTTGCTTTGTTTAGGTCACATTACATACTAACCCCGTCTCAACACTTTGAGTCAAGAGATCAATCCAGCAATCAGCTCTAGAAGAGAGAGTGGAGATATCTCAAAACTAACTATTAACTCATAGTTAATTGGAAAGGTGGACAGCGTGACAAACAAACGAAAGCTATCAGAAAAGGAACAACACGCGCTCCCGTCTTGCGTAATCTCCGTGTGCTTATAGTAGGCTGAGGGTGTCTGATTGGTTCTGAAGGGGAGTTATCGTCATGTTGAGAATGAAGGTCGACTGTCCAATCATGGGACCTGAAACTTCGAGACTACAAGGTAGATGGAAATAGAAAAACATCCCACAACATGACGGAAGGTAACAGTTTGCTAGCCACCATTTTAATTCCATGCGTGAATGTGGCTCGCCATCACTGAACACGTCACAGATCGAAGAAACTCCAGTCATGTGTTCTTGCCAATGTCTGGTTGTGGTTTGGTCTGACTTTAATCCTGCGCGGTCGCATGGCTTATTGCTGGTTTATGTTTGTACAGTCTGAGTAAAAAGGTAAAAAACTCACTTGAGCATTAACCTTTCAAGCAGTACTAAAATGTACTTGCGAGGTACTAATATGTACACTTTAGGTACTAATATGTACTTTTAAAGTACCTTTAAGGTACTCCTATGTACCATTTGGTGGTAAATAAGGTACAAAGATGTACGCTTTTTCTGTTTTACTCCTTAGGGTGTCCAGTTGTAAAGGACTATTGTAAATCATACAGTGTTCACCCAGCTTTACCAACCTTTCTCAAAATATCACGTGTGTGTGGAGAACCAATGGTCAAATCTGTTCACTTGTTATAGGCTGCTATTGTGTAGGGATGAAGAGATTTCTAAAATCTCTCAATTGCCTATTTTTTGTCTAAAACACTCACCTTTATGCATTGTTGTATCATATTTTTGTGAATCGAAGGAATATGCTATTTTGTGAAGTAGGCGATTTTACTATGACTTTTAAACAAACACTCGTGTATTTTTCATTCTGAATGACCGCGTCCTCCGTGCATATTGTCTGTTCTTTTAAAGCAGGCTTCTGGGAGAGCCTCCAGTCTTTCATTGTGTGGTTTAATTGGCAGCCTCACAGATGAGCTCGTTTGGTATAGACGAGAGGGAGCGAGGGCTCTGATTGACAGCTCATGCCGGCGTGTGTGTGAATATAAAACCACCATTTGTCCACACTAAACACAGCCAAAGGGGAATTGTTCAGCTCCGACAGGACCGAGAGGAGGAGTCCGGCTATAGAAGACACACATGCATATTCTGGAGCCACTGCTCTCGCTCGGACCCATAATTCAGTGCAGGAGTGCTGCCAGCTCACTGTTTATTAAAGGTGTTGAAAGTGCCTCAAATAGCTTCGTGAGGAGAGCTGCTGTCAGTTCAGCCTGAGGGAGCTTCGGCTCAGAAACACGTGTTTTATGTATGATCTTTATTCCTTTTGTACTTTTTGGAGTCTATTATATTGAACCACTCAACAGCCATCAGTGAGTTCACCTGTTATTGAACACTGCGGAGAAACAATGTTCATTTTAATACAGCTCCGCATGTTTGATTCCAGGTTTGTTTACTTAAGGCAGGGTTATTATCGTCAACAAAGACCTTTCCGTTACTTGGAATAAAATAAACAAGAAACTTGAACTTAATTAGCCAGTTTCTCATTTACATTTAGCTTAACTTCTACTAAAATAAATAATTAACACAACCCTCTGTATACATTATTAATCGTTAAAAGATTGTGATCTCAGTTCAAACACCCATGCGATCTTATTTCTAAACGACAACGATTTGCTTGTCTATTAAACCTTTGTAAGAGTCTTCCCGGATCATTCAGATGTGTTGGCGCTGACACTGAGAGATCGGACATGTTTAGGTAAGAAACAGCTTCACAAACTGTCTTTTTAACTACACGGTATTATTTCTGTCAGCCATTCATATTATCACAGAAATACTGGGATTAAAGTTTATAGTTCAGGTCCATCATGAACACATTTTTAACTTCAAACCATTGCTTCCGGCAAAGATACGAGTCCATAATAAGTCTTCCTTCAGTGAGAAAGTGTTCTGGTCTGAATCAGGAGAGAAATCTGCAGGGTTGTAAACAACATACAATACAACAATGTACATACAATGTATTTTTGGCTATTGCTTCAAATATACCCCAGCGACTAAAGACTGCGTTTGTGCTGCAGGGACACGTTTTATAGTGACTCTCATTCTGACGGCACCCATTCACTGCAGAGGATCCATTGGTGAGCAAGTGATGCGATGACACATTTCTCCAAATCTGGTATCTGCACATCTCCAATGACCTTAGGAAGAGGACATTTTTAGCAAATGTGCATTTTTGGGTTCGCTATTCCAGTAATTGAGCATATTATACAAGTCAACACAACCCTAAAAACTGTAAGCTTTTTAGTCACTTGAGATATTAAATGAAACAAAGGATCAATTTCATTTCACCTCAATCCACAATATTTCAACACTGTTCAGGACGAGCTCCAGTGACATTGAGTCAATATTTTGAGTCAATACAGCACAATGCTTTACTGAGGAGACGTTATTCTGTTATAACGCTGAAGTGAGAATCTCGTGGGTTTGGTGCACTCTTGACTTTCATGTAAATAAGGTCTGAATATTTCATTTCTACCCTCAATCATGTCTCTGTTGTCGACACGATGCCCTCTGTCTGCGTCTATAAACCCAAATGAACCGCTCTGAGACACAAACTCCGTTTGTCAGAATGAAAGGAACCATTTCCACCAAAGACACCAAAACTATGAGGAGCGTTTGAACATACGGTACGTCTCACGCTAAATCCCGTTAAGAGTCGGACCATTTCCAGACTATAAAGCACCGCTGCTTCTGTCACGATGTTTGTTTAGTCAAACCCAGGGAAATGAGTATGTGGTGCTTTTATCCTCTGTTTCAGCGGGTGGCCCTTGTGTCTTGGACTGGAGCGTCTCGCTGCTTTATCTAATCCACACACACACTTCTGCTGCTGCAATGCATGCTGGGAGTTCGGGAGCCATTGTGACGGTGCTTGGGCTCTTGCCAGCATTGCTTGTGTTGAGGCTTATGCCTTTGACTTTGAGCAATTGATGGTATTTGAATACGTTGGGGAGGGACCTAAATAAATATTTAGTGTGTCAACACAGTTGCTCATAACCGCTCTGAGTGACGCACACCTGAACATCCAAACATCAGAGAAACAACAGCTCCTCGCTTAAAGCGTCTCTTCATCCTAATCTCACTGATAACTGTGTTATGAATGAGAAAGAGGCTTTAAAGTGCAGTACAATTATGTAAAAACATCTTCAGAGACCAACCAGAGGTGCAGAACCAACTGCAAACTCAAGTCGCTTTTATGTCTATAACACTTCATACATCAGACATGATTTTTAAAGCAGCTTTACAATAGTTAGGGTAGCACCGATTATGTAAACTACGATCTGAGAAGCAGCTCTGAAAGGCAGCCATGGCATCTGACTCCAGGAGGCATGTTCAGCCGTTAACCGTCTCCTATCAGTAATCCCTTCACATGCTCATCCAGGCCGTTTGCCACTCAAACCTCGCTCAAGCTTGGCTAATTTGTTCGGTCTTCTGTTATTTTGTGTGCGCTGACCTGTGGATGTACGCCGTGGTGATGTCATTTAATCAAGCTGCCGCCCGCGGCGTCTCCAGCAGTTATTGTGGAGCGCGTCTCTCCATCCCTGTATGCACTGTGAATGATGACAGTGGAAATTATCCCATCACTTGGACTTCCTCTGAGCGCCGGGACCTTTGACACGAGCACTTCAAACCAAAGCAATTACACTCCTGCTTGCCAGCCTCATCGTGGCAGGAGAGACAGACAGGAGGAATAATCACAGGGGAGACCGGGCGGTCCTAACATTTGCTTTCTTTCAGCATACGAAATCATGTACTGTTGAAGTCAAAAGTTTGCACACCCCTTGCAGAATCGGCACAATGTTTGACCAAAATAAGAGAGATCATACAAAATGCATGTTGTTGTTTATTTAGTACTGACCTGAATATTTCACATAAAAGATAATCCACAAGATAAATAATTGACCCCGTTCAAAAGTTTTCACCCCCTTGTGTTCCTAATACTGTTGTTACGTGAATGATCAACAGCTGTGTTTATTAGTTTAGTGATATTTGTTCATGAGTCTCTTGTTTGTCCTGAACAGTTAAACTGTCTGCTGTTCTTCAGAAAAATCCTTCAGCTCACACTAATTATTTGGTTTTCCATCATGTTTGTGTATTTGAACCCTTTCCAACAATGACTGTATGATTTTGAGATCCATCTTTTCACAACTGAGCGACTCATACGCAGCTATTATAAAAGATTCAAACACTTACTGATGCTCCTGAAGCAAAAACCATGCATTAAGAGCTGGGGGGCTTTTGACTTTAACTCTATGTGAAAAAAGGGTTAAATGATGTACTTTAAGTCAGGGTGTCTTCAAATATTGTTGTTGAATAAGGGGGCCTTGAAATCACTGCTTTAGATCAGAATAGCAAGTTTAGTCAGATAAATGACCTCAAATCAGAGGTCAATATATATTATATTAACTGTTAATCAACAACCTAGGGATGAACTAGGCATTAGTGTAATTATACACTCCATCTGAAGACTGAAGAAGATTAAATAATGGGCAGCCTTTTTTTTCAGAAAGGAAAACAATAACACTGATTTGTCTCAGACCACGAGAGCAATCAACTGAACTGCGATAGATATGATGCATTTTAAGGGTGTGGATGGAGAAATCCAGCTATACAGATAGCGAACCCTTATTCCACTTAAACTCGTATATAGACGATTCCCAAGCCATGAGCTCCTCTAAACACAGGTGAGATGGGATCGAGCGGAGCCGTGTTTATCCACTATGAAAGTGAGCCGTCTAATTACGACTGACGGACGGCCCCGCAGCGCTCAGCCCTACATCCTCATCTGCCCTAATGACCGACAACTTCCACTAATTGAAGATAAGTTACACTATTTGGAGTGGCGTAATGATGCTACTGAGCCATAATGGGACACACAATGAAATCAATGTGGATAGTGAGTTATGGTTATTCTGCTCTCCAGCCAGATGAGTGCTGCTAATTAGCTTTGTCCTCCACCGCTCAGCCTGTGTTTAATTAACCAAACTGTTGTGCTACCAACCAAGAGATGAACGAGCAATTCAGCTTTAAGATGCAATCAAGAAACTGTCCCGTGAAGGGTCTGAAGCCTCAGGTTTGTCGTCCTTGGAGCCTCTTGAGTCTTCGTTTACACTCTTAAACAAAGGTGCAGAGCAGGTTTTAGCAGAGATGCCATTGAAGATGAATGCGCTTTATTGTGTATTGTTGTACACCCAAAGCGCTCCTTGGAAGCGAAGATACATTTTGGTTCCCCAAAGAACCTTCCAGTGAACAGTTCAGAAAGAAACCATGTTTTTATACATGTGAAGAACAGTTTAACAATCTAAATAACATTTTTTCTGCTTTAAAGATCCTTTTATGCCGTGGAAAGTTTCTATAGATGTTAGACGTTCTTCATGGAACCATTAGCACTAGTAAAGAACCTTTATTTCTAAGAGTGTCGAACTAACACTGTACAAAATTACCATGATTTTAACGGTAAAGAAATGTGAAAATTCGACAGTAAAATCCTGTTAAATGGTAAGCTGTAAGATCCCCTAATATGTACGGTGAAAAACTGTCCACTAACTGAAAGACATTTCAGACAATTTTACGGTGAAATACTGTTTTTGGAAGTGAAAAAGAATGTAAAATTTACAGGGAAAATTGTAAATTGACGTTCCCAGAATTCCCTGCATTGCATTTCAAATTGGATGGGTTTATATCTTCTTTGAAATAACTGTTTCTTCTTAGTTTTGTTTTATCAGTTATGTTTATTAGGGTTGTTTGTTGCATCTAATGTTGGTAAATTAATGTTTATTTCAGTTTAATGATGATCTCACCGTGATGTGATTAGTGTTTGTGTGAATGACGCTGTGCTCCTTCTATATTTATTAATAATTAAAAGCAGCTTGTGATGGGCTTTGGTTCATCATGTGACTCTCATCAACACCTGCTTTTGGAGGTTATCGGCGTATTACATAGGTACAAAACAGATTTCACTACTTTAATAAGTTGGTATATTAACATTATATCAGTTAATGAAATTACGGTATTTAATTGTACATTTAAGTTAAAACCATAAAACGTTGTTACCGTATTTTTTTACAGTATAATTCTGACAACAACACCTGCCTAAATTGTATGGATTTTTTTTACTTTTTACAGTGAACGATCAGCTTTCCTTCAAGGTTCAAGGTTTCTTTATTTGTCACATAATAAATTATACAGGGTATAATCAAAAGTGAAATGTAGATCAAATCAGGTCCGCTCAGTGGACAGTGCAAAGAATAAAAAATTATATAAAAGTAACACCACACAAGAGCATATATATAGGTGAAAAAGAGAAATAAAAAGCAAAATGTGCAATAGAATAAAGAAAAGTGCAAAACAAGTAGGATGTGCAAAAACAGTATAATGGGACTTAATAAATAGTAATATAAACAGGAAGGATGAGAGAGATGTGCAAACACCCCTTGAGAATCTGACCAAATGGTCTAAGGTTCAATGTTCATTATACATTTATTTCTGATGAACATCTTCTTCAGTTGAATATCGGCAGCAGTAATTATTACAGACCAAAGTCTTGGTGTGTGAATCCCAGGACGAAGTTCTGTCTTCTATCTTGAAGCTTGCGCTCTACTCCTGGATTTGGAAAATATAGAAAATGAACAAGAAAAATCAGCCTTCAAGCACTTGAAAATGTAAAGACTGATCATCCCATAATTATAAAGATTTTAGCCAAAGCAGACCGTTTAGGCAAGAGAAGCTTCAGTATTTTCTTCTGCTGGGTTCCAGGTCATATGGGTTTTTCTGGTAACGAGAAAGCAGATATCAATGCAAAAGAATCAGATTTAGATATATTCGATTATTTTTTTTATAAACTCATATTAATGACATGTGGCAGATGGAATGGGATAAATATAATTAAAATAAGTTATATGAAACAAATCCTAGTGTTAGATGTTTTTTTGTCTTTTATATAATTTTAAATCTAGGTATGACCGAGTTGTTTTACACGGTGTCTTTAAGGTCACACAAGATTCACACATGGATATTTATTACAAGCTGAAGATCCACCATCATGTCTTACTTGCCAAACTGAAATGACTTTGAAACATGTTGTATTGGATTGTACTGTTTTTAATGTAAATAGACAACGGATTAATTCAGAGGTGTGTCTAACTGGTTTATTTAAAAATGTATTTTTGTCTAATGTACATCTGAAATTTATTTTATAACCTTGTATAATTTATTCAGAGACCTCCATGAAAATAGCCTTGATGCTGGCATGGCGTTAAAAAGTGAATAAATAAATATGAATATATATAAATCAGCTTATGTTAAGTGTGTTTTAGTGAAGTATTCCCAGTCACAATCTCTTCCCAGTACCACTTTTACCAGGCTCTGCACGTCTTTTATTTTTGTTGGCGCTCTTTATGGTGGCAGTGTGATGGGACGTCTGTTGACAGGTCTCTGAGCAGGGGGTCCTACGGGGGTCCGTTTATGAAGCTGCCTCACAGCGAGAGGAGGAGAGCGAGACACAACAGAGAAGATGAAGCTGATGCACACCCTCAAGAGATATTCCTCTTATTCTGTGTGCTGCAGAAAGCGTCCCCTGACAGCTGCAGTTAATTCACTGTCGGAGCACACAGGGCTGTGAGAGAGTCGGAGGATTCATAAAGGGCAGCGCTGACAGAATCTGAACATGTATGTTACCCACAATCCTCTAGTGCTGGCTAGAGAAGCAATTACAATTTCACAGGTTGGAATTAAAATCCCCTGTGCTATGTGATAGAGTAACACGGGCTGTCAAAATGATTTCAAGCTGTTTATCTCCCAGTGTGCTAAGACCAAAAACTGATTCCTCGAGCGAATGTCGTTTTTTTTCACCCGCTCTTGAAAAAGAGGAATTGTCATTTTAATTACCAGGAAGGTAAAAGCGGCATGTATTGTGATGATGCGGCAGAAGACGCTCGGCAAAAATCCTCTTTTTTCACAAGTTGATGCAAACGCTTCTAGGTCACGTATTATCTATAAAGAGAAGTATCAGGGGATTACACGTCTCCAGAGGGAAGAGTTTCTCATTGGGACTTTTTCTTTCTTCTCGTTTTGGTGTCTGGAGTTCCTCTAGTTTCTGTCCATGTGCTGTAATATAAAGCAGCATTATTATATAAACACAGCTGTATTTAAAAAGCCATGCATGTTCACCAAAATCAAATTAACATTAAAGTTGTAGTTATATAAAAGTGAACAATTGTTTCTTAGTTGGAAGAATTTTGCAACATTGCTTGATTTTGTTGTTTTTGTTTGACTGTAAAGCTGTTGTGAAGTCATCTGTATTGTATAAAGTGTTATATATCTAAATGTGTCTCATCACTTCTAATCTCAGCTGCAGATGTAAATTGTGAGTTATGGACCAAATTATTAATAACCAAACAATTTCATATGGCATTTGTATGAATTGATTTTATGGACAGTATTTAATTGGTTTGGAGACAAGATGAAAGAAATCTTCTTATACTGGTATTTGAGTTTGTTTAGCATTGCATCTGAAGCCGATACGAGGGAAGCATGTCTCCTGCAGTGCACCTGGTCCTGTAAAATGAGCTCATGCTTTTTTATTTTATCCGTCCATTAATTATAATCATCACACCAAATGAAAGAATAATAGCTTTACTGCAGGAATCGTGTGACCTTCTACAAATGAGCAACTTGTTGGCTTACTTCCTTGCAAGCTAGTACAAATGTTCATGTCTTAAGTGTGTGCATAGTACAGTGTTACGCAATGTTGTAGCGCTGCTTTGTCATTGCATATGCTTCTGATATCTCTGTAATTGTCTGTTGTGCATTTTGCATAGCGATCCTGTAGACTCGAGTAATGAAATTACTCTGCTCCATCTTTGGGATCTGCTGACCCGTGTGCTCTTGTTCTTGCACTTCTGCAATATTAATGTGTTATTAGTGGCATTGAAGTTGGAAAGTGTTTCTAAATTGCCCCTGTGTTGTTCAGGAGCGCAACAGAGGCAAATTGAATGGAATGGGTCATTCGTGATTTCCTTCGACTTCACTGGAAGAGAAGAGCGTTTCTTCACATCTCTCCCCTGTGCCATCGTCTTTCTCTCCTGTTGTCCCGCTCTAGCAGAAGAGGATAATCTCCCCGGCCTTTTGCCGCTCTCTTGATCCGGCCAGAGACCTTCTTCTGCCCCTGAGACACAGTCAAATCAGGTTGGTCATGGATTCAGCCTTTGATTCGGTGCCAAGACATTCTCCAGAGCAAACCAGGAGACCCAGAGCACCGTGAGCCAGTTCGGCTTCAAATCCTCCCTCGCTCCAGTGCTCCCGATAAGAGAGCGCTCCAAATGCCCATGTGAGAGAGGCCTGCTACCTAGGGATCCAGACTGAATACAGTATCTCCGCTGTCCAGGTCCACCTCAGCCACAGTGGAACAAAACTCTGGCAGCACAAACAATTGAGCTATCGATTGCTCAATTATCAACAATGGCTTCCATCTAGTGGGGAGAGAGATATTGATTTTACAGGTGCTGCAGATTCTGCCCAGCAGGGAGGTTATAGGTCAGAACGTGCCTCGGAGAATCTGCTCTGCATCCATCCTAAACGGTTTCAAGCGTCTGGAGAAGGAGTCTTGTCTCTCTTCCTTTACTGCAGTACTTTCCTGCTAAATTAGAGTGGCTTTCGTGTGTTTTGCTCTGTTTGGATGGATTCAGTATTTGCATGGTCTCACTTGAACACAACTGACGTTATGTTTTTGCATGCCCTCCTTGTTAACAGGAATCTTGCAGTTCCCTCCTGTTTTCCATATGAGCTTCAACTGAAAACAAAGACTCGGCTCCCCGCACGGATCCGTTGGAGGCAGTCAATACGGGCCGCAGATGCTCCTGCTGTTGGCCGTTATGAACGGGCTGGAGGGCTCTCTCGGGCAGGAGTTTGTGCTGTAAGATGCTGACAGTGAGTTTCTGCAGGCAGGAGACCAGACTCCTCAGCTCAGTCGGGTCAGCGTCTTGGCTCTGGAGTAACTGTTGGGTCTGTGGATTGATTCCTGAGCTACTGTCTTGGCTGCAGGAGTTGGACTGCAATGAAAACATGAGGAGTATGAGTTGTTCATCGTCGGCTGCAGGGCTTGTGTATTGACCTGCTCCAGCAGTTCTCATCTCGCACGCAGCTGTGCTCATCTGCTCTTGGCTTCAGCCAGAGTTTAGGTTTTAATAAAAATAACCTTTACGTTTTGTCCATGTTTCATAATGTCATATTCATCCATTTTAGTCAGTTTTTCAGTTTTTTTAAATGAAAGTTTTGTAGTTGATGGGAAAGTGCAAAATTAAACCAAATACTCTATGCATTTATGTATTAATTTAAACCAGCGGTTCCCAATTACAGTCTTCATGTATGTATCTCTTATCACGTATGGCGTTTGGTCTATTCGACCAAGTGCCTTGCTAAGTGGACATCACCGGATATTCTGCCATGATTCCAGTTCGTAACATGTATATGTTCAATACAAAGGGCATTAAATTTTGCGAGACGTGGATTTAAATAGTATTATTAACAGAGTTATATTCTGTCACACTTCACACTTCTCTTGTAAGTTTCATCTGTGTGTGAAGAAAAAAGCAGTGTTTGAGTAGCAGACCAGCTTGTTA
The DNA here is from genome assembly GCA_003573665.1 of Oxygymnocypris stewartii. Classification (NCBI taxonomy): domain Eukaryota; kingdom Metazoa; phylum Chordata; class Actinopteri; order Cypriniformes; family Cyprinidae; genus Oxygymnocypris; species Oxygymnocypris stewartii. The sequence goes on from QVTF01025712.1 coordinate 309,930, forward strand.
GTGGTGTACAGATTACCAGACTAAAGCAGCAGCAGCAGCTCGGAAAAAAAAAGTATACATATATATGTAGTAGACAATATACTCACTGAAGTAATGAGACTGGCTGTGAGGAACAGAAGTACAGACCATCCAATACGTCATGCTGTATGTCGCGTCATATTTTCCAGAATATTTTATCCGCTGGAAAAACATAGTTTCAGTGAAACAACTGAAGTATTGATGCACAGATGCGCAACAGTACACCATTATTGAACAGGATTGATCTTTATCTCTCAAAGCCTTGCTTCATTTCACATCAAATGAAATAGGTGGTCTAGCCTGGGTAAGGTCTGTAGTGACTAAAGTCATTTCTCAATTAATAAGACTTGTTAACATCTGTACTATCGTCACTGGTCTCTCACACCGTTAATGAGTGTGTTATTCGAGTCTGTGGAGGATGAAGAGTATGTTCTAGTCCTAACCTCTCCATGCTCTCAGTGTCATTCTTCTCTACAGCTGAGTCTCAGACGTGTGTTGGCATGAATGATGAACGTCCCTCTCAGCAGACGCTCTGGGGCCTTCTCCATGTTTTCCAGCTGTGCTGTGGATTGATTTTATATGCTGTGCTCTTCAGCCTCTTGCGTGATGGATGTAATCAAGTCTGGAGGCGAGAGGCCCCGAATCCTTGTCTGGCAGGAGGGCATGGGGCCAGAGGAAGGGGCACGGTTGCCAGGGGCCCCTTTGATTAAAAGGGGCTCCTCAGTGGAGCTGTGAAGCAGCGGGAGTCTGGACCGTCCTACTGCAGTCACCCATCGCTGATTAGCCACAGATCAAGCGCGATCAGAGACCGAGAGTGTGGGTGGGTACGAGTGAAAGACAGCGTTGCATTCACATTGCATCAGCTCAGTAACGAGATTGGGAGCTGTCAGGTTTAGACGGGCTAATGGCTTTTTTGCAGACTGTCAGAGCGGATGATAATGCCTTTTGGCCTCTGACATTCTCCAGACTTGTTCGGCTGTCGCATTACTGTGAACGCTCCCTTTTCAAGCGGCGGCATGCTGATCAACACTTAGATTCTGTCGTCTCTCCTGAGTCCTCTCAAAGGCCAGGATCGGTAAATAATGTTAATTAATGGAGAGGAGGAAGAGCATCCCCGTCCTGACACGTCCTTTCATGGTGAAGGGCGAAAGAGAAATGTCAGAGCCATAAACGGACAGACGGGTCACGACTGGACAGATTAACAGCAGTTATGTCCAAACGCTTGTTTGTTTTGAGTCACTTCTCCTGCTGAACTAAACATGTAACTTGAGAACGTCATCCACTCGTCTTGCGTTTTAAAGAAAAGATGATTTCTCTGTGTGGCGAGGGATGTGTTGTTGATGTAATGTGGGTGTTTAGAGCTGTGTTTTATTGTTGTTACTCCAACGATTTATTCGTATTGCACTAGTGTTGTGCTCTGAGACCAAGCAATTACAGCTCCGAGAGTAAAGACTGTGGTATAACGGCATTACAGCAGCTGCTCGGAGTCTCTGCTTGCTGTCACACCCTAGTTTAGCAAGACCTAGGAAGAAGTTTCACTGAACGTTAAAACCTTGTTAAGTTTAAATCACTGTGCTGTTTTGGAGAAATAAATGAAAGTACAGTACACTCCACATGGCATAATGCTTCTGTCTCGCCCAACATTTCAACACATAAACATCTAAAGCTCGGCCTTTGAGGTTACAAAGGATGTAAAGACTGAAGCCTGTATTTTTGAAGACGGAGGCAGCAGCGAGTCTCTGATCCCTGCTGCTGGAGACCAGGCGGTGCTGTCCAAAGAGAATGCCTGATTGCTTCATATTTGTGCATGAAGTGAATATTATGTGCTGTTTTGGCTTCTCAGTGAGATTTATGCTTCAGAGGATTTCTGGCTGGATGGGAGAGTTTCTTTAGGTTTTTATGCATTACAGACTCTGCTGAAGAGGCATCTTCCATCTCAAAGACATTCTGCTGGATTCTTCATGAAAGAGTGGTTATGCTGTCAGACTGAGCTGCAAATATGCATCCTTTGTGTTTAATCTTGCCTGTGAAGCATGTTAGTGTGAGTTTCCCCGGGACACGAGCTGTCTGAGAGGCTGTAATGAGTGGCGTTGGTACTGAACCTCTCTGCCAGACTCTACATGCGGTCTTCTGAAGACGTCTCCTGCCTCGGCCTACCCACAGATCAATGTGGCACGCATCCGCTGTTGTACAAATCGCTGGTGTCGAGGTTCACTGGAACTCTGATATTCCTTATTGACTGATCGGTCTGTCGCTTTGGTCCCATGCTACTGATATGACGGGCAGGTTCAATTCGATTTTGATGTATTGATTAAGCATCTCGTTTTCTTGTGGGACGGGTTACTTGTCCCGGGTCGTGACAGTAGGTGGGATCTCAAGAGCCTTGGCCCATTCGAGGCCAGAGGGATGATTCTGATTGCTTTTATTTCGACTGTGTTGAGATCGTTTTTTGATCAGTCTATTTTCACTTTTTTACTACCACGCTCCCCCCACAGCATGCAACCATTGATAGCTAATTATAACTCTAATTGGATATGACAGAAAAACAATGGCCGTTCGATCCTCGCACTCATTTGTCCTGTGATAATTAACCCTCGGTGTCGTTCTGGATGCTGGATTCACTGGAACTCAGATTCAGATTCACCTTTTACATTAAAATGAATTTAACTAATATGCATCACGGATGTGTTTCTATCAAACCTTTAAGAACAAAAATGTAATTAGAATTTAGTGGAGTTGTTTTATAATATTAGTTTGACTGTCTTAGGTTCTGAACTCAAGTTCATTCATTCATTTATTATGAATAATCTTGTCTTTTGCTTTGTGTTCATTAGGTTTCAAATAAAAAGAGCAATAGATCAAATGAAGCACCTTTCATTCACTACCATTCAAAAGCTTGGGGTCAGTGGGTCAGTACGTCTTTTGAACTGTATGTGCATCTGTGAATCCTGAAAAATAAATGTGTCACAGTTTCCACAAAAACGTTGATGTATTATCGACATTGATAATAATCAGAAATGATTCTTGAGCAGCATATTATTATGATTTCTGAAGATCATGTGACACTGAAGACTGGAGTAATGATGCTGAAAATACAGATTTAATCACAGAAATATATTATTGTTTAACACATATTCACATAGAAAACAGCGGTTTTACATTATAATAATATTTCACTGTTTTTACTGCTGTTTTGATTAAATGCAGCTTTGATGAGCAGAAGAGACTTCTTCAAGAAACATCACAAATAGTACCACAAACATTTTAATGCTGGTCTATTATTTATTTTCAAACGCACACACACACACACACACACACACACACTCACTCTCTCTCTCTCTCACACTCACACACACACACACACACACACACACTCTCTCTCTCTCTCTCTCACGCACTCACACTCACACACACACCACACACACACACACACACACACACACACACACACACACTCTCTCTCTCTCTCTCTCTTACACACACACACACTCTGAAGAAAAGCCTGTTTCCATAGTGATCCGCTGTATTAGTTTCCATAAATACAGGCACCTGTGTCTAATCGATAATGCTAATATTTATACTGGAAAGCCTTTTATGACAGACGGTGCGTTCCATTTGTGCACTACAGTGTGCGTCTGATCCACCGTAACACTCACACGGACAGATGGCCATCGACCTGTTAGTTAACCATCAAATTAATCTTCTGTTTTATATACAACGTCTTCATCATATCTGATATAACCACTGTTTACAGAGTGAGAGTAAGCGGAGACTTTACCTGGAACTGCCAGAATGCACTTGATACACATCTGAATGTCAACACACACACACAAACAGACCCGGGGCCGTCACACACCTGCTGTTTTGATTGAAACTCTCCTGCACTGGTGGGATAAGGGCCGGCGGGTTAACCAGTAGCATGAACCTGCTCATCTGTGTATGAGGGCTGGTTAAAATGTGCTGCCAGTGCAAACAGTGTTTTGTTTTATGGTTCTTTATTTGAACTTCTGGTGTAGCGCAGATGCAGCTCGTGTCGGACAGCAATCGCAGATTGGGGGGGGCATGGCCAGGCGCTGGTAATCTCTGGGGTTTTGGGTCAGTGTCCCGCAGCTGCCCTGTAATACCCGCACAAAGAAAGCCTTGTTCTGAGCTCTAATCCACGGCTTTAACAGCACTCAGTTTACACTCACCTCCTTGCACATGTTAAACTGAATTAATTTCCCAAACATTAGATACTTTAGGTTTGCTGTTGTTTTTTCAAGCTAAAAAATGTCCTTGTGTCACCACAGATAACTCTTCATCTATCTGGCTCTGTGGCCCCAAGACTATACGTGTCCCTGCAGCACAGTCATAAGCAGCACAGCTATATTTGTAGAAATAGACAACAATACATTGTTTAGGTCAAAATTATACATTTTATTTTATGCCAAAAATCATTAGGATATTAAGATTATGTTCCATGAAGATATTTAGTACCGTAAATATATAAAACATTTTTTTTTATTATTAATATGCATTGCTAAGAACTTCATTTGAACAACTTTAAAGGTGATTTTCTCAATATGTAGATTTTTTTGCACCCTCAGATTCCAGATTTACAAATATTGTCCAAACCATACATCAATGGAAATATTATTTATTCAGCTTTCAGATGATGCATACATCTCTATTTCACAAAATTGACCCTTATGACTGGTTTTAGGGTCCAGGGTCACATATATCAATGCTTCCTGAGATATTTCTGATCTTAATTTTCAAACTAAGAGTGGCAATGTACATTAGTTTAATTACATGTTTTAATATTAATACACATTAATGTAGATAATATAATAATCTGGTGACCAAATTACATTTCTAACAACCTTTACTTGAAATAACTAAAACAAATATCATTGAAATAATTACAGAAGCCGTTTCAAAAACTGAATGTTTTTCTAGCTTTAAGTTATTAATGAACTTACATGACTTTTCTTTTCATTGTGATTACAGTTTTTATTTAATTTTTTTAATTTCACTAACAAAATAAACATTCCTCCACAATTTCTACCAATTCAACGCTTTAGAATTTAACAACTAGAAAAACATTATATTTCATATAAAAATGTCCCCGAATTTTAGAAGTCAGACTTCTAAAAAAAAGAGGTGTTGAAGAAATGAATTAAAATGAGAAATATGACACCCCGTTTATTTTAAATGGTTGTAAGCCATCTTGAGGCCCCTTGTGGGCCCCGGACCCCAGATTGAGTCGTACAGGTCTGTGTCAGCGTCCAGTCACACATGTGTTTTTATGTGTGGTAAAGATTAATTAATTTAATTTCCCTGCAGAACATAGTTTGATTGAATTACAGAACACCAGGCACATACTATTAGTGATTTATTACAACACAAGCACAAGAAACATGATGTAAACGAAACTAATCGATGAAGACAAGTGGAAAGTGCTTGCACTAATAGATATGATATGAAACTAAAACATTGATCAATTACCTGAGCAATGATCGGAGACCACAATCCCTTAACAGTTAATGACAGTGTCTCAGGTCTCGAGAATACACAGTGATTCGGTAACACTTTATTATGATAGTAGACTGTCTGATTAATATCTTATAACACTTTATTTTGATTCCACAACATACTTGCAAATTTCTCATAGTCACTATATTGTATTTGTCCACTAATTCGACTAACCCTAAACCTACTCGGTAGACATGTAGTTGTGAATGAATGAGGATTAGTGGACATGTAGTTAGTAGAATGTCTAAAGTGTAACCAGTGGTTCTTCTTAAAGAGACAGTATCGCTTTATGTATCCCCCAATTGTAACATGCATGTATCGCGTCCATGAGCTTCGTCCCAGGTCCAGCAGATCCGACTGTAGTTTTGGACTCAAACAGAAGATTTGTTGTGCTTTTGTCTTCAGATAGCAGTGATAGTCTGCCATGACCTGTGTGGAAATACTGCTGTTTCTCTGAGGACGGCGGAGCTCGCCGGACACTGTAAGTAATGCACATTTTACAGTTTACAATACCTCTTGAGTCTCAAATGCTATTTTCTTTAAACTACATAAAAAACCTTGTCAGATCAACAAAATCACCCCCAAATGTTGTCTGAACAAAGAATTTAATATTGCTGAAATCAAATGTTAAGGCTTTGTGAGTTCCCAGCATGCATTGCTGCATTAATAAATCATGGCGTTACTGGATTATTAAACGTTTTTGCTGTTATTGTATCATTATTGTTATACCATGACGCAAAGAGTTCATCTTGAGGTTTGTGTGTCTAGTTTTGAGTATGTTCAACAACTTATTCTCTCTTTTTTTGGATATATTAGTCTTTTTAGTTATTTTACAAACAAATACAAAGCTGTCTACATATTAGTCTGAGTTATCCATTAACGTTTGTCATTCGCAAGCATGCATAAATTCGATAACGTGGAGACTTTTTGCAGAAAACAGAAATAAATAAAATAGTTGTTTCAGTTGCTGTGACGAGATTTCTCTGTTAGCAAGATAAGACAATCAGCATTGCATGAGCAAACACATTTACATTGGCTCAACAAAGCATCTGTACTGAGCAGAACTACAAAAGGTTTTTTTACAGGGTTTCGCGGCATCTGCAGCTTAATTAAACTCTGGCTCTAATTGATTTAAGGATCCTATAGCACAGCTCTTTCATACAGCATTACCCAATAATGACGGCATTATGAATCATATTTATGTGCTGGAGATGAACGCCGCTTCTCTCTGGAGCAGACGCCATTGTTACATCTGCTCGTTAGCTTTTAATTAGCGCTCATTATACCATCTATTAGATCTTCACAACTCTGTAATCAAGATCTTCGACTAGTATATTTGATTCTCCATCTATGCAATTACCTATTACTATATTACTTTCTATGATCTGCTGACCTCACTCCCACCGTTAGTTACTCTAGAGCCTAGACGCTCTGGTCCAATGGCATACAGGCATCGTCAGATTGACAGCGCTCTGATCCAATGGCATACAGGCATCGTCAGATTGACAGCGCTCTGATCCAATGGCATACAGGCATCGTCAGATTGACAGTGCTCTGATCCAATGGCATACAGGCATCGTCAGATTGACAGCGCTCTGATCCAATGGCATACAGGCATCGTCAGATTGACAGCGCTCTGATCCAATGGCATACAGGCATCGTCAGATTGACAGCGCTCTGATCCAAAGACATACAGGCATCGTCAGATTGACAGTGCTCTGATCCAATGGCATACAGGCATCGTCAGATTGACAGTGCTCTGATCCAATGGCCAGGCATCAGGCAGCGTATACCATGGCATACAGGCATCGTCAGATTGACAGCGCTCTGATCCATGGCATACAGGCATCGTCAGATTGACAGCGCTCTGATCCAATGGCATACAGGCATCGTCAGATTGACAGCGCTCTGATCCAATGACATACAGGCATCCTCAGATTGACAGCGCTCTGATCCAATGGCATACAGGCATCCTCAGATTGACAGCGCTCTGATCCAATGGCATACAGGCATCCTCAGATTGACAGTGCTCTGATCCAATGACATACAGGCATCGTCAGATTGACAGTGCTCTGATCCAATGGCATACAGGCATCCTCAGATTGACAGTGCTCTGATCCAATGACATACAGGCATCGTCAGATTGACAGTGCTCTGATCCAATGGCATACAGGCATCGTCAGATTGACTGAGCTCTGATCCAATGGCATACAGGCATCCTCAGATTGACAGTGCTCTGATCCAATGACATACAGGCATCCTCAGATTGACAGTGCTCTGATCCAATGACATACAGGCATCGTCAGATTGACAGTGCTCTGATCCAATGGCATACAGGCATCGTCAGATTGACTGAGCTCTGATCCAATGGCATACAGGCATCGTCAGATTGACTGAGCTCTGATCCAATGGCATACAGGCATCCTCAGATTGACAGTGCTCTGATCCAATGACATACAGGCATCCTCAGATTGACAGTGCTCTGATCCAATGACATACAGGCATCGTCAGATTGACAGTGCTCTGATCCAATGGCATACAGGCATCGTCAGATTGACTGAGCTCTGATCCAATGGCATACAGGCATCCTCAGATTGACAGTGCTCTGGTCCAATTCAGGGTGACCGTGCCACTCTTTATCACAACCCTGCTACAATGTAGTGCCAGTACGTGCGCTCATTGGCGCCCCTTCAGCTGGTGGCGCCCTAAGCCACCGCCTAGCTCGCCTATGCCTAGAAACGGTACTGCTCACCGCACACGTCCTCAGCTTCAGATGAACGCTTGTCAAATGAAAGCTGATTTGATCAGGGCAAAGGGAGACTGTAGGATGGGAATATCGGCTCAAATTATCCCGTCTTGACATTTCAGGCCAATAGTCAGTTTAGCATTCTGGACCCGGAGGCGAAATGTCTCCTTTATTTACTCGGGGAATTCTCCAATTAAACGTGACTTTAAGTCCACATATGGCCCGTGCGATTGCTCCGTGTCAGTGAAACTGAAGTGTCCGTCTCATACGGGTGACGTTTCCAATAATGCTTATGTAACTGTTTTCCACTCAGTTTAGGATCGCCTCCTCGCTCCCTCGCTCTCTGGATCCTCCTGGCTGCTCGAGCCACTCGTTCTGATCAATATGACTTAAAATATAGAGTGAATATCTGGTCTTCTCAAAGAGCCACGCTGCCTCTTCATCTGGGAAGATAGATGATGTTTCTATGGTGTATCTCCTGCTCTACGTTATTGTTTGTCGAGATTTAATGAGACTGTCCGTCATAAAACCCATGTGTTTCCACCAGCTCTGAGATTTACTCTTTCTCCTCTGAGTCTGTTCTCCCATCACCACCGATCACATTCAGATGAGGGAGAGAATATTATTCCTGCTTAAAACACACACCGCACTCGGCAGGACTTGGCTTTGGAAATGTAGTTTAGGTGAAGGTATGAGTCTGTCTGGTCGGCGTGTGTCCAGGTCACACACAGCCAGGTTTGTCTGAAGCTCTGTTTGACGCTGATGTTGGTTTGACCCCTGTGACCTCACGGTGACCTCACTGTGACCTGTACGTGATGGAGCTGTTGACCTTGACTAGATCAGGTCAATGCAGAAAACTCAACCACACACTTACAGTATGATCTAAAGACCATGAATGATGGCAAACACACTACGCTTATCTATGTCTAGAGGGTCTTGTTTAGCTTATAGATAATTACCACACAGCTGATGAGGATTGGTCACCAGGGTTACTATATTTAAATAAAGCATTTCGTTACTTGAAATAAAAATAAAAATAAAACTTTTTTCATTAAGTTAAAATAACTCAAGCTATATAAAAAATAGTGCTGTCAAATGATTAATCGCGACAAATATTTATGTTATTATGTTTTCATAATATATGTATGTGTACAGTGTACCTATAAATACACACACACATGCATGGATATATTTCAGAAAGTTGTTAAATGTTATTTTTTTATATATGATATATTTATAATATGAATTAAATTAATATAAATATAGACATATTTTCAAAATATATATTTATATATACATAATAAATAAACACAGAACACACATATATTATGCAAACAAAAACTTTTATTTTGAATGTGATTAATCGTTTGACAGCACTAGTAAATATATATATATAAACACGAGAGAAAAAAAATCAAATAATAAAAATATAAGTTACTAAAACTAACTACAATTATTACATTTTAGTAAAAAAACTACAACAAAAAGTTTATTTTCTTTCAGATTTGAATCTGCATTTATCATCATGTGTCAGCTTGGAGTACTAAACGAATTAAACTAAATAAAGTACAATTAACTACTCATCTGCTAATAAAGACAAAACAAAATAGCCATTTAAAATTTTTTTAATAAAGACAAAACCACTAAAACTTCATCTAAAATGAAAATGAAAACAGAAATGAAAGAAAATGAAATCTCATTCATAATGTTTTTGTTATATATGTAATATTTTTGTGAATGTTATTCTGTGGAACAGTAGAGAACAAAACAAAAAGAATCTGTACAAGTTTAGAACCCCGCCTCCCCCCCCGGTAGACTTAAGGAAAATTAAATAAATAATAAAATAAATAAATATAAAATAACAAATAAATATAAAATAAATTAAATTATAAATAAATAAATCTAAGATAATTAATACATTTAATTAAATAATAAATAAATAAATCTAAGATAATTAATAAATACAAAATAAATTAAATAATAAATAAATATAAGATAATTAATAAATATACATTAAATAGTAAATAAATAAATATAAGATCATTAATAAATATAAATTAAATAAATAAATATAAGAGAATTAATAAATATAAAATAAATTAAATAATAATAAATAAATATAAGATAATTAATACATTTAAAATAAATTAAATAATAAATAAATAAATATAAGATAATTATAAATATAAATTAAATTAAATAATAAATAAATAAATATAAGATAATTAATAAATATAAATTAAATTAAATAATAAATAAATAAATATAAGACAATTAATAAATATAAATTAAATAATACATTAATTAATAAAATAATAAATAAAAACATTAAATATATAATTATAAAATAATAAATAAATATAAAATAAGTAAATAAAATAAATAATAAATAAATAAAATAAAGTAAAATAAAATAAATAAATAATAATACAAATATTTTAATTAATATTAATAGATAATAGATTTTAAAATATTTTAGAAAAAATTACAAAATTAAAAGCTGAAATCCATAAATGTACAGTTTTCACACACGTAAAGTTGAAAGATCCATCGAGGTAACGTCCAACAAATACACCGTCGTCCGTGTTCCTCTGTCATCGTGTGAGGAGGATTCATAATTCATAATATTAACAAACTCTAATAGTCCGTCCCTTTGTTTTGTACGACTCATTTTGCAATACTGACTTAATTGTAAAAGGCGAAGAGAGAGTTTCCGGTGTGATATGAGATAAACAGCTGAGACAATAATCAGTGACCCGGATTACACTCCTTACACACACACGAGAGCACAGAGACATCACGATCAGCTCCATGCCCAGTGGTTCATTCTGACGTTGTTCGGCTTGTTCTTTTCTCACATCAGGAGGTAAACCAGATCAACTCTTGAGCCCGAGGCCTGTGGAAGTCAGGCTGGTAATTGCCGTAACCTTCATCGGGACAGACTCCGGAGGGGAAAGCAGCAGTCCGTTCCGAACTAGACAGCGGCTGAAGTGAACAGTATCATGTGTTTAATGAGCTCCGATCATGGGCCACGCTGTTGGAGGAGCTTCTGTAATTGCTTCTCATACCCCCTTTCTATCAGCAGGAACCAGGTGCTAGTTCAGAGCTAGTGCTCTTGCCGGTTCTTAGTTGGTTCGACTGGCGAGCTCTTTAAGAACCGGTTGCTAGAGAGCCAATACAGAGCCAGGTCTTACGTCACAATACACTTCATGTTTGGGTTCACTAACGCGGCACAACAGGCTTGTTCGAGGTGCATCAGCGCCACGCAGACAACACACTAAATCACCACGAGAGCGATCCAAAAGCATCAAGAGCCATCTGTTTTCCAGTCGCTCCCGCACCACCGACCGGTCCATGCAGTGCCTGTCCAACCCTAAACAAACTATCAACAATGGCGGACGTTGTGTTGCTATTGATGTTCATGGCTTTGTGAACATACATCGGCATCCAAACACGGCGAATCAAACGTGTTCGCGTTTAGCTGCTATTTCAAATATGGCGGACAAAGTTTTTGTTCGTCTTGTTGGTCACGGTAACTAACGCAAGTGGTTCTACCTTCAAGCCCAGTAATGTTGTGGTGCTACTTACGAAGCGCTTTACCTTTCGGAGCTGGTGCTTTGGGTGTTGAAAGACAAAGACCCGGTTTGAAACTAGGCTCTGGATCGGAACCAGCACTGGAACTGCTTTGGTGGAAAAGGAGTAACAGTGTGCTCCAGAGCCGGATTCAGCTTGGTTGTTTGTGACAGGACGAGTCGGGACGATTAGCACCGTTAATGTCCAGACCGTTATGTCTTTGTTCTGCGGTTATTCACAGCCAGCCGTTTCCATGTGCTTAAAACGCTTTAATCGTTTCAGCTTGATTTGCATACTGCACTGTAATGCACGGTTATAACGAGGCTTGACGGATGAGTGTTTGATCTCGCTGAATGGATTATCTAGGCTTTCGTGAAGTGAATTTGTGTTTTGGAGATTCATGAATCTATTGATTTTAAAGCAAAGAGCAGCAGACGATGCTAACCGCCACATGTTTCTTCATTGTATCAAGCAGCATTTATTTGAGTACAGCATGGCATTAAAGACTCATTAGAGATCCAGTCATCATTCTGCATGAGTTTCTGCAGAAAAAAATACATTTGAGAGAGCATTTTGTCCAGTTTTATTAAGAATAGAGCAACAGTTTATTGTGCTCATGACGGCCAAAAACACTGCCGTCAAAATCCAATTATACATTACTGAGTTAATCTTAATTTCAGTCTGCAATGGTTTTCATTACTGACGCTCAATTGTGTTTTTGTTTTGTAATAACAATGTATTATATAATAATTGTATAGTCACTTCTATTTGTCATGGTTGTTCTGCTCTGAATACATTACATTTAAAGGGGAACTAAAATAGCCTAGGCTTTGTTTATAGTTTTATTATGTTTATTTACATTACATTTATTCAATGCGAGAGAATAGAAGCAATCAAAATCAACATGCAAGTGCTACAACAAGTCTCCATTAGTTTATAGTGTTTGTTATGTTATATAAATTCTGAAATATGCCAAAAATCATTAGGATATTAAGATCATGTTCCATGAAGATATTTAGTACTGTAAATATATCAAAACTTAATTTTTGATTAGTAATATGCATTGCTAAATACTTCATTTGAATAACTTTAAAGATGATTTTCTCAATATTTCGATTTTTTTTGCACCCTCAGATTCCAGATTTACAAATATTGTCCAAACCATACATCAATGGAAATATTATTTATTCAGCGTTCAGATAATGCATAAATCTCAGTTTCGAGAAATTGCCTGCTTATGTGGTCCAGGGTCCCAAAATATATATTTTGGACTGTCAAAAATGGTCTACTTTGCGTTCACTTGCATTATGGAGAAAAATCATGTTCTTTTTGCTGAATAAGAAGCAATCTAGATCTCAGATGGCATTTAATTGTACTGTAAACACATTAATTTCTGTGAAGCTGTTTTGAAGCGATGTGTATTGTGAAAAGTGCTACACAAGTCAGCTTTATTTATATAGTGCCTTTAATAATACAAATTGTGTCACGCAACAGCACAATATAAAAATAGTGTCAATAATGCAAAATTCAATTTTCAGTTGAAGGCATTTTATTATTGAATTCAGTGATGCATCGTCCAGTTCAGTTAGTTTAAATAATATCTGTGCAATCAAGTCAATGATATCACTGGAAATGAAGTGTCCCCAACTAAGCAAGCCAGAGGAACCCAAACTCCATCGGAAAAACCTTGGGAGAAACCAGGCTCAGTCGGGGGGGCAGTTCCCCTTTAGGCCAGACGAACCAGCAGTGAAAAATGTTGTAGAGTTGAGTTGAGTGTGTCCTATCATGCAAACCGAAGTCTGGTGTGAAATGAGTTTGTTTGGTGTTGAACTGTTCCTTTAAGACTCGGAAGCGTTGACAAGATCGTCAGAGGTCATGCAGGAGCAACAAGCCTTGCTGGAGTTTGACTGCTTTTCTGCTGTTGACTGCTTCTGATTTTTTTCTGACCGTTTTCTCATTTACAAACACCTGTTCCTCACTGATAGAGATTTACCCGAGGCGTGTGATTCGGCTTTGTGGTAATACACAGCATTAGGCGTCGCAGGTTGAGATGAAGCTAGGAAGCATTCAGCACACGTCTCTATCGCAGGGTTCACCTGGGTAACTAATAACGTGTATTACTCCGAGCAACGCTGGCTTATTTATGAAGCTCTGTCTTCCATTACGAATACATGACAAAGACTTGGTGTGATATTCCATCAAAGGCACTTTTCTTTGCTGGATGAAGGCGTAAAACTCTTGTTATTTACAGTCTCTCCTTTAAAATAATAGTCATGATTGGTTTCGGCGTACGGAACAATTACTCTGGATTTCTCTGCAGTCTATGTTCTGAGGAAACGTGTGAGAGGAGATGGTCTAATTAAGGTGTAATTGGCCAGGAATGAAGGATGTGTTATTAGTGAAGCATCTGTTCATGTTTCCTCATATATTCTCTCTCTGTGTCGAGATGCTTCTGGAGGAGATCTGTGTGCGTCAGCTAACCTTTCATTTCACAGCATGCGTTACATAAGAGAATATTATAACAGGGTTATTTTAGTGTCACTGGGAAACTGTTATTTTGAATTAGGGTTATTTTTATATATTTCCCCTTTTCATTTTAGCTGAGTGTTAGTAATATGCTGTGATTTTGTCATATATATATAAATATATAAGTTATTTCAGTTTACTAAATAAACAACGTGATAACTAATTGTATTTATTTTCTATGAACGATATATGGTTTTATATATGCTTGTGTTTTTAATTTCAGATAATTATAATAATGCACCGGCGACAGAATAAATATGATACACAAACTGCATGCATGGGGTCCATTCTGCGTACTTAATACACCCGAGACGATTCGACAGGAGCCAGATCTTCTAATTATGATCTCTTCTAACAAGTTTGTGCATTTGATTAAAACATCTGGATGACGTTGTCTCGTGTTTTCTGTTCATTGGGAAGGACAGATATATTGATACTGGAAACCATGATCAGCAGTGCAGTGATTAGCAACGTAATGACATCATATAATTAAGATCAAGGAAACAGCCAAGGGAGCAAAATTACATAAATCAGATAAAGAAAATATATTTTTTTCAATGTCAAGATATTGTAATTAGCAGTGCACTTAATTTTGAATGTTTTTTGCTGTACGTGACAGCAATTAAATGAACTGTGTCATAATCAGAAGTCAGTCTGCTTCTCCCATCAAAGCACCGCGTTAAAGCTCAATGTTCAGATTAATGCACGGCTCAGACAAACTGTACATGCGTGTGTGACTGTAATATAATTATGAGATCAAATCATCAGCAATAAAGTCCAGCTAATTCACGTATGACGAACGGAGCCCTGGTCTCTTTGGACGAAGGATTGAATTTGGATAGAAAATCATAAACCATGTCACTTCATAAAGTTTCTGTTTAACATGTTTTTAAATCCTCATAGTTGATTTCCGGCGTTCAGTGCTAATGCAAGAAATACATGAGAATAAAACGGCGCTTGTGAAATAATTGCACGCAGCATGTGGTAAACAGCTATTATAACTCGACAAGACTGAATTTGATATTAATGAAGGTGTTAAAAACCCCACAGATACAGACGAACCCATCCCGTCTGCTTTGAGACGATCCTTTCATTAAACTCCCCTCCTCATCTTCTCCATAAATACACCCCCTCTGCCGGTTTACTTTCAACTTTCTGTTTTGAATAAAAGACAAGCCAAATGCTTATTTGGAGTTGTGGAGCGTGCTTTAAAGAGAATGTGTAATGATCACCGACGTTAATCCCGTTTATGTGCGGGACCTTTCATATCGACGGGCACCGGGGCCACACCCCCCCCATCACCCCCCATCAGCCCCCCATCAGCCCCCCATCAGCCCAGATCAGTGCTTGTATGTGTCCTTCTCCACACAATCCAGTCACGCTCATGTGTTCATCATGAAGCTCAGCACCAGAGACCCACACATGACGAGTGTCGGATACGCTTGAAGTAGTTCATGTTTTCATGTTGGAGAGCTCAGGGCTGTCGTTTCATTAAAAATAATAACATTTTTAGCAGAAACCGGGAGTAAAATTGACTTACATGCTTGCATCAATGGCTCCATGAAGAACCTTGAACATCCGCGGAGACTTTCAAATGCAGAAAAGGTTCTTTATGTTCTTCAAAATGGTTATTTTAGGAGATGTTTGCTGAAAGGCTCTTTGGGGAACCAAAAATGGTTCTTCTATGGCATCGCTGCGAAAACCTTTATTTTGTATATACAGTACAAATATGCAGTGCTTGTGTCTCAGCTCACTGATGGTGAAGTTCTGTCTGAACATTTTCATGACTTAACCCATGACACGTGTTAAAATAACATTGTGCTTTTATTCTGAAATGCTCGACTGTGTTTTCCCAATGTTACAAATTTCTGCAAATGAGCTGAGATCCTGAATAAGATTGTGAGGACTCCTCAAAGCATGAGTGATTGCTTAACAAATGCAGAATCTGAATGACAGGTCAAACACTGCATGAGATCGTCTGAATAATCCATGTAAAGTGGGTCACGGACATTATTCAACAGTTCAGGGATGCTCATGATGTGCATTTGACATATGTATTTAATGTGTCATGTGTAGATGATGCACTGTGACACCTGTTTATATGGAGTAGGGATAATTAAAGCATTGATTTCATAAACTGTGCTCTTACTGTGCTCTTCATGTACACTTAAGATACTAATATGTATATACACCATAAAGAAAATAAGGTATTAAAGAGCACCTTTTGAAAAGGTATCGCCCCACTGACACACTGAGTGTACAATGACTGTGAAATGTACGTGATATAATGTTTGTTTTTATATCTGGAGAGGCAGATATGTGTGAATGAACGGTTATTGTACAGCAGCACACACTGTGTGTTATTTACCCTGACACACTAACTGTACGCTTACTGTTTTCGGTGATGTTGAGGTTCATCTGGACTTATAAACCCGTTAATACTACGATGCTGAAACCCAACAGATGGACAGTCATACTGCGTCAAATTTGTGTGAAAATGAAACTCCATTCACCATATGCTGAGCAAATACGCTCCTATTAGCAGGAACTATGTTTTTCCGATTATAGCTGGTCAAAAATACTGGGTATTAATTTATATTATTAGTTCAGTAACGGCAGTAATTACTCGCTCGGATCCGGCTGATGAAAGTACAGTGTGCTGCAATTTTACAGTCTCTCAAAATAACCGTTTATTTTGCATTTGAGTCACGTAATCTTGTTCATAGTCAGTCTGTTTGCAGTGTATTTAGCAGCTGGGCTACACATAACATCAATCCGATTTCAGTAAGAACTCGAATGGAAAGTAAACAAGCTTCTATAGCCGTGATGTCTCAGCAATCAAGTTCAATCTTGCTGAAATTGTTGTGAAATGGCTTTGGCTGCAATCATTTCTCTTGTTTTCAAGCTAAACTACACAGCGCTTCTGTTTGTGTGTCTATAAACTATATTTAATCTTTGCATGTTTATTTGATGATTAAAAACCAAACTGAAAGTAGTCAAGATTAAATCCCCAGAAATGACAGCCTTTTCAGATTGGATCAAGGCAGATTCAGGGTCTGGTTGCTGTTTAGTGCAGATCTGGCCATCAACATAATGCTAATGTATTATTATCCTCATCCACTTGAGCTTATTAGCATAATACATGTAATGAGCACCGTGTTGTGTGTGTTTGTGTGTCAAAAGACTAAAGCCTTGGATGCCACTAAACTTTCTGTGATATACAGTTTTCTCCTTTTCTAAGCATGTGTTTAACACATTGGGACTAATCAAACAAAAGCTTCATTAGTCAGCATGTATATGTAGATATGTACATGTTCTCACACTCGCTGGATTTATCCTGACATATCTTGACCCACATCGTTTTTCAAAAGTGTGCTTAATTGTTTCAAAGCAGATCTCTTAGAAGTGGTGAACGCCTCACTTCGTTCTGGGACTTTTCCAAACTCCTTGAAAACTGCAGTTGTTAAGCCCCTTCTGAAAACGAGCAATCTTGATAACACCATATTGAACAACTAAAGACCAATATCAAATCTTCTGTTTATAGGCAAGATTATTGAAAAGGTTGTTTTTAATCAGCTGAACAATTACTTAAATTCAAATGGATACCTGGATAATTTTCAATCTGGTTTCCGAGCGCATCACAGCACAGAGACGGCGCTTATTGAGATAATGAATGATATTCGCCTTAATTCTGATACTGGCAAAATACTGCTGGTACTACTAGATCTTAGTGCTGCGTTTGACACTGTCGACCATAACATACTTCTACAGAGACTGGGTCGGGCTTTCTGGGATGTACACAAATGGTTCAGGTCATAAGGTTATTATGTGAGTATAGGAGAGCATAAGTATCAATGGACGTCCATGACATGTGGAGTCCCACAAGGCTCAATACTTGCACCGCTCTTGTTTAGCCTGTATATGCTCCCACCAAGTCAAATAATGAGAAAGACCAGTTATACTGAAATCACAGCTATGCTGATGATACCCAGATTCACCTAGCCTTATCTCCAAATGACTATAGCCCCATTGACTCCCTCTGCCAATGCATTGATGCAATTACATTTATGCATTTACCAGACGCTTTTATCCAAAGCGACTTAAAGTGCATTCAGGTTATACATTTCGTGTTCCCTGGGAATTGAACCCACAGTCTTTTGCACTGCTAATGCAATGCTCTAACCACTGAGCCACAGGAACATTAACTGTTGGAATTAACCGTTGGACGTGCCAGAACTTTCTTCAGTTAAACAAAGAGAAAACTGAAGTCATTGTATTTGGACACAAAGATGAAGTTCTCGAGGTGAATGGCTTTATCACCAGCAGGGTGGATTATTGTAATGATCTCCTCACAAAGAAGAGCGTTAGACCGCTGCAGCTCATCCAGAACACTCATTCTGACCAGAACCAGAACATCTGAGCATCTCACACCAGTCCTCAGGCCCTTAAACTGGCTTACAGGTACATTTATGATTTATATTAGTACTTTTACTTTATAATTCACTCGATGACCTAGCACCTAAATACATCGCTGATATGCTCACTGAATATAAACCTAACAGACCCCTCAGATCAGTAGGATCGAGTCAGTTAGAACAAAAAGCGTTCACACAAAACAAGGAGAGTCCGCTTTTAGCTATTATGAACCAGTTTCCAGAAGAGATCAGATGTGCTAAAACATTAAATCCAGACTCATAACTCATCTGTTTAGCTGTGCATTTGTTGAATGAGCGCTGTGCTACGTCCCAACTGATTGCACTGTATTTTACGTATAATTATTTCCTATTTGTAGCAATTTTTATCATTTTTCAAGTTTTTAAATTGTTTTATTGTTGGGATTATTATTGTTTTTTATGATTATTTGACTTCCTTTATGTAAAGCACTTTGAATTACCATTGTGTATGAAATGTGCTATATAAATAACGTGCCTTGCCTTTACGCTCACGTCTCAAACACAAGCATTGTGCTCTCTCAGGTCTTTAAGTGCATTCTGACTCATTATCTTGAATAATTACTGCGCTGCAGTTTGTATTGTTGGCTTTGACTAGTCCAGATGCGCTTTGCCTTGTTTTATTACATCTTACCCAGAGGGTTAAACTATATTTCAAGTCAAGTTGTCAAATGAGCTTCATTTATATAGCGATATATACAATACAGATGGTTTCAAAGCAGATTTACAGTTACAGCGCTCATTTCCCTCCGTGACCCCAATACTACATAAAAGCAGATGTCACATGGGTTGAAACATGTAGACATGTCACGAGGAACACTATTCAAACATACTAGTTTTACATCATTTGAACCTGCCATTTTACAGCACATTTAGCTCACAGATAACTGAACGTAATGTGATTTTTAATTACAATAAACAACATAAATATAGCTTACTGTGTTTACTAGATTACTGTGTCCTCATAAACCAAATGGCTTGAAAAACACACTTTTTTGTTTGTTTTTTAATAAAAAAAATGGCTGTAGTTTTGTGTGAGGGGGTAGGTTTAGGGTAAGGGGACCAAAAATACAGACTGTACAGTAGAAAAAAACATCACGCCCATGGAAAGAACGGTAACACTTTATTTTGATAGGCCCTATTGAACATTGTGTTGACAATAAGTAGCAAACATCAGCGATGAGACTGAACACGGTGTGGTCAAGACACTACCGTCTCTCTCAGGTCAGTGTCTTCCCAGCAT
>QVTF01025712.1:335000-345000 GCA_003573665.1 Oxygymnocypris stewartii
TGAGTGTGTGTGTGTCCTGAAGCTGGCTGATCTCGGTGTGTGTGTGTGTGTGTGAGTGTGTGTGTGTGTGTCCTGAAGCTGGCTGATCTCGGTGTGTGTGTGTGTCCTGAAGCTGGCTGATTGTTGTCCTGAAGCTGGCTGATCTCGGTGTGTGTGTGTGTGTGAGTGTGTGTGTGTCCTGAAGCTGGCTGATCTCTGTGTGTGTGTGTGTGTGTGTGTGTGTGTGTGTGTGAGTGTGTCCTGAGACTGGCTGATCTCTGTGTGTGTGAGGTCAGTCAGTCTCAGCATCAGCTGGCACAGGGGACTCTTACTTACGCTCAGCTCTTGGTGTTTGAGGGCTTTGTAATGGTATGTGTTGGGGTCGCTTGTTTTGAGGTGTTTCCAGAATTTGATGGCTCTTTTTTGGATGTTTAGAAGGAGAGGGTATTGGCCTAATTCTGCCCTGCATCCGTTGTTTGGAGTTTTTCTTTGGACTTTGAGTATTCTTTTACAGAAATCTAAATGTAGAGTTTCGATCGGGTGTTTTTCCCAATTTAAGAAGTCAAATTTTATAGAAGGACCCCACACTTCACTGCCATATAATGCAATTGGTTCAATTACTGCTTTGAAAAGTTTGAGCCAGATTTGGATTGGGATGTCAATTTGAATGGATCTTTTTATGGCATAGAAAGCCCTTTGAGCTTTCTCTTTGAGTTCATTCACAGCCAAAGTAAAGTTACCGGTCGGAGTTATCTTCAGGCCGAGGTAAGTGTATGTTTTTGTGGTCTCAATGGTTCTGTGTGCTAGTGTGAATGTGTGTGTTGGTCCCTGAGATCTGGAGCATTTCTGGAACATCATGACTCTAGTTTTTCGGAGGTTGACCGTCAGGGCCCAGGACTGACAGAAATCCTCCAGCAGATTCAGGCTGTCCTGAAGCCCCTCTTCAGTGGGCGACAGGAGGACCAGGTCATCTGCGTAGAGAAGACACTTTATCTCTGTGTCGTGTAGAGTGAGACCTTGAATGGGGGCGTGTTCTAATATGTTGGCCAATTGGTTGATGTAAATGTTGAAGAGGGTGGGGCTTAAACTGCAGCCCTGTCTCACTCCACGCCCCTGGGGGAAGAATTCGGTTCTTTGGTTTACAATTTTAACCGCACATTGGCTGGCTGTGTACATCGATTTGATCAAATCGTAGAATTTTCCCCCTATTCCACTGTCTAAAAGTTTTAGGTATAGTCCTTCATGCCAGATTGAATCGAATGCTTTCTTGAAATCAATGAAACAAGCAAAGATTTTTCCTTTGTTTTGATGTACATATGTGTCAATTAGTGTTTGTAATGTAAAAATGTGGTCGGATGTGCGACATTTTGGAAGAAAGCCAATTTGGCATTTCCTCAAGGCATTGTGCTTCATAAGGAAGTGCAGCAGTCTGGTGTTTAAGATGCTGCAGAGCACCTTCCCCAGGTTACTGTTCACACAGATGCCTCGGTAGTTGTTGGGGTCTAGTTTGTCTCCGCTCTTGTGAATGGGGCTGATGAGGCCCTTGTTCCAGATCTCAGGGAAGAACCCGACACACAGAACATCATTGAACAGTTTTAGCATGGCCAGTTTGAAGCGTTGGTCTGTGTGTTTCAGCATCTCGTTCAGGATGCTGTCGACACCGCAGGCTTTCTTGGGCTCAAGGACCCGTAGTTTGTCTTCCAATTCTTTCAATGTTATGGGGAAATCTAAGGGGTTTTGATTCGCTTTAATCGATCTTTCCAAATTGTCTAGTTTATTAATTATTTCATTTTGATTAGAATTTTGAATTTCGGTTGGGCTGTATAATTCTTGGAAATGAGTTTTCCACGTCTCCTCATCTTGGATGGCCAGAATTTCTTGATTTGGTTTGTATAATAATTTCCATTTATCCCAAAATTTGTGTGAATTTATAGATTTTTCAATTTCTTCAAACTAGTTTTGCAAAAACTGTGCTTTTTTTCCGCCGGAGAGTGGCTTTATATTGTTTTAGTGCCTCACAGTACTGAAGGCGGAGGTCCGGATTATCTGGTTGTCTGTGTTTTTGGTTTGATCATTTTCTGAGGTTTTTTTCTCAGAGCCTTACAGTCCAAATCAAACCATTTGTCAGTATCTAAACGTTTTTTCTTTGGTTTAACAGTGGTCAAATTACTCTTTTGTGCTGTCTTGTATAATATGTTGTTTAGATCTTGTACTTCCTGATTGATGCCGAATTGGTTTTTAGGGTATATCTGTGTTTGGAATGAGTGTAACAGGGACTGTATTTCTGGAGATTCAACAGCATTGATGTAATTAGTGGCACTGTTTTCTGTCCATTTGAAAGACATAATTTTGATCATTTGATATGGTGTCCTAATTGGTGTGGGTGATGTTTCAGATTGTTTTATATAGAGTGTGATTTGGCTGTGATCTGAGAAAGGTTTCAGGGGTTTGACTGTGAATGCTCTCAAAGAGGAAAGGTCCAGATCTGTGATAGTATAATCTACAGTGCTGTTACCAAGAGCTGAGCTGTAGGTGTATCGGCCGAGAGAGTCTCCTCGCAGTCTTCCATTGACGATGTACAGAGCCAGGTTCTGACAGAGCTGCAGCAGCTGCCGTCCGTGAGCGTTCACCTGCGGATCACAGTTCTGTCTGGGGGGGTGGGAAGGAAACAAACTGTTATTGCCGGTAATGAATCTGGTGCCTTGTGATGCAATAAAATCTAATTTGTCACCGGTTCTAGAATTTAAGTCACCCATAAGCAGCACATTTCCCTGAGCCTGGAAATGGCTGATTTCTTGCTCTAAGTTTGGAAAAGTTTCCTCTTGGAAATAGGAAGACTCATGGGGTGGTATGTATATGGCACACAGAAAGACGGGCTGAGATGTTGATATAATGCCTTTTTTTATTTTCAGCCACATGTGGTACTGTCCACTTTTGACTAATTCTATGGCCAGTTCAGATTTAGTCCAGATTATTATCCCTCCTGAGTCTCTTCCCTGTGTGGTGGATGTGAGTTTAACTGAAGATAATATCATTTCTCTGTATCCTGAGGGACAGCCAGTGGACTCATCTCCTCTATACCAGGTTTCTTGTAAAATTATGACATCTAAGTCATGAATTTCTCTCATAAAGTCTGGATTTTTACTCTTCAGGCCAAAGACTGAGGACTTCAGACCTTGAATATTCCATAAAGAGATGCTAAGTGATTTCATCACAAAAGAAAGATAATCTATTGAGTTTGTTTGCCATTTGAGAAAAAGAGAAAGACACAAAAAGAGCAAAAACATAACAGATAGTATGCAACTGTAAAATACAGAAAATGTGAGTAATGTGGAACATCAACTAATTGCAACATATTATAAAAAAAAATAAAAAATTCTTTAGGTATGATTTTTTTTTTTTTTTTTATGTTCTTATCTCTGTCCACTGTGTGTTAGTAGGTGAGAGCAGATGATACTCAGCATGTGTTGGATGTTGTGAAGCTCAGCGCTGGCCGGGTTGACTCCTCCACTGACGGCCTGGGCGTAGCTCTGTCTCTCTGGCTCGGGTGGGGTCAGCGGTGGAGGAGCTGTGGGGCTTTTGTAGAGCAGTCTCTGTCTGTGTGGCTCCTCTCTGAGCGCTGAAGCTCTGGATGGGGCTCTAGATGAAGTGCTGGGTGGGATGTTTTTTCTTGAGGCGTGTCTTGTTGGTTTGGCTGGGTCAGGGCTGGTTCTGCTCCACCTGGGGCTTGTCTGGTTGGTCCTGTTTAGAGTGACGTCTTTAAGTTTTTTTGCCAGGATATGTACTAGATTTTTATATATGTGGACATGATCGTACAGACAGTCGGTGTCCAGGTCTGGGTGGTGTGCCAAGTAGACATTAGGCACAATGGCACAATGTCTGGAGATGTTGGCATTTATTTTATGTATTGTGTTCGGATGGAAGTCTTTTCTCTGAAGCAGAGTGGAAAGAATGATTTTTGAGTTTGGGAAAGTGTGTCTTGCTTTTTGTGTGTCTCTCTCTCTCTCTCTCTCGT
Organism: Oxygymnocypris stewartii; assembly: GCA_003573665.1. Classification (NCBI taxonomy): domain Eukaryota; kingdom Metazoa; phylum Chordata; class Actinopteri; order Cypriniformes; family Cyprinidae; genus Oxygymnocypris; species Oxygymnocypris stewartii. The sequence continues at coordinate 338,995 of QVTF01025712.1, forward strand.
GCACACACATACATACACACACACACACACACACACACACACACACACGCACGCACTCTATCTTTCCTTCACACACACACACACACACACACACACACATGCACTCTCTCTCGTGCACACACATACACACACACACACTCACACACACACATACTCTTCCGAAGTAACTGAAGTAGACACTCAGATATATCATACTACACCAAAGTGAATCCAGCTGAAGTGCGCAGTGCTTTCAGACGGACGGGATGAGCAGATTCACTAAAGACTGAACATTCACAACTCACGTCTGTTTAAAGCAGCGGACTCATTAGTGCTTCAATCCGGATTTCATTTAACAAACCAAATGCATGCTGCCTGATTACACTTATAATTGAATGGCTGTGAAGTCTTTTTTCATCAATTTATTCATGACAATGAACTCAATAACATCAGCTTGTATTAAGAATCTCCTAATGACCTCTGAACTGTTCCATAGTATATTAATGAGCATAGAAAATCTCCAGAACAGCAGCCTATACTGAGAAGAAACATTAAAAAGGGGAATATTTCGTGCTCTCGTCATGCAGAACAGGAATGAAGCGCATTAACTTTGTTCTGTGAGATAATTAAGCCAAGCTCTCTTCACTTGCAAATGAATTCATGAATACTTTATTTACAGTGTTAACACGGACAGAGCTTCATTTGCAGGGGTGAGTGTTGAGAGTGAAAAGGAAAATCAATTACAGCATGATGTAAGTTTGACGGATGGCGCTCGTTCTGTTCCTCCAGTAACACTGCTTTCTGCTGCGTCAGACCTCTGATTCATTACTGAACAGACAGACAGATTTCACCAGTGTCGGGGAAAGTTACTTTAAAAGTAATGCATTACAATATTGCATTACTCTCTAAAAAAGTCACTAATTACGTTACTTGGTTACTTTTTATGGAAAGTAATACGTAACGTTACTTTCACGTTACTTTTTAAATATGAGCAGGACTTGATTGTTTGTTTTTAATACAAGAAGTTATATTTATAGCAAATATAAAAGCCTTTCACACCAAAAAGTGTAATGAATAAACCTCAGACTGAAGGACGAGTAAATCCCGTCTGTACAGAAGAACACAGGAGAAGTTCAACACTCTTCAGCAATTAAACAACAACGAAGCACAATTGTTAATGTAAAGTAATGTTTGATTATTAGTATGATTTAACTGATCATCAAAGGTCAGAAGCAAACACATCGTTAATAAAATGAGATTAGATATATTTGTGTTGTTTAACACATTGAATTATTGCAGGTTTGCTTCATATTCTGAGTTTGCATTTCACTGTTTTAATTCATTTTGATGAATACTGAAAAGTTGTTTTGCGTGTGGCATGAATTAATACTCATTCATGTTTAGTCTAGAACTACAGTAACATGTTCACACGGCGCACTTTTTTTGCAAAGTAACTCAGATATTTTCTTGTAAATTAAAAAGTAATGCGTTACTTTACTAGTTACTAGAAAAAAAAGTAATATTATTACGTAACTTGTAATGCATTACCCCCAACACTGGATGTCACATTATCATCTGAAAACAGACTGCGCTGCTTTGAGCGACTCTGTCAACTGTCAGGAAGTGTGTGTGTGTGTGTGGTGCGTGGTGTGTGTGTGTGTGTGTGCGTGCGTGCGTGCGTGGTGCGTGCGTGCGTGCGTGTGTGCGTGTGTGTGTGTGTGTGTTTGCGGTCACAACGTTCAGATTCGATCTGATTTTCTCAGGCGTTTAGATGAACGATAAGAAGTCAGCAGTTTTTGTGAATTGAGAGAGTCTTATCTCCATCAGACGGGAAACACAAGACCACGAAGCCCTTTTCAAGACCTCAACATAAATACGAAACATTAAAATGTCATGCTGATACTTCATAAATGCTGCTAATCTCATCTGATCTGATATGCTTTCAACATCCGTGATGGAAAAATGCACAACGCTCTGTTTCAGAGACACATGGTTAAAAAAACAAAGCACATTTTCACATTGGTTCTCCTACAAGCTGTTTGTTTGCATTTACTGCTTTTTATGGTTACGCTCTATTTATGGCGGTCCACTTTTACAACATTTCTATACTGGATAACAGTCCCATTTCTGCTTTATTTGTGAACAATAACAGGTTATAGAGGCTCATTTATAAACTGCCTTTTGATGACCGTTTTTAAGGGAATTCACTTTATGGTTTCAATGATTGTTATCCATACAGACAGTGCAGTCGATCCCAGTGAGGGTTAAATCATCTCTAGCAGTATTAATCAGAATGTTTTTTTCCCAGGCTCTGAATCACATCGATCATCATATTTCCACCTCAGCTTCTCGTCTCTACAGGTTGAGCTGCTGTGCACTGAAAACAGCCGTGTCTATAAATACAGGCCACAGGAAGCCAGCAGCGCTCGTGTCTTCACATGTGCCACCGCCCTCTTCCCCTCACCACCGCTGAACCATGAGCACAACAGGCTTTCACACGGCTCGTGTGCGTCTGTGACGTGTCAGAGTGCTCCAGGCACACGCGCTGGGAGGGATATGATGCTTAGTTCAAGTTCAACTCAATTCAAGTTTTCACTTTTCACGAGACAAATTCTTGCAAAGCAGCTTCACAGAAAAGTCAAGTTTTTAGTACTGGCATATCAGTGGTAAGTATGTCAAGTCGATGTCCATATGGCAGAAATCATACAGTAAAATTCATGCAGTTATTTAATGGCATGTACTCAAACAGCAATGGTTATATGTTGCGATTAAACATATAGCTGGTATTGTTGTTTCAGGGTTAGCATCATCTGAGGTCCTCTGAGGTCATCTCAGGTCTTTGTAAGGGTTGGATGCAGACTGAAGCTTGTGTAATTCCTAGTTTCCTCAGGATGCCAATCCCGTGGCAGAAGCAGAGAAACAAATAATGATCAAATTAGCATAGCTGCTGCTCCAAACAAGCAAAAATTATGTGTTCAACCCAAGCGGCAACCTCCCGCTTTTTCTCGTGAAGCTGACACGGACGTGACTAAAACTGCTGTTCATCGACTGGCCGCTGGAGACTGGCTGCAAAATGGAGTCAACCCCACACCCCCCCCCCCCATGTTAAAATGCTAACTTTACAGGAGAAAAAGACATGTTTGCAGCCTGGTGCAAAAAGTGGTTTTGGTCTATATAGCTCATTTTGGCCTTCATGACAACTGTGACGGGGGTGAATTTGTTCATAACACATCCGTTTAAATTATATTAAACCTTAAAGTTCTGCATAATTAAGGGCGTGGCCACTTGAGTGACAGGTGGATAGCTGCTGCCGTCACCACTGGCGCGCTAGGTGGGCGTGGTTTAAGCAACCAGTTCCACCCACATCCTGCCTTTTTTCCACTTTTCGATTATCCGGGAGTGATGCGCTGCCAAGATGGCGACGGCCGGCTCCACCCACTTTGAGCTTCAAAAATGCTCTTCAGAAACCTACGGGTGACGTCACGGACACTACGTCCATTTCTTTTACAGTCTATGGTTCAACCCAAGCTAAAGCATAATAATGTGCGTTTGATCATAACTGCAGTACAAGATTGTGAGATGCATTATATGAATGCTTGGCTAAAGAGATGTGATTTAAACAGAGAGAGTGTGTCTGAACCCCGAACGTTATCAGGAAGGCTATTCCAGAGTTTAGGAGCCAGATATGAAAAAGTTCTTCCTCCTTTAGTGGACTTTGCTATCCGAGGAACTACCAAGAGTCCAGAGTTTAGTTCCTTAGGGAGCGGGTTGGATTGTAGCGTGATAGAAGATTAGTTAGGTACGCAGGAGCTAAATCATTTAGGGCCTTATAGGCAAGTAATAATATTTTGTAACTGATACGAAACTTAATAGGTAGCCAGTGCAGAGACTGTAAAATTGGAGTAATATGATCATATTTTCTTGACTCTAGCCCCAGCATCATTTGTATTCAGCTTTCGAGTTATGAGACACTTTGATTTGATTTCCCTCGTGTGCCACTCGTCTCCTGTTTAAAGCAGGTGAAGGAGCTGGTCCTGAGACGTCCTGGTGACCTTCTCTTCTGTCTCAGTCCTGAGCAGATCTCCTGCAGGTTCAGTTCAGACTCGTGCGGGAGATCCCTCGAGTCACTGATGTTTAACTGGACGGACGTTTTTGTTCAGATACTAGCATGAGTCGTGTGGCTCCGTGACTTCTCAAGGTGACAGGACTTTCATCGCTCTGTCTCTCGGCCCTGGTGCCGTGTTGAGCTTAAAGCCCTTTCTGTCATCAGGTCCATAGTGAACGTCGAGCAGGACTGAAGGAGGTGAGAACAGGAACACCCTGCGATCCATCGAGCTTAATCCTCTCATTAAACTCACACCGAGAGTCCATGAAAGAGACTCACCGGAGTCAAAGAATAATGGCTTTTGCTCCTTCTCACCTGGCAGTGATTAATATCTCCTTATAAATAGCTGTTCATTATGAAGTGAATCCAAGGAAAGATAATTTGTTATTGAAAGAACAGTTTCATCCATTTACATTTTAAGATTTAAAACCTGTCACACGAGTGCATCACCTCTTCTGATGCACGTCAGCATTCACACGTCTCAGAACCGTATCAGACTCTGTTCCAGGTGGCTTTAAAGAGGCGAATGAGTGCTGTGTGTCTGATCTATGCCACTGATAATAACCTCAAATTAATCCAGCGTTGCTGATTATACTAAAGCCATTACCCTGAAATGACTTAAACAGGGCATGCTTCATCATAAAATAGAGCTGGTTGCTTTTCTAAAGTAGTACTTTTTGGGTTTTTCACCCTCATTTACTCATACTGTATATGGAGCTACTACAGCTCCAGCACTTTATTTTGATAGGTATATAGAGTATTATCAGATGTGTTTGAATGGGTTTTAACACTGTTGGGTAAAAAGCAAAAAAGCAAAACACCTAATATTTTCTTCTGATATTCACTGTACATGTCATCCAACCAAATTCCATGAAAGCAGAGCTGCATAAACATGTATTATATGTTTTAGCAACAAGTTCTCACTCCTAATACATCACATATGGATGCTTGGTCAAGGCCCTTGGTGTCACTTTATAATGCATTGAGTTCAACTGTAGTATCATTTTCAATCTGCACTCAATCCCATTGCTTTTATTGAGAAGCCTTTGGCACAACACAGATGCAAAGGGCATGATAAATCAGCATTGACTTATATATTGAGGTATAATACTATCGTTATTATATATATATATATATATAGATATTGTAGTATGATTTTAAATTTAAACAACAACATATAATTTTACATTGCATTATTTAGAGCACTAACCATTTGTCAATATGAAAGATTACATTGGTAATCATTGTGCTGCTCTTTTGCTCCCTTAACAGCCTGGTTTTTAATAACAACAAGCTTTTAGGAAACTTTTATTTCTTTTTTACTGATATTTTTGGTCACACTTTAGTTTGGAGACCAATTCTCACTGTTCAGACTTTTGCCTCGGTAAACTCCCAATTTGCTGCTTATTAATTGTCATTAAGGTAGTTCATAAAAAAAAAAAGTTGAGCAAACTTAAAAAAAAATGAAAAAGTTGAGCCGACTTACTAACATTTAAGGCAAGCAGCTTCAGCAGATTTTTGAGTTTTCTTAACTTGTTGTTTTAAAGTGTATACCACAAAAAGTTGAGAACTCAAAAATCCACAATAAAGGTTTAGGTTTGCTCATTTAAAAAAAAAAATGCAGTGTAGGCTAATAGTACAATTAAGTGTACATATGAAACAAATAAAGTATCTGTGTAAAAGTGTGGTTGAAGCCACTTAGACATGTGTTGCTGTGACGAGTGATACTGAGTGCTGCTGTCTCTATAGACATCAGCTGTATTTCCTTCATGAGACGGCCTCTAGTCTAAACTCATCCACATCTGTGTACGGTCAGCAACATTACTAATCACACTTCACCTGTGGTTTAATGTCCAGAAGGTGCTTGGTTACTTCCAGACGAAGAGCTTTGCTTTATTTTCATGCTGTTAGACACACACGAC
>QVTF01025712.1:350000-367416 GCA_003573665.1 Oxygymnocypris stewartii
TGCGTACCTAACTAGTCTTCTATCACGCTACAATCCAACCCGCTCCCTAAGGAACAAAACTCTGGACTCTTGGTAGTTCCTCGGATAGCAAAGTCCACTAAAGGAGGAAGAACTTTTTCATATCTGGCTCCTAAACTCTGGAATAGCCTTCCTGATAACGTTCGGGGTTCAGACACACTCTCTCTGTTTAAATCTAGATTACATCTCTTTAGCCAAGCATTCATATAATGCATCTCACAATCTTGTACTGCAGTTATGATCAAACGCACATTATTATGCTTTAGCTTGGGTTGAACAACAGCTACGCTTATCATGTCTCTATTTGTTTCTCTGTTTCTGGATTAACATCCCATAATTACACAAGCTTTAGTCTGGATCCAACTCTTAAATGATCCGAGACCAAACAACCTCGGACAATATTCAGAATTAACCAATTTTTGCCATAAGTTAAATATATTTAGTTTCTGCAATATATAAATCTATTGTAGAAACTGTTTGCACTGATTGTCTCGTAAAAAGCGCTATACAAATAATCTTGAATTGAATATGTATATAACTCTTTACACAAATGTGTTTCTGTCACTTGCAGTTTTTTAGCCCTAATGAAGGCCCGTGTGCAGAAATGCAAAGTATTATTATTTTCAGTTCCTCCACTCCACAGTGGTTTCTGGTAAAGTTTGTATAAATCCCAGTGATTTAACAGCGTCTGCTGCTGATTATCCGACCGAGCTGAGATGAAGCTGTGATTCAGACGCTGCTGAATGATAAACGAGCATCGAGCCGAGCGCAGAGATTCACTACCGTCTCATCATCTGAGCGAGAACATCTGATTCATCATCATGCTGCTGTCTGTCACGTCTTTCCTGACATCTTTCGCAAGAGCGTAACGGCAGTTTCCCAATGTGTTCAAACAGAAACAAGCAGAGCGTTATGAAATCAAAGGCTTGTTTATTCACCAGTCAGATATTGATCCATAAGCACCCTGTGTCTCAAACCAAAAACATGACATTCAACATCCGAATTACGCTTGTGTTCGTTAAATGTCACGCAAACCATTTCCACATAACATACTCATTCATCGCATGGATCGTGATGGCATGATGTAAGGACATTTTACTGAAATGTCAAAGAGTTTATATTAATCTGAGAATAGGGATTGAGAGACTGTGGTCTGTACAGACACACGTATGTGTGACATTTGCTACTAAATGGAAATCATCATAAAGTGTGCAAACACATAAATGTGTCCCTGGAGCACAAAAGCAGTCGCTGGGGTATATTTGAACCAATAGCCAAAAATACATTGTATGGGTCAAAATTATAGATTTGTATTTTATGCAAAAAATCATTAGGATATTAAGATCATGTTCCATGAAGGTATTTAGTACCATAAATATATCAAAACTTAATTATTAATTATTAATATGCATTGCTAAGAACTTAATTTGAACAACTTTAAAGATGATTTTCTCAATATTTAGATTTTTTTTGCACCCTCAGATTCCAGATTTTCAAATATTGTCCAATCCATACATCAATGGAAATATTATTTATTCAGCCTTCAGATGATGCATAAATCTCAAATTTAAAAAATGTGACCCTTATGACCCAGGTTTTGTGCTCCAGGGTCACATATATGTCCCAGATGATTTGGTTGCATGCATAAAGCTATGTTTGACATTTATGAAATCATTTTTGCACCATTAGAGTCACCAAACACAACCACAAATCATCAAAAGCTGTTCCTGAACATATCATTTGCAGTGAAAACATGATATAAACTGTGTTGTTGTTGTAGTGAGCAACTCAGGATCAAAATGCAGAGCAATGCTTTTAAATTAATTAAATTAAGCATCATAGCCCTACACTTTTTATGAGAGCTGATAATGTCTTATTCATAGTGAGAAAGCATTTATACATCTCGGCTTGAACATAATCATTGAAATGAGGAAAACATGCCATAATACTATAATAACACATCACACCTGAACACAGTCAACACAACCCTGCCTGACATTTCCAGCATTCAGTGATCGGAGTCTGAAACACAGCGTGGACTAATGTGATGGACCAGCTTCAGCTCGCACACATGTGATACGATGCATGGCCACAGACAGGCCAGCGGTATTACGCTCACACGACAGAGCGGCTGTTATCATGATGCTTAGATTGCTATCTGTTATACATGATCTGGATGCAGTTTTCATTTAATTTAAAACTCAAATCCTGTTACATTTCACTCGAGACAAGACTGAACGGATGCATAAAAAAGCAAATGCATGCGACATTTGATTTGAATTGTCTTTATTCATAATTATTTCATGAAATTGTGCATTTACTGAATAAAAAGAAAAGTGCATGCATGTATGAGACACCATGAAGCACTTAAAAAAACACATTACAGCAATATTTAAAGCAGATCTGAAATATTTAATATCTCAATAAAAGTCAGACATTCATAAGAGCAGCACATGTTCCAGTTGTAACCACAATAAGGATTTAAATGAAGCTGGACTTGTAATTTTAGATGTCTGAAACTATTAAGAGATTCATAAACATAGCATGAACTAAAACACAATATATTTATCATTATGCTCTATTTACAGCAAACATGTTTCTGCAACTCGTGTCCCAGATTAGACATTGTTTTATTCAGCTGTAATTCATTTGCATGGTAAAACTAGTTATTTTATCACATAATATTTTAATACAATGTGCAACTCCTGCCCATTGTCTCTGAGTACTGTTAACATTACATTACACATCGTTTCCCTCATTGAGTGCTTGTTTTCTGAGCTTCTGTAGGACGGGTTTGCATCATGATCATCTGCAAAACACTCTTCACAGATCAGATGAGCGTGGAGGGAACAGGCGAGTGTGTGTGTGTGTGTGTGTGTGAGAGAGAGAGACATAAGCATAACACACTCACAGTGAAAACAGGAGGCGGAGAGGGAAGAGGATTCGCCGTGGTGCCCAGACCGTCCCTCGCTCTCAGCTCCGCAGGCACTAGATGTGTTCCCCAGCGCCGGCTGATAAGAGCGGCTCAGAGAAGCGACTAATTCTCCATCAAACTGCCGCCAGAGCCTGACTGATTGATCACTGCTGGAGGAGACGAGGAAGGAACTGGTTCTCAGGAGATGTGGTGCGGCGTGCCAGTTTCCCTCCAGCCGCTCAGAGAGAGAGAGAGAGAGAGAGAGAGTGCAGTCCTTGTGCTTCTCCACACGATGGAGAAACCACCACACACACACACACACTCGCTGCACAGCTGTGCTTCGCTCGCCGCTTTCAGACAGCGCTGGGATCGATTTAGGTCAGCTCGTCTGGAGCAGCTCTCTCCCGGATTCACCCGCTGAAAGCAGGACCCAGGGAATCTATTATCCAGTTATTGGATGATCACAGGTGTCCGAGAACCGGATAGAGAGAGAGGCCTGTGGTCAGAACCTTAGATGTGAAGCAGAAACGCTATCCGAGTCCATCACGACGCTCCGGTGCCACCTAGATGAAAGACGATGCTTTCCCTCCATCAAGAGCGCTCGCTCCTCTGGGACCTCCAGTAAGCGTACAGACTCTTTGGGGAAATGCTGTATTCCTCATGGAAAGCCAGTGTATAGATCCAAGCTTTTTCTGAAATACGCCTCCAAGTGTTCTCCGAAGAAAGCCTTCCGAGCGAGAAGAGACTTGAAGAAGGAATAGTTTGGGAGAGACAAGACAAGAAAGCCGTCCCACTCCCTCCCTCCTAAGAACAGAAGTGTGTGTGTGTGTGTGTGTGTGTGTGTGTGTGTGTGTGTGTGTGTGTGTGTGTGTGCGTGCGTGCGTGCGTGCGTGCGTGCGTGCGTGCGTGCGTGCGTGCATGTGCGCGCGCGTGCGCGTGCGTGTGCGTGTGTGTGAGTGTGTGTGAGTATCGCAGTGCGTCTGCGGGGTGAGGAGTGATACGCGAGCAGTCTAACTCTGCCCAGAGACCACGGATCAGCTGACAGTCTGCCATCGGGTGAGGAAAGAGAACGAGAGGACAGGTCCGGTCCGGTCCGGATGCTCAAAAGGCTTGTGCACCGGGCTCCGGGCTTCTGAACATGAGATGGAATATTTCTTACATTTAGTGGCAAAGGCTGCTCCTGCACTGATCACCGTAACAATTAATTTAAGAAGGAGAGAAGTCATAGTGGAATAACTTCACACTGTTACTCTGTCACCAGACATGAAAAAGGATGAAGGTCAAGTCTTCTAAAATAGTGTCATCAATGCTATGGACAACTGATTGGCCATCGATTATTCTCTCTCTCACATAACCCTGCCGTACCCAGTTCTAGTCCGGAGAGGAACCTTGTGTGATTTTCCATTGTGCAATAAACCACAGACGGCATCAATCTCTCTAAACCTGCTGTGACACAACGCTCAAAACCCACACCATCAGCCTAAACCTCACAGCGTCTAGATTTTCCAAAACCCACACAATTTCGTAAGGTCAAGCCCAATGCTCATCGGGCGTGTTGAGTCTAGTAATCGCTCGCGGCTCTAAGGTCACTTCAGAGGAGCTGTGGTCAGGTGAAGGTGTTAATACACCATATGCCTCGTCTGGCCAACACCGATCTCCGTTTCATACTCAACACTTGATTTAAAGGCCTGCGTTTCTTCTGAAAACGGTCAAATAACATTGTAAACTGAGAAGTGTAAATGCATCTTTCAGCACAAATCTGTATTTAATAGACCTTGCTCAAAGACAATCTCCAATTTAAGCACTTTTATAGCATTTCAGTTTTGTATGCACCAAAACTTGAATTTCATAACATTGTATTACATATATATTAAATATAAAGCACTGAAGGTGTTTGTTTACCTGTTTCTTGAATTAGATACAAATACCTCTTATTTTAGACATATGGGACCAAAAAACCCTAAGGGTCCATTTTTACAAAATTGAGATTTCAATCTTCATCTGAAAGCTGAATATGTATGGCTTGTCATGATGTGATATTTGGCCGAGATACAACTATTTAATAATCTGGAATCAGAAAATTCAAAATATTGAGAAAATCATCTTTAAAGTTGTTCAAATGAAGTTCTTAGCAATGCATATTACTAAACAAAATATATGTTTTAATATATTTACAGTATGAAATGTACTAAATCACTTCATGGAACATGATTTTAATATCTAATGATTTTTGGCATAACAGAAACAAGTATAATTGGGACCCATACAATGTATTGTTGACTATTTCTACAAATAAACCTGTGCTGCTTATGACTGCTTCTGTGCTGCAGGGACAGATATATTAAAGGGTCATTGTGGTCACATATATACTCCATATGCATGTCTCTATGGTTGTCTATATAAAAACAGCTTCAGCACCAATGATTTAAAAAAGAACACCTCTGTCATAAGAAGAGGAAGCACAGAAAGATGACGTTAATACCACTTCAGAATTTCATTTCTGCTTTTGAATGAATGGCAAACACATCTGCTCCAATTTCCAAACACAACAACAAAACACGAAGGCCAGACAATGCTGAGTTGTGCATACACTTTTCCTTAACGTTCAGAGCAGATGACTACGAGACAACACACTTTCTGTAACCACTATTTCTAATCTCTATTTCAGCCCGTCAGGTGTGGAGAGCTCGGTGTCTGCCGGGAATCGTGTGGAGTCACTTTGTCGTTTCACAGGAAGATGTGTCGATCTGAAGCTTCGCTTTTGCACTTCCAGGAATCTATTGATATTAAGTTTGGCTTTTTTAGGAAATAAGAACAGCATTTTTCTGTTTTCTGTGCAGTTAAAGTATAATTTTATTCCACAATAGTAAGTTATTTTCATTGTGTTTTTCTCACAGTTCTTTTTTACTTTTTAATTTGATTATATTTCTCCAATGGGTTTAGAGCCGAGGCTGTGTGTGTGTGTGTGTGTGTGTGTGGGTCAGAGAGAGAGAGTGTGTGTGTGTGTGTGTGTGGGTCAGAGAGAGAGAGTGTGTGTGTTTGTGTGTGTGTGTCAGAGAGAGAGAGAGAGAGAGAGAGAGAGAGAGTGTGTGTTTGTGTGTGCAAATCCTCTCCATCAACAGGTAGCAGGGATGATTTTTTAACTATTAATGCTTTAAAGCTAAATGACATTACACTTAAGTACACGAGAGACGGCATTCTGCATAGACCAACATCACAAAAAGACCACAATCTGCTCTAATCTCTGTCTGTCACTCTTCCATCCAGCCTTGGCACCGGCAGATGTTCACACTACCCTTGCCGAACTTTCTAAATCAAAGTTTGACAACAAACGTCTGGTCAGCAGGCATGCTGGGAGCTGCGTCTAGCAATGACTAACCGGGCATCACCAGACAGCTGCTCGGCCGATAAGATAAGATGCATCTGAAGCAGCTGTTCAAATACACTTTGCATGATACGATGATCAATATCTTCATTATAGCGCAGCAGATGTGTGCTTTCTTGTCAGTGCATGACACAGATTTATGTACACGTGTGACCTACTCAAGGTGTCTGTGTCTAAAGCAGCACATGGATCTGTGCACACATTCACTCTGCATACATGTTCTCCGAGCGGATCAGTGATCATTAGACGAGTAGAATGAAGTGAAATAACTAGATAACATTACATGTCAAGCAATAACAGTAACGGCCTGTAGTCTATACGTCATTAAAACAGCACTATTCTCATTCTAGTGTAAGTATGCATGCTTTTACCTCCTTGAATTAATGAAGACACTACATATTTGAAATATTATTTATAATGCCTTGTGATTAAAACACTGAATTCTAGTTACACTTCAAACTGACATCGGATCATTTTTGGCATTACATAAAGATGAAGTAAATATATATAATGCTGTATTACATTAATTATCGATGTATTCTTTGCAATGAATGGCTAACTACGTTTGCAAATGTGCATTTGCTGTCTTTGTAAGTCACAGGCCGTTCAGTTTAATAGCAGACTAGCTAAAAGCTGGATATGCCCGTGACCACGCAATAACACAGCCAATAAATCAGATAGTAGGTTATAGTTATAATGCTGGGTTGTGTGTTATAGACGCCCTGCACCTGCTGCTTTGCCATGTGCAGGTTTACAGTCGTGATCCGTTCACGACACGAGCCATAAAGTAATATATGCAAGGTGCACCCCCACGGGAATAAAGATAACGTGTTTTATTTACACGCGTCCATCATGCATTTATTTATAGCAGTGCTTTAACATGTTTTAATCAAACAGGCTAATGTTTTGAAAAGATGCGAAACATATTCTACACACCGAGAAATAATAAAACGCAAGGAAATGCATAAGACGTTTTTATTTTATTTAAAATGAGAGGTCTATAAACTAAGCAATAAGCATGATGCGATGTTTATTGCATTAACGTGTTATTCTACGTCTTCTGATATGTGTCGTACCGTTTTATGGCCCGTGAACACAAAGCGCAATGAAGGTTCAGTGGCTGATTTAGTCACGCGCGATGCATGACATTACTCTAAAGACCTCGCGCGCACGGGCTTGTGTTTCGGGTAAACGGCAACAAGGATATAAGGCAAACCGTTGTGAAACATCTCTCGTATGCTCGTTATATAATTCTTAGACAAATATACATTATGTTGCATTAACGGCGTGCCTTGGCTCCACTCCGCCATCTAGCGTCAGTCATTTGGGACCGGTGCCAGGCTCAACCCAAACCCGTGTGTGACCGCAGACCTCCGGACAGTCCTGGTCAGAACATGCACGAGTCTCTGCTTTAAGCACTATTGCACGCGCAGGAGGAGGAAGAGGAGACAATGCAAGCTTGCTCTCGTGCATGCAGCGAGTATTGCTTAGCCTTGGCTTTGATAATGCATTGCACACTGCTGCAGCTGCCTCTCGTGTTTGTGTTTTGGGGCGTGCGTTCTGTGACAAAGGACCGCCCTCTTCAGATTCCGCCACAACATTAATGCGCGCAGACTGAACCCAGTCACCCCCCCCCCCCCACCCCACCCCCACACACACACACACACACACACACACACACACACACAGAGAGCCATGAGCAGAGAAACCAGCGGCAGATACTGATGATGCATTCACAGAAAGCCAATTTTAGGCTATCAATTATTCATGGTTACTTTAATTTATATCCCTGTTTAATATCGTTTTGTTTCTTAATATGTGATTAAATGCACATCTCCAGATGTGTTTTCTCACTCTAAGCAGAATGTGTTTTTCATTTCTAAGGTTAGCTCACGCCTCCCTTGTCCACATGCAAAAATGAAAAATACACATCAGCGTGCACCTTTAAAACCAAGTTTGTCTTGTATACTGGAATGAGGTCAGACCCAAAGCAGACCCATTATTATTAGATTCCTTTTTGCGCCAATGAAAAGAGAGTGGGCGTGTTTTTGGCTCGGGGAAGGGTAGAGACAGCCGCTGATTGGCCGGCCGCCGTCGCTATTATACCATTGGAAACGGATAAAGCCGCATGAGGCAGAGAATAGAAGTGTGTTGAAACTTACAGACTGCTTTAAAGAGACTCGTGCTAGCATTGCATGCTGGTTTTCCCGCATGGTTTGAAGGGGGAAGGATATGCAGAAGGAGTCAGATATCTTTCGAAACTTTGCTGCGTCGTAGCGCCGCGCGCACTGACCCCGAGCCCTCGCGCAGCCGCGCTCATACACACACTTTCCGCGGCTCATCGACTGTTACAGCATTATTACTGGATGCACGGACACTGTATCAACTGTATGATAAAGCCCCGAAACAGAACTTTAGCCACCGCACTGAGCACGACTGAAAGCGTGTGTGTGGTGCACCAGCTCTCCTCGGGACTATTACCAGACTGAGTTTTATTTAGCGACACGTTAGACTCTCTTGCTCTCAGATCGCTGTAGCGATGGTGCAGAAAACAAGCACCACGGAAAACCCCGATGCGCTGTTTGCGGGGGACTCGTCCGATTCCGGCGCGCTGGATCTGGACATGGCTTCATCCCCGACCCCCGGCGCGGACAAGCTTGACCCCGGCTGGTGCAAAACCCCCAGCGGTCACATCAAGAGACCAATGAACGCGTTCATGGTGTGGTCACAAATCGAGAGGCGCAAGATTATGGAGCAGGCGCCGGATATGCACAACGCGGAGATCTCCAAGAGACTCGGCAAGCGCTGGAAGCTCCTCAAAGACAGCGACAAGATCCCCTTCATACGAGAAGCGGAGCGCCTGCGGCTCAAGCACATGGCAGACTACCCCGACTACAAGTACCGGCCGAGAAAAAAGGTGAAGTCGAGCTGCTCCAAGCCGAGCGAGAAGGCAGAGAAGATCAGCGGGAGCAGTTGCGCCACTGCCGGCTCCAAACCGGCCAAGAAAAGCGGCAGATCCACGAGCAAGCCGCACAAAATAGTCCTGTCCGTTGCCAAGGATCACCACTCTCTCTACAAATCCAAATCTGCGTCGGCTTCCAAGCAGATTCCTGACAAGAAGGCGAAGCGGGTGTATATTTTCGGAGGCGGCAGCGGCATAAGCCCGTCCTCGGCAGCCGTGCCCGGCAGCCCGACGCTGAGCAGCTCCGTCGAGTCAAGCGACCCGCTGAGCCTCTACGACGACGGAGCCAGCAGCGGCAAAGAGGGCGCCGATTCCCCCAGCAGCGCGTCCTCGGACCGGTACACCAGCATACGAGCGTCCTCACCCGCTCCGTCCGCGTCGCACTCCTCCTCCTCTTCATCATCATCATCGCAGTTCTCCTCTTCCTCCGACGAGGAGCTAGACGACGACATGCTGGACGTTAACCCGAGCCCAGGCTTTGACAGCATGTCTATGGGAAGCATCGGCTCGTCGGTGCTGGACAGAGACTTCGACATGCACATCGAGTCCGGGGCTTCTCATTTCGAGTTCCCCGACTACTGCACGCCGGAGGTGAGCGAGATGATTTCTGGGGACTGGCTGGAGTCCACCATTTCTAACTTGGTGTTCACGGCTCACGTGCTGAACTAGGGAGAGGAAGAACACCGAACACAAGGGATAACAGGCAAAGTGTGTTTGTTTGTAAAATACGCCACCGTGTGAAGGCTCCAGAAGCTAGAGCGGAAGCTGCGGTGCTTTGGTGAAACGCAGGGCGGATGGGAAAGCGATGCCGTGCGTCAGACGCTTTGTCGCGGCAGGGCTGGAGTCATTCCCCCGCGCGCTCGGAGCGAGAGGAAGACATTCACCAGGAGTGCTTGAGAAACACGGTCTGAACTGGAAAACTGTGATTTGCATATTTGATAACATGATTTGCACGTACACGAAGGCGAGCTCTGGTCGTCTGTTAATCATTTTTACTTCAAAAGAGACGTTAATGAACTTGAACCATGTGGACTTGATTGTTTAAAGAGGAACTGAAATACAGGCGGATTTATTATTAACAAGGTGGGTTGACAAAAGCCAAGCCGTTTTCACATAAAGAAAAAGGAAAAAAGCACGCATGTTATCTGTCCTCTCTTGTATTGAGATTTGTGTCGAGCAGTTAAACTAGCGTTAGGTTTATTTAAATGCATAGATTGCGCTATGTTTATAATATCACCAGCTGTTTTCATTCTTAACTTCAGGATCAAACACACACTTAAATCTGTGCTGGACTTTATATACTACTTTCTACAATTCAGGACCAAAACGCGCACGTTCCCGAAGCTGTTGAGAGATACTCTTCATTCTGTCATGGCTGTTTCTGTGTTCTTCAGATGATTTTTTGATATGGATGTATTTATATACTGGCCAAGCAGTTTTTATGTTCTTGTAAGAACCCCCGCATCTGTCTGTCTCCTTCTCCGAAGAAGGGCTAGAGTTTTAACCTTTGTTTTTATATTTAAATGTAGACTTTTGACACTTAAAGAGAGGAAACCTTTGATTATTTTCTCAGTGTATTTTTGTACAAAATATATAAATGGGGGGGGGGGGGGGGGGGGGTCGATCGGGGGTCGATCGGTGTTTTGGATTTCCTAATTTGAAGAGCCAGGTGGGTCGGTGTCTCTGAATAGACCTCCTGTTTCATGTTTACAGTCTCGATCTGCAGGCGTCTTAAAGACACACATACACACACACACACTCAGACACGCGCGCACACACACACACACACACACACTCACTCAGACGCGCTCACACTCAGACACGCGCGCGCGCACGCACACACACACACACACACTCAGACACGCGCGCACACACACACACTCACTCAGACGCGTGCGCACACACACACTCACTCAGACGCGCGCACACACGCTCACACTCAGACCCGCGCGCACGCACACACACACACACACACACTCACTCAGACGCGCGCGCGCACGCACACACACACACTCAGACACGCGCGCACACACACTCACTCAGACGCGTGCGCACACACTCACTCAGACGCGCGCACACACGCTCACACTCAGACCCGCGCGCACGCACACACACACACACACACACACTCACTCAGACGCGCTCACACTCAGACACGCGCGCGCGCACACACACACTCAGACACGCGCGCACACACACACACACACACTCACTCAGAAGCGCGCGCACACACACACTCACTCAGACGCGCGCACACACGCTCACACTCAGACCCGCGCGCACGCACACACACACACACACACACACACACACACTCAGACACACTCCGAAACCCAGTTCAAGCCAACATGTGCTTCGTTTTTACGTGTTCTCCGAGCGTGCCGAATTAAACCGATTGTAGCTTTAAAACGAGCGATTTCTTGGCGTTTTATAATATCTCGAGAAACCACTGGATGGGAAATCGTTACACATATTCAAATGGTCCACTTGAGGTTCGCATTGTATTTGAATATTTAATCTTTTCTACTTGTCGGATAATTATAGCTAACTGTTTTAGTATCTTAAGGCATGGTGAATAGATTTGTATTTCTGATTCAGGTGTTGTGTTAAAAAAAATCAAAATAAAAACATTTTATACAGCTGTATCATAGGCAAAATATTGTGTGTTGATGTATTTATTATACATCCTTAGCCTTTTCTTCATTTCAACATGCTTGTTAAGGATTTTTGATATATACAGTTGATATATATGAACTTTATTTTCCTCCATTCTGTGCAATATGCTGTGTAGAAATCTTGTTTTGTCTAATCATGCCAGCTTATCGTGTCAAGTCAGATTGTTCATATACTCCTGTACAGAACTTTTTCATAAGTGAAATAAACTCAGCTGGAACTGAACCCTAAACACTGCGCCGTTGACTCATTTGCATAAGTGGGCGTGTCTCTGTGCCTTGTCTTACCTGCCTCAACGCTTTTTAACCCTCTCATAACAGCAGCTGCGCGCTGCTTTAGTGGCGTTTATATCTGTGCACGTTTATAAGGGTCAACATACAATACGCCTCACGGTGTCAGTCATTTAATGAGTTCACATGCTCCTTGATTATGAATGCACACAGCATGCATCTCCACCGAGCGCACTGGAAGCTGATCCATGTGGCGCGATGCACTCAGTGGCTGTCTGGCAGACTCTCCCCCCCCCCCCCCCCCCCCCCCCCCCCTCCAGACAGTCTGGGCTCTCAGACAGGGGGATGGGCTGCTAACAAACGCATGCATTATATTTATCCTGCACCCACGCGCACAGTGCAATGAAATGCAAGAACGCATTTAAACAAACCAAGTTGCACCGGAGTGCATGCATGCATTCAGATGAACAGCTATCTGCTCTTCAGAGAGAGGTGTATCAGACAAGAAGTGCATGGAGACAAGACAGCTCAGATATGACCTTGTAAGTACCTTCGGTGCAGCTTCGCGTGGGTGTAGTCGGCAGCACATTATATCACTCTTTCCTCCATTAAAAGAAACAGGTTTATCTTTCATAAGACACTTCTGGCAGCCACTAGAGTGTAAAATAAGACATGTAAAGCGCCTTATAAAATCAGTTTTTTATGATGTGTAGCCAAATACAGGCCTAGAATATGACAGTAAGCAGTGCTGCACACTGAGAATACATCTGAGTCCTTCTACTGATCTGCTGTTATTGTTATAATATTGTTATTAATGCAAGTTAAACTGGTTATCTTGATTTTTGTGTTTCGGTCAGTAACATACTAAGTGATCATTAATTATTAAATTATACATTTTTGCCTAACTGGCCTAAGAAATAAGTGATAATGATTAATCATATTATTAGAGTTAACTATTGCATTTTATTGATTTTTATGCTCTATCTTTAAGGATGTACAAGATCAATTTTGAATGTCCAATTGTCAATATGATTTTTATAGACAGCTTGCATACAGTTTAATAATATCTCAAATGGCCTTCGTGCAATAATACTAATAATATAATCCAAAAGGTCCAAATACAGCGTCTGATCTAAAACAGCTCTCAGTGACTCTGACATGTTTAAATGTAAACGAGCCTCTCCACCAATCCCATCCTTTGTATATTTGCATATTAAACGAGGGTTGAGGAGGTATAGTGTGATGATGCTCACAGTAATTACAACACTCGAGCTGTAAATACAAGCTCAGCACGGCGGTGAAGAGCTGATCTGGACTGAAGACGTGATCAGTGTTTCATGCACTGTGTGTGTTGTGTGTAGTGTCTAATATCAATGTGAAATGAATGTGTGACCCTGGAGCACATTACCAGTCATACGCTTTCAAAATAGAGATTTATGCATCATCTGAACGCTGAATAAATCATCTTTCCATTGATGTATGGTTTGGACAATATTTAAAAATCTGGAATCTGAGGGTGCAAAAAAATCAAAATATTGAGAAAATCATCTTTAAAGAGTTCAAATTAAGTTCTTAGCAATGCATATTAATAATCAAAAATTAAGTTTTGATATATTTACGGTACTAAATATCTTCATGGAACATGATCTTAATATCCTAATGATTTTTGGCATATAATAAAAATGTATAATTTTGATATTTCTACAAATATAGCTGTGCTGCTTATGACTGCTGCAGGGACACATTTAACACTATGATTAATTTTTAAACATCTTACAATATCACTTTAAAAAGTGCAAAGACTAAATCTACCTATCTATCTCTATACCTGTGATCAGTCATTATTATAACTGATAAGATTTGAATAATATTGTATGCTATTGGTGTAATAATACATACAGATGTGTGGTTCATGTTTCTTTGTGGTGTAATCCAGTATATAGTTCTGCTTTGTTATAAACATGCCTCAGTCACAATCATCTTTGAGTTTCAAGCTAACGGAGAATTAGATATGATCAATGGCCATTAGTTATTGTAAGCATGACTGAATGATCAGTGTTTCCCAGAAATGCCTTTAGCTGTCGCTGGACTTTCTATTAGTTCAGCTCTGTTATCATTGCAGGAGATGTACATTGACTGTACACGTGTGATGAGTAATGAACGTCAGATCTGATCTTCTTATGTTTACTGCTATATTAAATAACATAAAGTCATTTACAGCTCTTTAACTGCATACACCTGTTACAGATTCATTGCATTGCATTCGATGACATGATACAAAAATGAGTACATATGCACCATATTTTCATATATGTCCCTGGAGCAGTCATAAGCAGCACGGGTTATATTGTATGGGTCAATAAATGTATGGGTCATAAAAATGTCAAATTAAATAAAATCATTTAATAATAAGAATAAAAATAAAACACTTACTAAAAAATGAAATATGATTATGTTCACCTGCATGTCATGTGACCGTGAACATGCAAATGTGATGCATAATTATGCAAATATTTATTTTAAAATCTGATTTTTTAGATGCTGGATTTTCTGAGTGTAAGAGGCTATTTTAGAAAGGAACATTTAAAAGAGGAAACAGGAATTAGGGAAAATCAATAAATTATGGATAGCCTAATGTATTTCTATTGTGTGAAAAATATAACCATGTAATCAATAAAAAGTATATGTAGTCTGATTATGAGTATTTAAAAATGTAATTTACTCTAATTACAAGTAGGCCTATAATTTTAGTAAGCTGATTCGGGGGGGGGGGTTCTGTGCATTAATGATTTGAGAATGACATTAAACCAAAGGTCTGTTGACTTCAGGATCATCGTTTCACTGCAGCTTAATTGTATAATTATTAGCATTAGGACACTCAAACAGTGGTGCTAAACGTGTTGTTGACGTCATCAAACATGCAATTAGTAGCTTAATAAATATCATTGCTTTAACGTACATCGTCACATTTAAATGTAGAACTTGTCCATAGTCATGCTTAGGCTGAATTCAGGTATACTGGGACACCTTTGCCATTGAGATGACTGGCAGTGTTTTTTAAGATTATAATATTTACATTTTAAAGGAGTAATTGGATGCAAAATATCTTCATTTGCATATAAATGTGTCTTAGCAGTGTTTGCACACAACCACCCTACAATTATATAAAAATGCACTCCTTGTTTTTAATCCTCAAAAGCCTAAACAGCCTCAATTATCAGGCCATTTTGATTTTGTAGTGAATAACCAGCGCTCTCTTCCACCTTCAATACCACAACTGAGACCCTTGAGCAAGGCCTCGAACCCCCAACTGCTCCCGCAGCACTGTGTGTGTGTGTGTGTGTGTGTGTCTGACTGTCTGTCTGTGTGTGTGTGTGTGTGTGTGTGTGTGTGTGTGTATTCATGGTGTGTGTGTGTGTGTGTGTATGTGTGCGTGCGTGCGTGTATTCATGGAGTGTGTGTGTGTGTCTGTCTGTCTGTCTGTGTGTGTGTGTGTGTGTGTGTGTGTGTGTGCGTGCGTGTATTCATGGTGTGTGTGTGTGTGTGTGTATGTGTGCGTGCGTGCGTGTATTCATGGAGTGTGTGTGTGTGTCTGTCTGTCTGTCTGTGTGTGTGTGTGTGTGTGTGTGCGTGCGTGTATTCATGGTGTGTGTGTGTGTGTGTGTATGTGTGCGTGCGTGCGTGCATTCATGGAGTGTGTGTGTGTGTCTGTCTGTCTGTGTGTGTGTGTGTGTGTGTGTGTGTGTGTGTGTGTGTGTGTGTGTGTGTGTGAGAGAGAGAGAGAGAGAGAGAGAGAGAGAGAGAGTGAGTTACTAGAACTAGTAAGAAGTCATTTGTAGAACTTTACATTTCTCTAGCAACAGTCAATAATAAAAAAAAGGTGTCTTCAAGGAAGAGTCTTTTTACGGCCACCACCACCCATCCTCTCTGGTGCATATTTAAAATATTTGGACATGGTCTCCATTACTTTTGTACTTGTTGTGTTGTGTGCATTGATGACTGCATCTAAAGAGAAAAATCAAAACAGCCCAGATCAATAAAATTGCTATAAATTTATGGAAAAGCTTTTAAGGATATAAAGGTTATTAGGATCACAATTGACCTTATGCACAGTATTTTCCCTGTTTTCGATAAGCCAGCTCAGTCATTCTCGCACATTATACATCATACATGTCTATGCAGTGCTGCTTCAAGTCAAACACCTATTGTGTTTTGTTGGGAGACGCACAACAGTTCTTCTGTGGCTTTAGAGGTAATATTTTTATTTACACAATTTTGCTAAATCAGACAATATTGTGTCTAATACCACAATATTAACTTTTTATTATTGATTTTTATTATTGCAACTGGTCAGTGTTAAAAAAAAATGCGGGGAAAATCACTTTATGTAACCGGATAAGTGTGATTACTGATATCTAAAAAAAAAATAAAAAAAATTTCACCCACTAATTTTCAAAGCTGCTACATAAGAGTGCCTTTCTACTTTGATATAAATGTAGTGGAGTGAAAAGTACAATATTTGTCTTTCAGATGTAGTGAAGTTAAAGTCATAAGTTTCCAGAAAAAATAATACTCAAGTAAAGTACAGATCCTCAAAAAGTGTACTTAAGTACAATACTCAAGTAAATGTACTTTACTACTATCCGCCTTTGCTCACTGCCTTCAGGATCTGCCTCAGGTCAACAATGATGTGATCCAGATACACTCAAAGGCTTCATCAAGCAAACAGGAGAAAGGACTTAAGTTGTACATTTCTAGTTATATCCATGAATATGAAAGTACGTAACTAGGTTTTTGAGCTGGCTTATATTACTGCAGATCTAAATCAGAACGTTCTGTGCATAAGGTCAATTAGGTGACAAAAAGAAATGTGCACAAATATCTTGCATAGAAAAAAGAACACTAGGAGAGGCATAAAAACTACATTTAACTTCCATTAAAACTTGTTACATGACCAATAAAATGACTTGATGAAATTGTTAATGATAATTTGTGTTAATTAGTGGTAATCCAAATGACACTCCAACACAAATATCAATGGGTTGTTCAATAATGTTAAAATTGGGTTTTCACTACGTTATTCTTTTATAACGTTTATCATCTCTGTAAATATCTTGGCAAAATGATTGTGTTTAGTACAGAAAAATACCGATTTGCCCAACATTAGTCTCGTTAAACTATTGTTTGCTCAGACAACTTGCAAAACAGTAAAACTAACATGAAAAAAAATCGTG
>QVTF01025713.1:2500-25000 GCA_003573665.1 Oxygymnocypris stewartii
TATTTATTGTTATTTTTTATTTTCTCTCTTTACTTGTTATTATCTTTCTTTATTTGTTATTTTCTTTTTTCTTTGTCGTTGTTATTATAAATTTTTTGTAAAGTATTAATTATGAGAAAACGTTTGAATAAAATAAAAGATTAATAGCAGAAGTTACTGTTATATTTATTGATAGTTTAGCTAAGGAATTCATCAACTGATGAGAAAATAATCGATCAATAAAATATAATCGATAGATCAGTCGACTAATCGAAAAATAATCGATAGATTAGTCGACTAATTGAAAAATAATCGATAGCTGCAACCCTAATTGTAATAATGATCAACAATAATTTAAACAGTGATGTTAAAGTGTTTATTATTATTATTTTATTTATTTACTATAATAATACAAAGTTGACTAATAATAAAATATAGTAGAAAACACAGAACTGTGTCATTGGCCCTAACAAGGCAGCTGCCTGTGTAGGCAGGAAAGAGCAAGGCAGCTCACTAGGTTTAGTTAGAGAGCTGTAGTGTAAAGAAAACTCAAATGGGCGTTTGGGGACAGAGGCAATACAAAGGCACGCAGGTCAGCGATGATTTGCAGTCGTTAGCGGGTTGGTAAACAGCCACTGCTGAAGGAAATGAGTGTGGGATTTGCATATTAATGAGTCTGCAGTGGCTCCTCCCCCTCGATCCTCTGCACGGGCCTTCCCTGACTCGATCGGCTCAGTCGCCTCCGTGAAGAAGTGCCACACAGACACCATCTGCTCCTCCTGTGATCGCCCGGAGTCAGGACTCCTCTGTGTGGCGGGACGACGCTGGGTCATGAGGGTGTTTGAGAGCGGTGGGTGCTGGCTGACCCTCAGCACGGCCTCAGACAGACAGTCAGCCGCGGTCATGGAGAAAAGACGCGGCAGTCCCTTCCCCTTGTGCTGGGCCGCAGGTACACGTCTGTCTGTTTGCTGCGCAGTGTTTGTGTGACAGGTTTGCAGAGTTTCTGACGTAGTTTGTAGTGCCATGCAATCAGTCATGTGTTTGTAGTTGCAAGGGTTTTGACGCTAGTGCTCTTGCTTTCTACATTTCTAAAAGAATGAACATGGGTTTTATTTATTATTTTTTTTGTTTTGTATTTAGTTAATTTTTTTAAAATCTATTTTTGTTTTTTAAATAATTTTTATTTTGTATATAATTTTTATATTACTGTATTTTATATGTATATTTTATTTTGTTTTTAAATTTAGTTTTATTTTATTCGTTTTATCTTGTTTTCATTTATTATTTAGTTTTAATGTATTTTATATATGTTTTGCTTTGTCCTGATTTTTATTTTGTTTTTGTTTGTTTTAGTTTTGTTTTTTGTATTTTAATCTTTTTTTGTTTTCATTTGGTTTTCTTTTATGCAATTTTATTTAGATTTATCTTAATTAATATTTTATTTTGTTGTTTTTTTGTATTTGTTTAATTTTGTTTTTATGTTTAATTTTAATATTTTTGTTTTATTTTGTTTTTAAAAAATTTATTTGTATTATTCTATTTTATTCTATTCTATTTAAACTTTTTATTTTATTGGGTTTTAATTGATTTATTATTTTATTTTGGGCTGTAAACATTAATTAACATTGGATTTTGACATGCATTCAAACAACATAACAACACACAATTTATATAATGTTAAGCCAATGCTTTTCTCATCTTACAAAGATGAATACAATGTTAAGTAATTAATCATAAACCAGTTCTTTATTTTTGTTTTAAAGCAATATCGTAAAGCAATATTTTATTTTTTACTTTGTTTTTTCTTTGAAAGAAATTTAATTTGTGTCTGTCCTGTGTGTGTGTCTGTCTGTGTCTCTGTGTGTGTGTGTGTGTGTGTGTGTGTGTGTGTGTGTTCAGCACCTGCTCTTATGCTGTCCATCATCAACACACTCATTCAGTCTTCATCTGATTGACTATTGTGTGACTGACAGGGTAAACCGTCTCAATGACTCAATGTGTGTGTGTGTCTGTGTCTGTGTGTGTCTGCGTCTGCGTCTGCGTCTGCGTCTGCGTGCGTCTGCGTCTGTGTCTGTGTGTCTGTGTGTGTGTGTGTGTGTGGGTGTGTTGTGTGTGTGGTGTGTGTGTGTGTGTGGTGTTGTGTGTGTGTGTGGTGTTCAGCACCTGCTCTTTATGCTGTCCATCAGTCAAACACTCATTCAGTCTTCATCTGATTGACTCTTGTGTGACTGACAGGGTTAAACCGTCTCAATGACTCAATGTGTGTGTGGTGTTGTGTTGTGTGTGTGTTGTGTGTGTGTGTGTGTGTGTGTGTGTTTGTGTGTGTCTGTGTGTGTGTGTGTGTGTGTGTGTGTGTGTGTGTGTCTCTGTGTGTGTGTGTGTGTGTGTGTGTGTGTGTTGTGTGTGTGTGTGTGTGTGTGTGTGTGTTAGTGTGTTCAGACCTGCTCTTTATGCTGTCCATCAGTCAAACACTCATTCAGTCTTCATCTGATGACTCTTGTGTGACGACAGGGTAAACCGTCTCAATGACTCAGTGTGTGTGTGTCTGTGTCTGTGTGTGTGTGTGTGTCTGTGTGTGGTGTGTGTGTGTTGTGTTCACTGTTTTAACATGTCACCAGGAATCATGAAAAGAGAAATTTTTGATTTGAAAATGAAAAAGTTAAATTAATTATAATTGTTTGCTTTGATTTAGCTGCTTCAGTTCCTGGTTAAATTAATTATAAGTCAACATTTCATCACTCAGTGTTGAATCTTTCAGCTGCGACTCATTACAGTGAACACATCAAATAATCCTGTAGCAAACACACTCATTATGTTTATAATTCATTCATTCAGAAATCGTTCATGCTTAGTTCACAGTTTCAGAGACGGCTTAAAAGAGAAAGCTCTGTATAATTACATCTTGACCTCTTGATGCATTGAAAGCATCACTTTCACGATTCATCTCATGCTAAAAGCTGTTTCTTTAGTTAAGCCTTTAGGAGAATATGCTGTATTGTGAGGTAAAGAGTGCATCTTTTTCATCACTGGCCAAGTTTTACACCATTTTTATTCCTATATTCACTTGTTTGCAGTTATTATGCAATGTTGCATTGATGTAAAATGAAAATGAATGCATGATAAAAATATGAAAAGATGAATTATCTTGTAATCTATAATCTTGTATGACTACTGTGGTCCTCCGATCAAGAACTGGACGTTTAGACACAGTCTGATTAGTGGCAGGTAAATCTGAAGATTCTCTGAGAACAGAGCTGAATATACAGGGAATATTGTTGAGTTGTGACACACAGAAACGTCCTTGTCAAACGCCTGACTGATGTGAAGCTGTAAAATCAGATCAGCTGGCTGTTTAGTGAGATTAAACCAGCAGATGTGGAGAATATGCACAAACATGCATCTTGTATCTGAATCCTAAAGATAAAGCCGGTTATTATCATCAGATCTAATGCACACTGAGTGTTTAGCAGATTTAATGTCATGTGTCTCTGGATGATGCAGATGGTTGTTCTGCTTGTGTTTGGGGAGTGATTTGTGTGTGACGCATGTTAACATACGGCCGTGTGTTCAGAGGTCACGTGAGGTCACGTGGGCGTCCCTCGTCTCCTCGCATCTCTTTTACTCTCTTCTTTGCTCTCATCTCTTCTCTTTTATTCTCCTTTTCTCTCATATCACCTTGTCTGGTATCATCCGTTTCACTCTTTTCTTGTGTCTAATACTCTCATTTATCGCTCATATCTTGTCTTTTTGCTTTTTCTCTTTTTCACTCGTCGTCTTGTTTGCTCTCATCTCGTCTCATCTCTTCTCAACTCTTTTTCCCCTCATGTCTTCCCTTGTTCTCGTCTCGTTTCTTCTTTGCTCTCCTCTGGTCTCTTTTGCGCTCATCTCTTTTTGGCTGTCCTTTCTTCTTTTCCTTAAAGCTCTCTTGTCTTCTCTATTGCTCATCTTCTCTCATTTCTTCTCCTTTGTTCTCATTGTCTCTTCTACTTTTCTTTTCTCTCTTCTTCTTTTCTTTGCTCATCTGTTTCTCATCTCTTTTCTTCGTTTTTCATCTGATCTCTTCTCTTTACTTCTCATTTACTCTCATGTCTTCTCATTTGCTCTCACCTTGTCTCTTCTCATCTTTATTGCTCTCTTCTCTTCTCTTTCGCTCTCTCCTCATCTCATCTTGTTTATTTTGCACTTATTTCATTTCATCTCTTTTGCTATCATGTTGTCTTTTTCTTCCCTTTTGCTCTCATATCTTTTCATTGTCTCTCCTTTCCTTTCTTCTTTACTCTCATCTGTTTTTTTCTCATTTTCTCTCTTTTCTTCTTCTTCCCCTTATCTCATCCTTTCTTCTTTGCTCTCTTACTATCCTCTTCAGACTTCATTTTGTCTCTTTTGTACTCATCTTCTCATCTTTATTGCTCTCATCTCATCTCTTCTTTGCTCTCTCTCATCTCATCTCATCTCATTCTCCTTTCCTTTCTTCTTTACTCTCATCTGTTTTTTTCTCCTTTTCTCTTATCTCATCATTTCTTCTTTGCTCTCTTACTATCCTCTTCAGACTTCATCTTGTCTCTTTTGTGCTCATCTTCTCATCTTTTCACTTTCGATCATGTTCTTGTTTTCTCTCATCACATCTGTTTTCTTTATTTTCCTCATCTCTTCTTCTCTTCTTCGCTCTCTTGCTGTTTCGTCTCGTCTCATCTCACCTCCTGTACTCTCTTCTTGTGCTCTCATCTCTTTCTCCTCATTTTTTGGGTCACCGTGTCCCTGAACATGAAGTCAGCTGTAGCTCCATTGGCTCCACTGCTGGTGCATGCTGGGATAGATCATCTGGATGTTTCATCAGCGACGGTTCCTCGTGTTCTCCGTCTGCTCACTCAGCGTTTGCTGCGCTCAGACTCGTCTCATGCTGTCAGGAATGACTCATTACTCCTAGATGATGGTAATTCTGCAAAACCTCTACGCCATCGCCTGAAATGACTCATTTTGTCGATGTGGTCGTTGGCCTGTGGAGCTGTTGAATTAGACTGAGCTGTGACATTACAGATTGTGAAATCATTGGAGATATATTCAGATCCCGCTGCGGACACGTTTGCTCGCGGTGAGAAGAGATTTCCTTCAGTGTTGCCCATTTTATTCACGGTGACATGACTGTTTCTGTGCTGCTTTTTCTTGTATTGGGAAATTATTTTATCATCTGTACTATGGGAAAAAAAAATTGCTCAGAAAAGATGATTTACTCATCAATAAACCATATGATATTTTAATATATCGCTCCAAAACCATATGATATTTTAATATACGGCTCCAAAACCATATGATATTTTAATATATCGCTCCAAAACCATATATATTTTAATATATCGCTCCAAAACCATATGATATTTTAATATATCGCTCCAAAACCATATGATATTTTAATATATCGCTCCAAAACCATATGATATTTTAATATATCGCTCCAAAACCATATGATATTTTAATATATCGCTCCAAAACCATATGATATTTTAATATATCGCTCCAAAACCATATGATATTTTAATATATCGCTCCAAAACCATATGATATTTTAATATATCGCTCCAAAACCATATGATATTTTAATATATCGCTCCAAAACCATATGATATTTTAATATATCGCTCCAAAACCATATGATATTTTAATATATCGCTCCAAAACCATATGATATTTTAATATATCGCTCCAAAACCATATGATATTTTAATATATCGCTCCAAAACCATATGATTTTTATATATCCTCCAAAACCATTATATTTTAATATATCGCTCCAAAACCATATGATATTTTAATATATCGCTCCAAAACCATATGATATTTTAATATATCGCTCCAAAACCATATGATATTTTAATATATCGCTCCAAAACCATATGTATTTTAATATACGCTCCAAAACCATATGATATTTTAATATACGGCTCCAAAACCATATGATATTTTAATATATCGCTCCAAAACCATATGATATTTTAATATATCGCTCCAAAACCATATGGTATTTTAATATATCGCTCCAAAACCATTTATATTTTAATATACGCTCCAAACCATATGATATTTTAATATATCGCTCCAAAACCATATGATATTTTAATATATCGCTCCAAAACCATATGATATTTTAATATACGGCTCCAAAACCATATGATATTTTAATCTGGCACCACATACATTCATTGTACCAGGTTAAACATTTACATTTAGCATTTCTTCATTTATCCAAAGCGCCTTACAAACGAGGAAAGCCACAAGCAATTTGTTATAGAAGCCAACATATTCATAGCATATGATTCCAGATTTAAAGTACAAACCCGATTAATTTAGCAGTGCAGAAAATCCATTGAAATGCACAGATTTATTTACAGTTATTTTTGTTGATTTATTATTGTTATTTTTATTTTTTTAATATTAAAAAACAAATAATAAATACATAAATAAACCAAAAATTATCTATTTAAAATAATGTATAAAAAAGCAAAAACGATAAAAATGAAAATAATGAATAAATAAAAATTATAGAATTCTTTTTTGTTTATCTATTTTATTAATTCATTTAACTTTGATTATTTCATTATTATTTGCTATAATTTTGTTCATTATTTTAAATATATAAATAGGAGTTATAGTAATTGCCTTCTGTGGTTATGGATTAGTTAAGTTTATTAAATGCATTTTGTTCACTGTTATTAAAAGAAATAAATGTAATAAAAAATGTATCCAGTATTTTTGCATGTCGTTTGTTTGTATGCATATAGGGTTAAAACTGCAGTGTTCATCTCATACACAACTCATTTGTAAGTCACGTCTCATGTGGTTCTAATGAGGAGTGCTCATTTTGTGTTGCATGTTGTTGCCTACAGTATGTAGAGTGATTTAGTCTGTCATGCTGCCTATGTAAGGGAAGGGAAGGGAAGGTAAACTTTATGTAGACAGTATGCAGCAAACACTCTCACTGGGTTTTGAAGCAGAGCCTGTACGTCTCTTTGTCCTACGTGAGCTTTAGTACAGTATTTGCTGTGTAAAAGGTTGTAGGGGTGTGTCCTGTCTTAAGCCACGCCCCCACACACCTGGGCGGCATGTGAGTCTGCAGAATATGATGAGACATCAGTGATGTGCGGGTAAACATGACTCACACACGGCTGTGACTGGAGCGATGAGAGCTTACTGTATGTCAGAGGAAGAGGCTCGGCCGTGTGTGTGTGTGTGTGGTGTGTGTGTGTGGTGTGTGTGTGGTGTGTGTGGTGTGTGTGTGTGTGTGTGTGTGTGTGTGGTGTGTGTGTGGTGTGTGTGTGTGTGTGTGTGTGGTGTGTGTGTGTGTGTGGTGGTGTGTGTGTGGTGTGTGTTGTGTGTGTGTGTGTGTGTGGTGTGGTGTGGTGTGGTGTGTGTGTGTGGTGTGTGTGT
Organism: Oxygymnocypris stewartii; assembly: GCA_003573665.1. NCBI lineage: Eukaryota > Metazoa > Chordata > Actinopteri > Cypriniformes > Cyprinidae > Oxygymnocypris > Oxygymnocypris stewartii. Next base: position 9,902 of record QVTF01025713.1, read on the forward strand.
GTGTGGGTGTGGTGTGTGTCAGATACTCCCGAGCTGTAACAGGCAGGCTCAGCCGTGTGTCGGGGATTTCTGTGTGCCGCACGTCTCTCCTCATGTTTCTCGACAGAGATGGACGTGTGTCTCATGACTTGCGTGCTGGTGTGTTTGCTGGCCGTTTCTTCTCACAGGTAGGACTGTCCACGTCCACGAGATGCTCTGATGCTCATAGGTTACGGTTTGGCTTCAGATAGACAGCTTTTTTATGCTACTGATCAACATTTTGAGGCTTTTTTTGTTTTTGTTAATTGTCATCTTCAGTGATGTTTGTTCTGAACAGTGCTAGTGTTCAGAACGCTTTGATTCCTGGAAGCAGTGATCTGTGGCATGAGTTCACTACAGGACACTGAACTCGTGAGAGTTTAGTGCATTACTTTGTCTTGTCAAGGACTTCTGACTCCTGAGTGTTTAAGTTGTGTGATGTTTTGGTGTTTTCTGATGTATGAGGCAGACAGACTGCAGTGTGTGTGTGTGTGTGTGTGTGTGTGTGTGTGTGTGTGTGTGTGTGTGTGTGTGTGTGTGTGTGTGTCCTACGTGACTCTGAGGGTGTTACGGCTCATTCACTGACACTGTGTGTGTGTGTGTGCGTGTGTGCATGCGTGTGTGCGTGTGTGCGTGTGTGCGTGTGTGTGTGTGTGTCCTACATGACTCTGAGGGTGTTACGGCTCATTCACTGACACTGTGTGTGTGTGTGTGTGTGTGTGTGCGTGTGTGGCGTGTGTGCGCGTGTGTGCGTGTGCGTGTGTTGTGTGTGTGTGTGTGTGTGTGTGTGTCTTTCAAGGACACGTCTGGCTCATATTTTGTAAAGCACTTTAAGATGTACTTGATGTACTTGGCGCTATATCAAATAAAGTTTATTGTTATTAATATTATTTCATCCCAGACCCAAAGAAAGGAATTATATGTGGTATAACATGAAGCCTGTATTGAACCTCAATTCTCCAGCAGGGTGAATCTCATGACAACCATTATTACTTTATTACACTGTGACTTTATTTTCATGCCGTTCTCATTACTTTAATGCATCCAGATGTTTCTCACTGATGATATTCATTCATTTCTCAATACTATAACATTGAAATCACCCGGTCCAGACAGATTGATCATTAAAATAGGCAAAAAAATCCTCCAAATGTTGTCTTGTATGTATAAAAGTCTACATTTATCATGCCATCAATTAATAATTTGCATATAATTATATGCATGTATGCATATATTTGTGTTGTTTGTGTGGTGCTATATGAGTATAAAATATTGTATAAATTAATCTAATCTCATAATATCATCAATATATATCTCATTGATTAATAATTTATATAATTATATATAAATATAAAAAATCTAATAATAATAATTGATATATATATATATATATATATATATATATATATATATCTATAGGAGGAATCTGAATGTTTTCCTGAGGTACTGGCAGCATCTGTAAATGTGTGTTTAACCTGAAATAGTATGTTTTCTCATATCTCTGTGAAAGCACTCGTCGTTTATCTTTTATTAGTTTAGTTTTGTATTAAACTGAAACTGAGTTGCGTAACCGTGCTGCCGTGTGTATTTGTTCATCTGTGTGCCGGCCGGGCGTGTTTCATATTTGTGATGGTGATAAGCGGACGTCTGGGATTGTAGGAATGCTGCTGATGGGAAAGTGGCGTGATGTGCTCAAATATCAATCCTTCCCAGCATCCATCTGTCCTGCGTGTGCTTTAATGTGTGCTGAGAAGATCAGCAGAAGGATTGAGTGATGAGTTAACAGCTTAACAAACTCATAACTCTCACACTGGATTAGTCCTTCTACAGCTGGTCAACCACCAAACCAGCTTTAACCAGCTAGAGAGGTTTAATCTTCAGTCCATGAATGATCCTGATCCTGATGTAAGCGTGCTCACATCATGAGAGATGATGTATCACACAGTTCACGCTTCGCTGTATTTCAGCGTCAGGACCGAAGACAGGGCGAGAAATGTCCTCCGATTCAATCAGGGGTGTGAGGAAGGCGAGAGGACATTAGAAAGTTCTTCCTTTTTTAGAAACAGTGTCCGTTGTTACAGCCGGTGTAATTCATTTCGATGCATGATTTTGGGGGAAAAATCTATTGCATTGTTTCTGATGAAAAATTGAAATGCAGTTTTTCCAGGCTTCCTATGCATATTTGTAGAGGTGTTATTCAGGAATATATTAAAAATAATTGTATTATTATATATTATAGTTTTTATTAATAGTTTGAAAGTTTTATTTATACATTTACATTTTTAATTTAAATTTTAGATAAGGTTTTAGTATTTAGTTGTTTTTGTCATTTTTATGATTTTTATATAATTTTTAAAATATGTACAGTATATAATTTTACTTAGTCTTTGCTCTCGTTTTTTAGTACATCAAGTTAATGAAAATATTTTTTTTGGCAACTGGCTGAAATAATTTTTTAAAAATGTATAATATTTTATTTTATTTCAGTTAATGTTTATTTTATTGTATATACATTTTTTTATTATTATAGTTTTAGTTTACTATAATAACCCTGATTTGTAGGGCTGCACAATTTGGCTAAATTGTTTGATTATATATCAATATAAAATATAATTATAATAATAATAATAATAACAATAGTAGTAGTAGTAATAATAATAATATTAATAAAATATATATAATAATACTTTCATTATTAGTCTTGTAATTTCATTTATATTATTAATGTTATGTAAATGATTATTGTTATTATTAATAATATGTATTATTTATTTATATAAATGCAAATATTGAACACCATAAGAAGAAATATTACAACTATTTCACTGTAAAATACGATAAATAATTATTTTACATTTCTTTTAATATAATATTTTAGGAAAAATAATATAATAAAAACGATTCTTTATATTATAATACTAATATTAATGGCTGTCTTCATTTTGACATCAAGCTTTTATTTTTATACATTATACAAATATAAAATTATATTTTAATATTTTAAAATAATTTATTTTATATTATGTTTTCTTTTATAACGTTTCTTTTTCACTCTGAGATGCTGTAAACAACCAGAGCCGTACTTCTCTCTGAAACATGATGCAGCTATGTTTATTGAATTGCCGCCTCTATGATTGGATTATGGCTCTATTAATCTGACCCTGACCCGTTTCCCCTGTTCTCTTGTTTCTGTCCAGAATATGACAGACACCTAGCGCACAGTAAAGGCATGGCGACGGCATACCTGGAGCCCAACCCAAACCACACCCTGGGGGGCGGGGCCAAGGCCCGTCTCAGCGCGGGGACGGAGCGGGCCCCCGGGGCCCCGGACAGGGTCCTGAAGATCTTCCATCACTTTGAGAACAACAGCGAGCACAGAACCTGGTCCAGCAACATCCGGCATGGAGACTCCACCGACGTCAGGGTGAGAAAAACATCACACAAGTTCTGCTGAGTGTCCTAATGTTGTGTATTAATATCTATCACTTTTAGAAGCAGTTTTTAATGCTAACAGAACCAGTTTCTGAGGGACGGTTTTCTAGATGGTCCAAGCTGTCCGTTTAGCTTGTCTGAGCTGATCTAAGCAGGTCTCGATGGTTGTTTGCTTGTTTCTCATTATAACTAGAGATGCACGATATTATCGGACCAATATCGGAATCGGCCGATAATGGCTTTAAACGTAAATATGGTCCCGATATGAAAAATGATGCCGAATGTCTTGCCGATAAGAGAATACATTAACTCACATGTGCTCAGTGTGTGCTAGCGATTAAATCTCATTCTTGAAGCACGCTTTTGCCCGGATGATGATTAGTTGGTTGTATTTAGTCAATAGCTGATCTGAGCTGGTCTAAAATTGAGTTATATATTGTTTGATTTTAAAAAAATAATAATAAATTTAAATCATTTTGAATATGATTAATACATTACTTGTATTTTTGTAGCTTTGAAAAAAACTACAGCTGTTAGAATTCATCCTAACACATTGAGATAAAACTGGCTCCGAAGGGTCTTACATGGTTTCAACGTTTTTTTTAATTACATTTATAGTCATTACTGATCTGGGGCCATTTGCAAAAGTTAGTTAATTTATTTATTTAAGGCTGGTCAATTTTTTTAATTCAGTAGCATAAAAAGGGGGGGTGCCAGCACGTGTCAAGGGGGGCGCGAGAATCAATTAATTCAGAGACATTGCCTTGAGAATTTATGAATACGAGCTAGCAAACCTTCAGCCATCCACTAGGGGGCAATCTGACTCCCGCTGTTAGTCGATAGTTGCTCTCGCTGTTAAAGTCGGCTGGAGTATCAGTTACGCTTTTGAAAGTGTGAGATGACTTACGGTTAGTCGTGTCAGAAATCCAACTACGGATTGGCATGTTGTTATTTCAGACACAGACATCACATTGAATCAGGTAAACTGGTTATATTTTTAAGTTTCAGTATAATCACGCACGCTATACCAACAGGGGCGGTTCTAAACCATTTTTAGCTGGGTTTCAGCCCCCCAAACTATATTAACGATCAGGCCAGCGCTGCTTCCTCAAGAAAGTGTTTCATCCTCACGTGTTTTGTCTTGTCAGTTTAAACATAAAAGTAATTTTAAGCCCAAGACATCTCAATGCGGTACTCACGCGCTGTGATAGAGCGTTTCTATGCTCGCGCACACCCGAAGCGCCCGAACAGACAGCAGGTGAATATATACCAATGACTTGAGGCAGTGTTTCTCAACCTTTTTTTACGTGAGTAGCCTACATAGGTCTGCTCATGTCTGAAAATAATATATGAAAAACTAAAATTATTTTACATAACAAAAACACTAGCTTATATTTGTTTAGTACATTTAGTAGGCTACTAAAACTAATTGTAAAACTGAAAGTTAATTTTATTTATGTTCAACACATAAGACATTCAGTATGGTGTGCCGCATTCGGATTCGTGACGGGCCGCGGGTTGAGAACCGCTGAGAGGAGTATCCTCGTAAACACAGTCGGTTGTTGTGCGTGAACGTAAACAGTAAAATAAATATCAAATGTACATCAATATAACGGATCCATGCATTTCTTATGTAAATTATGTTAATCAAAAAGAGCAAAATAAAAATAAATTCGCTGTTTTAATATCTGTAATGGATATTTGTGTTTATGTTCCTGTTAATAAAATAATTTGGTGTGAATACAATAATGGGGGGGGGGCGAGTGAAATTAGACAAACTTGGGGGGGCGCATGTCCTAAAAGTTTGAAAACCCCTGGACTAGAAGCTAGGTTTAAGCAATGGCCCCTGGTCTGAGCAGGTCTAGTTGCTTGTTTGGCTGAACTTTAGTTGTCACAGAAGTGTGTTTTCCTCTTTACGGACAGTCTCTTGATGTTTAGTTGCAGGATGTGTTCGGTGACAAACAGAATCCGAGTTTATAAATGTCAGGTTTCCATCACTGGATGTGTGTTCAAACATGTAAATCTGTCTTTCTGAAGCTCGGCTTTCACTGAAAGCTTCATTTCTCCTGCTGAAGCTGAAGGACTCTGAGAGGGGACGGCTCTGTTAGAGACGCAGCAGCTGTATTGATCATCTGTATAAAGGGGATCGTTTCAAAGGAAGGATAAACATGCTGTTCCTCTTGATCGGATGCTCTCTGGTGATTTCTCCCGTTTCACTCGGACCTCTGAGGCCTTTATAACTGACACAAACTGTCTTCATGCATCATCTCCACTCATTTTTCTGTATGATGATTACACTGGGCAGTCTTGAGATCTCGGGCTATGTTGCTTCCACAATGCGTCTTATTTCAGACTCGTGCACAGAAAACATCCAAATACACTGTTTATTTGATTGCACTTTATCTATTTGCATCTGTAGATATTAATCTCTATACATATCTTTAATGTTTAAATCTCCACTTCAGCGGCACTACGTAGATTTAACTTATACAATATATCACAATATAAAAAGTATTGAAATAAATAAATAATATTATATAAATAAATATATTATAAAACAATACTGTTTTATTCATATCTATATTCTGAAGGTTTTTACCTTTAAAGGTTGGTATACCATTCAGCTGATTTTACTCTGATTTTATTCTTAAAACATGGTGAAAATGTAATTTTTCTGTCTGTTGACAGTATTTTTTTATTTATGGCATGATAAAAGTGATATCCATAATCCCTCAGTAAAACCTTTGAATCAAACAAGCACTTTTAAAACAACGTGTCCAATGTTTCTGGAAGTGTATGCAAATGAATCTTTATTTAATTAGGTAATGAATTTAATTGCTATACATATATTAAATGTTTACATCCACTTCAGTAACACTTACAAACACCAGCATTTACAGTTCTATTCATATCTATATTCTGAAGGTTTGTTTGATATCATATTTAATATGTCAACAAATTAAAACTATAATTTTGAATCTGGCTCTGCCCAAATGTATGCAAATGAGTTCATATCTAATTTGCATATTTAAGCGTAACATTTCAGGAAACGTGTCTTAATGTGGTGATGAATGAGCTGGGTGATGGTACTGTATATGTGTTGTTTTACCGTATTCATCTGTCAAATCAAACCCGCTGAAGCTCAGAAACTCTGCTGCGCGGCTTTAACGGCTGCAGAAGTGCAGGCTCGGGTCAGTCGTGTCTCTTATCGGTTTAAGCTTCACCGCGGATGTTCAGATTTACAGCAGCGGGGATTTTATTCCTCCTGAGCTCCGTACAGACAGGCGCAGATTAAAATAAGGACTCTTTAGTGGCACGAGGAAAGCGGTCCACAGTGGAAGAACGAATGGAGAAATGAATGGTTTTGATTTGATTTGATAACTGCATCATGACTCTTTTATTTTACAGAAGGAAAAACTTTTTTAGATTTCGTATTAGATGGCGTTATTTGTTTGCCGCTTTGGATAAGAGCATCTGCTTAATGAATAAATGAATATGTTAATATAAACCCAATGCATTAGCATTCAGACATATATATATATATAACCGGTCAGGAATGGCAACTTCTAATTGACAATTTGCATGCAAATGATTTGTGATGCTAATGATGCTGAGCCGAAGCATTGCTGATTGCTCAGAAATGAAATGCATGCTTTTGTTTTTATAAATGAGTAGAAAGTCGTTTCAGAGAAAAGACAGTAAAGGTTGTTAACGTCTAGCTTTTTTTATTGCATGTAGTCGCAATGTTTCTGATTTAAAATATGCTTTTATGATGCTAAGCAATACAGTACAGTGCTTTAAAATCATCAATTTGAATTGAAATGCTTTTGCATCCAGTCTCTATTGAATACAACCACATCTATGTTTCATAATTCAGGTTTAACTTAAGCATGTGAACGTATCATATAGTTAAGTTAATTGAGATGCAGATCTACACCGTAGTGATTGTCTCATTAAACTCTGCCAAACGAATGCTTTAATTATTCTAATGGGATATTTGCTGTGGTTTCAGTCTCTGATTAACCAGCTTGAACTCGTCTTTGCTCACATCCTCTGGATATTTGAAGGCTTTAATAGTCAATCACAAAATGCATCTTCATTTCAATTTCATGCACTGAAAAAAAATGTCCAGAAACAATTTTCCCCCTTGAGAAACTAATATTACCTTTCATAACTATTTACAAAGAAATAGCAAGTAACAGTGAATGAAACATGATTTTTTTTTTAAATAGTATTTTCTTGTAAACCATGCTTTCTTTATTTACACTTAAAATTATTAGTTTGATGCTACATTTTCCTTTTGTATTATAATTTTTTGTTAACACATGCCAATTAAATCTGAAGTACTGTAGTTCGGTTGATGTTTACGGGTCGTGAGTCTCTTTTACTGGTACGTGATTTATGTTAAAGGCCCAAATCTTACAGAAAGCACACGTAAATGCCGGGAAAGCACTCCCAGTGCTAGCGGGGAATCCAGCTCTGTTATTCCCGCACACCACTGGCTTTCCCAAACCGACTGTGGTAATCTGAAGACCACGTGTAGACGGCGGATCCAGCTGGCCTGTGCTCTGTTTATATGTCGTGTCCTGCTCTTAAAGCCCAACGCTGAACTGCCCTGACGGTCCTGTTAGCCTGAAAATGGGCCACAGACGGAGCCCTGGGGGACTCCCGCGTGAACATGCATCATAAACATGCAGTGTTTCGGCTGAAGTGTCAGCGTGAGTCTTTAGACCTGATGAAATGCGTGATCTAGACTGTGCAGAGCAGTGTAGTGTCTTTTACTGTCGTGGACCACCGTCTGATGCTGAGAGAGATGTGTGTTAGTGTTTTATCTGTCGCTTTCTCGCTTTTTACGTTTTTAAGACTGCACAAAGGCACCAGAAGTTAAAGGTCATTTAAAAGTCAGTCACAAATATCCATTTTATCATTTGTTTTGTTTTTAATGCTGGTGTAACACATTGTGAGGCTGTTTTAACACTGCTCCAACATTTCATTGGTAATCCTTCCGGGTTAAAAATGATAAAAATAATAGTAATAATAAATAAATAAATAAATAAGGAAATGAGATGAAGTACCTCTCATTTGTAAAGTATATTAGTTATTGATTTTTTTATAATTTGAAATATATTTTATAGTTTATATTTTCAGTTTTTTATTTTATTTTAGTTGAACTTTTTACAATTTCGTTATGTTTTGTTGTGTATCTTTCATTGGTTAATTTAATTTGATAAAATATAGTTATTTTTTTATATATTTATATTTAATATAGTTTTATAAGCTATATTTTTTATATAGTTGTAATTTTTATTTATTTAATTTTTTTTCAGTTAGTTGCCAAGGAATCATTTTTGTTTTATTTAATTTTATTGTATTATTTTATTTAATTAATGTAAGATTTGTATTTTAATTTGACTTCGGCTTTATCTTGAATTGCTGGAAATTATTTTTAATAGTTTTGGTTTCAGTTAACAACAGTAGACATGATATTTCAGTACAATTTAATGAAATAAATACAATTTATTTAATTGTAATAAATGTTCCATTTTCAGTTACATTTATTTATATTTTATGTATTGTATTTCCATATCTATTTTCAGTTACATTTTGTGAAAAATATGATGTTGCTATTAGATCTTATTCATCTAATAACTACATTGCACCTGATTATATCATTAATTTAGCATTGATAGTAGTACTCACTGAATTGGTATATATTTTGGCTCTTATGTGATTATGTGATCCATTTAGTGTGTAACTAGAATGACTTTCAGACACATTGCCAGAATCCCACCATCGTGTGTGTGTGTGTGTGCGTGTGCATGTGCGCCTGTGTCTGCGTGTGCGTGTGTCTGTGTGTGTGTGTGTGTGTGTGTGTGTGAGTCTGTGTGTGTGTGTGAGTCTGTGTGTGTGTGTGTGTGTGTGTGTGTGTGTGTGTGTGTGAGTCTGTGTAGTGCAGTAAATGCACCACAGCACTGCAGGTCTAGTGTGTGATGGGAATATTTAGTCTCGTGAAGGTTGAGCTGTGTGTGTGTGTGTGTGTGTGTGTGTGTGTGTGTGTGTGTGTGTCTGTGTGTGTGTGTGTGTGTGTGTGTGTGTGTGTGTGTGTGTGTGTGTGTGTGTCTGTGTAGTGCAGTAAATGCAGCACAGCACTGCAGGTCTAGTGTGTGACGGGAATATTTAATCTCGTGAAGGTTGAGCTGTGTGTGTGTGTGTGTGTGTGTGTGTGTGTGTGTGTGTGTGTGTGTGTGTGTGTGTCTGTGTAGTGCAGTAAATGCAGCACAGCACTGCAGGTCTAGTGTGTGACGGGAATATTTAATCTCGTGAAGGTTGAGCTGGATGTATACAGCAGGATCCAGGTCGGCTCCATTACGCTCTCTAATCATCAAATAACAGCCGCTGGATTTTATGCTTCTATAAATCAGTTTATATATGGCAGTATGCCGTGCATGGGGTTTTTAGGAGTGTGAACTGTGTGTTTTGTGTCTGCAGGGAATCATTCAGAAAATCGTGGACATTCATAAGGTCAAACACGTGGCTTGTTTCGGGCTGCGCCTCACTCACGGACCGTCGGGAGACATCCACTGGCTCCACCCGGATATGGGCGTGTCCCACGTGAGGGAGCGATACGAGCAGAACCGCCCACAGGACGAATGGAGGTGAATCATTCACACACACACACACACACACACACACACACACACACACACACACACACACACACACACACACACACACAAGAGCGTCTAATAAACCCATGAAGAATTCTGCTTTATTTGTGATACGTTCAGTATATTTATATTTTAGTTTAAATCTGCACTGTCATTTTTATTAGTTGTTGTTGTATTTATTAGCTTTTTATAATTCATTTCACTTTTAGTGTAGTTATTTTAGTACTTATATATGTCTCATTTTCATTTAGTTTTTTTAACATTCAAGTTTAATACTAAACATTTACCGTAAGGTATCGTTAATTAATATGTGTTCATTCATTAAATGACTAATTAACAATGAGCAATATATTTGTTTTAGTATTTATTCATCTTTGTCAGTAAAAATACAACTGTTCATTGTTAGTTCATCTGAGCTCGGGTCCAGTAAATAATATTAAAATGCTTTTGATTTGAATATTGTATTAATAAATGTTAAAATTAGCATTTATAAGATAAATAAATTATTTTTTAGTTTAAGTTTTATTTTTACTCATTTTATTGTGTGCTTTTGTTTTATTTATTAGTTTGGATTTTTTTAATATTATGTTATATATTTATATTTATTTATATATTTATTTTAAAATATAATTACAATATTTTTTAGCTTTCATTTATTTAAGTAATAATGTTAGTACTTATCTATTTAACTTGTTTATTTATTAGTTATTTATGTATTTATTATTTGATCTAATATTGATATTTTATTTTACTTAATGTGCTGAAATATGCTTAATATTAGTTTAATTTTAATACGCTTTTCAGAACAGTTTTAATAGTTGTAGTTTTAGTTAACGATAACAATCTTGTGATGAAGATGACAGAATGAACTCTTAATTGGAGTTCTAGCATAGTTTGGCCCTGCGTTATTATGATAATCAGTTTTGTTCTTTATGTTTTTACATCCTAAGGAGTTCATTCAGGTGTGTGATATTTCTTCTGATTGTTGATCCATGAGCTGGTTTGCTGAGGCTTTTCTTCTCGGCTGGTCTGGTTGGACTGGCGTGTGATTGTTGAAATGTATCTTGTTATTTCAGGGTGTTTTTATGAATGAAAGGGCATCGTCTGAATGACACACATCACATGTATCTGCAGTATGTTTGTGTGATTGCAGCAGGAGGAGTGTTTCAGTAAATGAGTGCCTGCTGCTGGCCTTGTCTTCGTCTGTGTGTGTGTTTTATTTGATCAGAGTCTGAGTTATTCCCTCACAGATGGTATTTTATGGAACCTCGTCTCTACCCACAATGCAGCGGGGGAGCCGTGTGCCCCGTGAAGCAGCTGCGTGTCCATTCACCGCCGCTAATTCACTCTCAGCAGCTTTTGTTCTGTCGCTCACAGCACAGAGACGCAGAGAAAAGAGCGGTGGTGATTTAAAACCCCGCCGTTTAACTGCCCCGTACACAAGCTGCTGTTCGAGGGGACCGGTTTCTGTCAGAAACACTTGATTATCTCAAACTCTTGTAGGCTTTGAGGGATCTGATTATTTGTGCTTTTGGTGGTTTTCCAGACCAGCATTAAACTCACCATTAAATCACTTCTCATCAGTGTTCTTGAGAGTAATTATTAGAGGCTTGATAAACACGGGCCCTGATGCATCCAGAATCAAATCTGGTTTGCTTTGCAGCTTGTTCTGGTCAAGAATGGCCCGTTTAGACCGGAAGAATCGTCTGACAGATATGAAAAGTGACTTTGTTTTAGGGCTGGGTTCATCTGAAACCCGTGATACATCATTGCTCAATAGTTTCTGCACATGTTTGTGAAACTGAGAAAGTTGTGTACGAAGTGTGTGACTTTCTGTTTATTCAAAAGTATTGCTTTTTTATTGAACGTTACTCATTCGTTTGCTGCCAGGTGCCTCAAATAAAAGTCTTTACCTGCTTATAAGTTTAGATGTCATAAACGTCAAAAGCCATGTCAGATCCGGTCATTTTAACAGCATGGGAACTTGTAAACATGGCTTTTTCCTAATAGATTCACAATTTCGTGTCAGTAAGATTTATGCAATTTTTTAAAGAAATAAATACTTTTATTCATCAAAGATGCATTAAAATGGTCAAAAGTGACTATAACGACATTTATAATCTTACAAAATATTTATATTTCAAATAAATGCTGTTCTTTTGAACTTTCTATTCATCTGTGAATCCTGAAAAATAAAATGTATCACAGTTTCCATAAAAATATTGTGCAGCACGACTGTTTTCAACATTGATAATAATCATAAATGTTTCTAGAGCAGTAAATCAGTGTATTATTATTATGATTTCTGAAGATCATGTGACACTGAAGACTGGAGTAATGATGCTGAAACTTAAAATTACATTTTAACAGATATTCACATAGAAAACAGTTATTTGAAATTGCACTAATATTTCACTATTTGACTGTATTTTCGATCAAATAAATGCAGGCTTGGTGAGCAGAAGAGCCTTCCTTCAGAAACATTAAGAGTCTTCGTCCTGAATAACCCGATGTTCTCCTTACACTAGTGTCTTTAGAGCTCATGTGAATCGGTGGGAAATCCCATCCAGAGTTCTTCCTAACAGTCTGATCAGTGCCGTTCTGATGTGTGCTCTGCTCTCGTCGTATGAGGCCGTTCGTGTCGTTTGTCTCAGCGCTCATGGCCTGCTTTAGGACCTCTAACAGCGCTCCTGCACGGCTGCCGCCGCTGTGGTTGGATCTCTCGCTCAGCGTTTGTGCTGGAAGGCAGATGAGCTCATGTTCAGATGGAGCTGGAAGAGGATCTAGTTCTTTCGCTGCAGGCAGACGAGTCTCGCTGCTTTGATTTCCTTTAGAGAGAAATCTGAGTGATCATGTCCAAGCTCCAACCAATCATCTGCTCACAAAATGACCTCATTATTAGACCGGCAGAAAGCCTCACACGATAGGAATACCCATAATTCCCAAAGTGCTGCACTTGTCACATAGAGAGTGTGTGTGTGTGTGTGTGTGTGTGTGTGTGTGTGTGTGTGTGTGTGTGTGTGTGTGTGTGTGTGTGTGTGTGTGTGTGTGTGTGTGTGTGTGTGTGTGTGTATATATATACATTTTAATATTAATCAAATGAAAAATGCATTTTAAAATATATTTATATTTATGTATATAAATAGATTTTCAGTTAGTTTACTTGCTTATGTCATCAAATTTTTGGCCTGTTTTAATTTATTTTCTTAAGTAAATTTATATTTAATTTATAATAAAACAAAAAATTGCCATATATTTTTATGGAAAAAAAATATATACTGTGGAATACATTTGCAATATTACATACATTTTGGGTAATAGTAAAATCAATTTTGACAAGGTATTTTGGACAATATAAATATGTTTAAATCAAGTCAAATGTGTTTGTGTGCACTTTTCACAATACACACCATCTCTAAGCAGCTTTACAGAAAAACATACTGTGTATAAAAATGTAATTGAATTTACTTTAAAAATGATATACAAACATGAATAGGATTAAATATACACAATATATACATTATAATAGTATTTTAATAATACATGTTTATGTTGTACTGTTTACATGTATTTACCATATATACATTTATTTAGGTCAGAATTCAATTTGTATTTTTTTTGCAGTGTAGAGTATAGCTTCCCAACATTTATGGTTTATGTTTTTTTTGTTGGATATTTTGGCAAATTTGATTCTGCTTGTGGTCGAATTCTGTTTTTGTATCAGCTTTAATTTGATGAGCCGGAAAGTAAAGAACGGTTTCCCAGCAGAGCTGCTTTCAGAAGCGTGTGAACGGCGCTTGAGCTCCTGCTTTCTTCTCCGCTCAGGAACTGAGATTTGATCATTTCAGCAGGAGACTCTTCAAATGAAGACGCTGTTCTGTTACAGACTGAGAAAGATACTGACCTGACAGATTAATGAATGTGCTCGTGATGATCAGCTGTGTTTGGAAGCAGAACGACTCGTATTGATGTGTTGGAGTGTTTCGGTTATATAGGGATCACGTGTGTGTGGCTTTGGGAGTGACTGACACACACACACACACACACACACCTCTCTCTCTTTTAATTTTTAACGTTCCACATTTTCTACTTTTCTTTTTTGTTCTCCTTCAGTTTTTGTCATCCTTCATAAGTATAATGTGCTAATGTGTTTGCTGCATGCAATACAAATAAAGTCAAATAACATAAAAATAGGGTGCTTTATTACTTTGCTTCATTTATTACTTATTTCTTGTAAAGCATATTTGAATACTTTTTAAAGCATAGCAATAGTTCAAACAAAATTAACAAGTAAGAAATTAAATTAGGTGGTAAAACATAAAAACAAATATTAAAATAATAAATATATAGATAAAATAAAGTGCTATTGTTATTTTTATCTCTTATAAAGCATCTTTGAGTACCTTGAAAAGTGCTTGATAAAAATGTATTACTATTATTATTATTATTATATAAAGTAACATAACCATAGTACAAGTTTAGGTGTTAAAGTTATACTTTATTTTCTTGGACTCAAAGCTGCAGTAATACAAACAACCACCTTTCTGTTTTATTACATTCTATTATATTCTATTCATTGAAAATGTGCTCAATTGTCATTAATAGAATGCAAAAAATCTTAGTGGTCCTAAACAGAGCTTCATTTTCTTTCAACACAGTGTAGTTCCTTATTTTTTCTATTGATTTGGTGGAGAAAGATGAGGTTTCATCATGACGTGAGCTTGATGTGTGTGTGTGTGTGTGTGTGTGTGTGTGTGTGTGTGTGTGTGTGTGTGTGTGTGTGTGTGCGTGTGTGTGAGTGTCAGTGTGTGTGTGTGTGTGTGTGATGTTTAAGCACATGGTGATTTCTCCTGTCATGACTCTTTTATTTATCGTGTTTTCTCTCTCCTCCTCAGGTATGAGCTGAGGATCCGTTACCTGCCCAAGGGCTTCCTCAATCAGTTCACTGAAGACAAACCCACTCTCAACTACTTTTATCAGC
>QVTF01025713.1:30000-41818 GCA_003573665.1 Oxygymnocypris stewartii
TAAGTCAACTTAAACTAAAAAAAATGAAATATTATCTTGGCAACGAGCAGAAAAATCTTTATTTGAAATGCTGTATTTGTTTATGGTTGTAGTTTTGGGGAACTGCAGTAGCCTGATGGTGACTCTGTTAATGATGGGTGTGGGGGGAGTGAGGGCTGTAAGAATAGTGTCCCACACACTCCTCCAGACAGATGCTCAGTCAGATTGTGGGGTTGTCCTGTGACCCGAGGGTCAGCCTCAAACATGTGCGCACGGGGGCGGGACAGAGGTGTTAAATCTCCCCATCCTCCACTGTCTCACGCTCTGTTCCCATTGGCCGGGAGCTCGTGTGCTCGAGAGCTGTTCATTTAGGCCGATTATAACATTTAATCTGTGTGCTTCCTAGAAAATGTCATTTTCAAGAGTTTCCAGCATCAGTGTACGAGCAGAGCTCATTTGATCGAGTTAAAACAGCGCAGCCACCTGTCACTGACCTCATAAATCAAATCCAGCTGAGCTCACATGTCATCGTTTTAATAACAATACCACAGGGGGCGTATTAAAGGAACAGTTCACCCACAACATGAAAGTCCTGCCATTAGTTACACACCTTTAGGTCTTCTTTTTGCTGGCGCATTAAAGGAAACATTTTGATGAGCTGCTGTTTTCCACAGTGAAAGTAAAAATAAGTCTCTTCTGCTCACAAGAGCTGCATTTATTTGATCAAAAATAGAGTAAAATTGTGAAATATTATTACAATTTAAAATACCTGTTTACAATGTTAATATATGTTCAAGTGTAATTTATGTCTCTGATGCGCAGCTGTATTTTCAGCATAATTACTCCAGTCTTCAGTGTCACATGATCTTCAGAAATCATTATAATATGCTGATTTTTTAAATGGTATTATGGCATTTAAATGAGGGCAGAAATATTCTAATAAAATCAATAAAGAGAATCCAGAATAAATAACAGATGACAGAGATTAATAATCAGACTTATTTGGATTTGAAGTGTTATGCAGTAAAGAGACAGAAGTAGTTGCGGAAGCCATAGTTTATATATTTAATAATGTATTATTGTTGTTGTTGTTTTTTATTTTTATTATATACTATCTTATATTATTTTTTATTTTCATCATCTTTTACTAATGTTCTTCGTCAATATGTTGTTCCTCATTTGTTTTTGTTTTTTTGTTTTTTTTATATGTTTTTGTTTTTATTAACATATTTAGTATTAATAACTCGGTTCATTAACTATATTTTTCTTCAGTGTTCTAAAGGATTGTGGCTTGCTGCACATTTGACCCATTGTTGTTAACAGCTCTCTGTAATGAAAAGATAAGATTTGAAGTGTTATATCACAACAGAAGGGAAGCAGAGGCACGTTATTTCTGAGTCTCTAGATGAAGTAAACCTTCATTTCCTCTGGTTTGGTTCGTCAGACCCTTCCCATGATTCCTCAGCAGATGTAGGCTCAGATACGAGCGGCGCTTCCGGCCCGTCTGAAGTGACCGCTCACATGTTTGATATGATCTGTGTGTATCTGTCTGGAATGCTGTTAGGTTACCCATAATGCCCTTCAGAGCTCGTCACGTCCTTCAGCAGTGAGCTGCGCAGGTTGTGTGTGTTTTGAGGAGAGCGAGAGAAAGCTGAGCGATTGATCTCTAGCGCGTCTTATTTGATTGACAGCTGAATTTAATGATTGCGATGACCCTGTCAGCACTAATTATCAGCTGGATTCTGGATTATTAAATTATGCTATAACTTCATCAAGAAAAAAATCACTTATTTGTTTATACAAATTTTTGCACTTGCACAATCTGCTAAACCTTGAACTCTGATGCATAACTGATTTATCAGAACGTTATAATCTTTTTTTATTCCTCATTTATGAATCTCTAATAACTATAAGCCATGACGATATTAATATATTATATAAATATTAACATCATTGCTTTTCTGTGAAGCTGCTTTAAAAACATTTCTATCTGTAATTTTATCATTGAGTTTTAATTATAGTGTTTTAACAATATATTTTTGTCGTTTTTATACGTTTTATAGTTTTTAGTAATTTTAGTACATAAATAAACGTGCGAAAGATTTAAATGGAAACTGGCTGACATAAAATAAGTTTAAGTTTTTGTATATTTTATTTTCTTTCATATATTGAAAATATTTTAATGGTTTTAGATTTATTTAACTATAATAACCCTTTTTTTATATGTATATTTTTTATTGATTTCAGTTATTGTTTTTATTTTAGTACATTGCTAAACTAAATAAATGTCAGAAATGTTTCTTTAGCAACTGACTGACAAAATATTTTGTTTTAATCTCAGCTAATATTTATTTTATTTCAAGTAACACATTTTTTTAAAGGGTTTAATTTTAACTCTATAATAACCCAGAAGTGTATGGTGAAAAGTGCTTGTGATAAAGACTGGACTTGAATTGAAATACTGGTTTAAGAGCTGTAATTCAGTACGGTGTTATTAGAATGAAACTGGGTAGTTGTGATCTAGTTTTGCTGATCTGGGATTGTTGTGTTCAGTGTGTGAAGTGTGTAACGCGGCTCTTTCTCGCTGTGTTTCAGGCTAAAACGCTGAGGAAACAGATCCAACAAACGTTTAAGCAGTTCGCCAACCTGAACGACGAGCAGAGCATCCTGAAGTTCTTTGAGATCCTGGCACCCATCTACAGATTCGACAAAGAGTGCTTTCGATGTGCTCTGGGGGTATGAAGGGAATCATGGGACTTTACTGCCCCCTGCTGCTCAGTGACATCAAAACCAAACCAGCATAGCTCTTAACAATCATTCAACTCTATTTTACATTACACTACATACTATATGCTGCTGCTCACAAGTTTGGGGTCAGTGAGATTTATTTTTGAAAGAAATTAATACTTTTATTCAGTGGTGGCTGGTCAATAGGGGGCGCTGGTGCTTCAAGTTTGCCCCCTTTAACATGTTAACAAAAAGTTAAAAATATATCGCAAATATTAACTAAATAAAATCATTTAGTCATAGTATTCGACTGTTAGTTATATTATAATTTATTGAAAATCAAAAAATCTAAACTACATTTCTTTCATATTTGTGTGCGGGGCGCCGGACTAATGAGTGTGTATGTAGGTACACAAACTTTTCAAAAGCATGTGATTTGAGGCTAAGCTCTAATTGGCTTGTTTCAAATTGTCCTTGGGGTGCAGGCTCCTCCCACTTTTGTTGTTAGAGCGAATCAATATTGTTTTTATATGTTTGGCCTCTTGTGATTGGACCGTTCTCAACGACTCTCGTTCCACTCAGCAGCAGCTCGTCAGTTGACAGACAGGTACTAATTAATGTGGAAGCAAGCGCAATATCTCCAGATGAAAGAAAATTCGGTTTTATCTTTACAAAAATACCCTTCACAAGGCGTTCGGATGAAGAAAAAAAAGGATCAAGGAGCTTGGACCAGATCGCCCGTACTTTCAGTTTGTTTGCGCCCCCCCCCCCCAAAATGTTTAGCACCAGCCGCCACTGCTTTTATTCAAGGATGCATTAAATTGATCAAAGGTGACTGTAAAGACATTTATAAAGTTAAAGAGGATTTCTATTTCAAACAAAAGCTGTTCTTTTGAACTCTCTGTTTATCAAAGAATCGTTAAAAATCACGCTTTCCACAAATATATGAAGCACCACAACTGTTTTAAACATTGATAATAATCATAAATGTTTGTTGATCAGTAAATCAGTATATTATTATGATTTCTGAAGGTCATGTGACACTGAAGACTGGAGTAATGATGCTGAAAATACAGCTGCGCATCACAGAAATAAATTACATTTCAACTTATATTAACTTAGAAAACAGTTATTTGAAATTGTAATAATATTTCACAAATTTACTGTATTTTTAAACAAATAAATGCAGCTTTGGTGAGCAGAAGAGATTATATTGATCTTATCAACCCCAAACTTTAATGTACACCATACTATATTATTCGTTATGTATTTTATCATAGTTAGTTTGGCATATTTTCATTTTGGTGGTATAATGAAAGCAATATTTGAAGATAAAATGATATAGGAGCCTTTATTAAATGACTTACTATTTTATTTTTGTGTTAGTTTTTAACCCTTAATGATTGGTTTTCTTCTGATTAAATCTGAAGTCAGATCCTGTGATTGACGCTCATCTCTCTGTCTCTCTCAGTCGAGTTGGGTCATATCAGTGGATCTCGCGATCGGTCCAGAGGAGGGAGTCAGTTACCTGACAGACAAGGGCTCCACGGTAACCAGATGCACATCACCAAAGCAACAAGCATCTCTTGTGCTTTAACCCTAGTTGTTTTGTTCAGTTGCTTGGTTCTATTTATGAGTAGCTCCGCCCACAGTGAAATCTCATTGGTCCAAAAAATAGCAGATGTTCTGATTGGCTGATTTTTGAAGTTGATAAGGAATTTCTTAAATTAAAACTTATCTGTCGCATTAGTCTCCCTGTCATGGGATACATGAGTAATGCGTGTCCTTTTTCTCTCAGCCGACACATCTGGCCAACTTCACTCAGGTGCAGAGCATCCATTACTCCTGCGTGGAGGAGAAGGAGAGGAAGGGCGTCTTACAGCTGGACGTGGCAGGAGCCGCTGAGGTATAGTTCACCATCAGCCATCAGTTTGAGCTCAGAAGTGCATGTTGTGATTGTAGGATGTGGTGTTTAGTTTGAGATGTGTGAATCCAGACGGCGCTCTAATTTCAGCCCGTCTCTGTTCTTCTGGGTCTTGTCTGTGCTTTGTCAGTCTTTCTTCTCTCTCTTTCTGATTGTCTGTCTTTTACGCAGCATTTTTACCCAGCTTTAGACGCTGTGGTGGATTCGTTAGACTGATTTAAACCAGCGGCGTTATTGTTAACTAAAACTATTAACACTAAAAAACTTATTTGGTAATTGAAATGTAGCTAAAATAAAACAAAATATAAATGGTATAAATTGGTTAAAAAAAAAAAGAAGAAGATAAACGGAAACATAAAGAAGATAAATCAAGTAAAAAATGACTAGCATTTAACTTAAAATAAAATGATAACTGAAAAATCTACAAATAATAAAATAACAAAAATATAAAACATAAAAAAAAAAAAAAAACTTTAAATGATTACAAAAGTTTAAGTTAAGTACTTCAATGACTAAAAAAGAAATGAAAATAAATTAAAGCTAAACAGAAGTATTTAAAAAAACGACAAAGCACATAACAAAATTTCTTCAACCTAAACTAAAATTACAATGAAAACTGAAAATAATAATGATTATAAATGTGTTTATATATATCACTTTTGCCATGGCAACTAACTGAAGTTTAACTTCAACTAACTGTGTGTGTGTGTGTGTGTGTGTGTGTGTGTGTGTGTGTGGTTCAGGTAAACCCTACGTTATGGGGACAAAATGTCCCCACAAGGATGGCAATATCCAAAATCCTTGTCCGTGTGGGGACATTTTTTGGTCCCCATGAGGAAACCAGCTTATAAATCAGACTAAGTGATGTTTTTTGAAAATGTAAAATTGCAGAATGTCTCCTGTGATGGTTAGGTTTAGGGATAGGGGCAGTGTAAGGGGATAGAATATACAGTTTGTACAGTATAAAAACCATTACGTCTATGGAAAGTCCCCATAAAACATGGAAACCCAACATGTGTGTGTGTGTGTGTGTGTGTGTGTGTGTGTGTGTGTGTGTGTGTGTGTGTGTGGGCATGTTTATGTGGTTTATGAGGACACAAATTTGTATAATGACATGGGTATGACATAGGTATTACAAGGAGAAGGTGATTTATGAGGACATTTTCAGTGTCCCCATAATTCAAAATGCTTATAAATCATACAGAGTGAGTTTTTTTGAGGGAAAATAGAAATGCACCGTCTCCTGTGAGGGCTAAGTTTAGGTGTAGGGTAGGTGTAGGGCAATAGCACATACAGTTTGTACAGTATAAAAACCATTACAGCCTATGGAGAGTCCCCGTAAACCATAAAAACCAACATGTGTGTGTGTGTGTGTGCGCGTGTGTTTGTGTGTGTGCGTGTGCGTGCGTGTGTGTGTGTGTGTGTGTGTGTGTGTGTGTGTGTGTGTGTGTGTGTGTTGGTCAGCGCAGCTGGTGTGTGATGTATCCTGACGTCATGATGAGGCTGTTGTTGCTGATAGTGGCTCATTGTGAGTCTGGTTTCTTTCTCGTAGCCTCTCACGATCAGCACGCCGTCCTTCGCCACCGCTGAGAACATGGCCGACCTCATCGACGGATACTGTCGACTGCTCGGTGCCATCAACCAGTCCTTCATCGTCAGACTGCAGAAAGGTACGTCTATCTCACACTGCTGCATTGAGGGATGATTGTACTCTAGAGGCAGTAAAGCATGGGCTTAGCATGAATGGGATGCATTGAGTGGAAAATCTCAGTATGAAGAAGCGCAGCTGTTTGTCTCAGCAAGACACTGATAGAAAGACATATATTGAAAGTCAGTCCACTCGTAGTAAAGTATGAAATGCTGTTCTTGGTAATGTAGTGTTTGGGTGAGTCATGTTCTCCTGTTTGATTCATGAGCTGATGCTGTGTGTTTTTCTCTCCTACAGAGGGGGAAAGAGCTCTTCCATCCATTCCAAAGTAAGACATAAATTCACTTCACTGGCGTTCGTGAGCTGTTTAATAAACTGACGTCATGAGCGAGATTCATTTAGAGGAGGTTTGACCACCAGTTAATACTTAAACACCACCAAAACTGGTCAAAACTACATCCTGGGACTGGAGCTGTGTGATATATCAGACATTCTCTGTATATCTGTGATCATGTTGCTGGAGATGGTTTTAATGCAATGTTTTGTGTTTGTTTGTGTTTGCCCTTGAAGTTCCCTTAGGATCAGGCATCATTAGACTAATTTAAGTTCAAAATCTGGATAGAAAAAAGTATATTATTATATTAAATATTAATATATAATAATATAGATAAATATGTTTTTTTAATGTAATGATTTTTGTAAATAATATTTATTTATAATATTATAATGTTTTTAGAATACAATATATAATATAATTGCATTGTATTTATATAGTTAGATTTATTACATTTGAATGTTTTATGATTTTCCCAGGCTTATATTATAAAATATTATATACTGTGTTGCCAATTTTCTCCTTGTTTAACTGAAGAAAGTTCTGGCACATCCAACTGTTAATTTCATAAATGCATTGGCAGAGGGAGTCAATGGGGCTGTAGTCATTTGGAGATAAGGCTATGTGGGCTAACTAAAGAGTTTAAATATTGCATGGTGCATATAGTAAGTAAAAATCCTTTAGCATAATTTTGATTATGTTAGCATGCATATTTTAATCAGGTTCCAAATCAATGCACACGCGTAGAAGTTCTCATGTTTACGTGAGCCATTGGATAAATGTGTCTTGTTATGTGTGTATGAAAACTTCAATAATCAGCGTTTTATGTGTTAATGAAATGGTTTCTCCACAGACTGGCCAACAATGAGAAGCGTCTGGAGGGGATTCGAGCAGGAGTTCGTGCCATCTCTGTTTCAGGTAAAACACATCTGACGTCATCGGATTTATCAGGTTTATTGATCATCTATCAAATCCGTAAAGCAGTTCATTTCAAAATATGATGCTTAATTCACAAAGACATTGTGCTCACCAGATTTCACCAGTTTTATTGTCTTATCAGATGAAAAAATTCTGATAACTTATGATCACTTATGATCAAGTTACAGCATAAACAGGCTTCATGAGTATAATTATATTTAAAGTTTAATACGTAGTGTTAGATCTTAGTTTAATTCACTAACCCTGAGTATGACCGATAGTAGTACTGATGCTTTTCAGGCCAAACACTGTTAGTAATATCAGAGCTTGACACTTCACAATCCAATTATATCACTTATGGGAAAAAATCTGAATGTTTGTTTTCACTCTGAAATATTACAATCAAATGCATTGCAAATGCAGTTTCACTTCATCTTTTTAGCAGTTCTCTGATATTTGATGTTGGGCTGGTTTCTGCAACATCTGCACACATTTAAAGCTCATCATCTGTTGTGTTTCTGATGCTTCATGCTCATGAACGTGTCTGCTGTTTATAAGCTGCTTACGCTGGAGATTTTCAGCATTATTTAATCTAAAACCACTTTCTCAAGACATTTAAATGAAGTTATTCTCATTCTTTTTAATGCAAACATGCTCCTTTTTTGATGTGTTTGCACTAATTTCTGGGTATTTTTGTATTGTTACCTGATTTTCATAATTAATTTAGTGAATCAAGTGTTAAAAGAACGCAAACAGCACGTGCTGTCAGTGGTTGCAGTTCATTTTTGGTGTGAGATGAGCTGATAGTGAACGTCGGAGCGTCACGGATCGTATGCGGTTTGTCAGGCTGAAATGTTTTGTCATGGATCTGGATGATAAATATGTTTATTGCGTCTCCATTCCTCCTGCCTTATTCTCTTGCTTTGCTTCACTCTCTTTCTCTCTCCATCTGTCGTTCTTCACTGAAGACTCGTTGGTTCAGACGCCCACCAAAGCTGCTAAAGCTCGGCGCTTTCTCCTTCCGTTTGTCCTCTGTTCCCATGATTCTGCTCCCAAGGGTACATGTGTGTGTGTGTGTTTATCACTACCCCTCACCTGCTCTCCTCCTCCCTAAACAACACATGTTCTGTAGTATCATCTGCAGATTCACAGGTTATCATAAGTGCTGTGTTCATTCTGTTTTCATCGAGCTAGAAGTGATATTTTTAGAACGTTTTATAATGTTTATAATAAATATAAATATATTTAATTTCAACATAATTAAAATATTTACTTTTTTTGCTTATTTTGCTTTTGGAAATTATTATTCATAACAGTTAAAACAGTTAAACAGTTAAAAATTATTATAAGATAAAACATTTGTTTTATTTACTTAATTAATTTGCTTTTTGAAATAATTTATGGCAATGTAAACACATTCCCAGCAACTCGTGTGTGTGTGTGTGTGTGTGTGTGTGTGTGTGTGTGTGTGTGTGTGTGTGTATATATATACTGAACAAAATCATAAACACAACACTTTTGTTTTTGCCCCATTTTTCATGAGCTGAACTCAAAGATCAAGACTTTTTCTATGTACACAAAAGGCCTATTTCTCTCAAATATTGTTCACAAATCTGTCTAAATCTGTGTTAGTGAGCACGAGATGATCCATCCACCTCACAGGTGTGGCATATCAAGATGCTGATTAGACAGCATGATTATTGCACAGGTGTGCCTTAGGCGGGACACAATAAAAGGACACTCTAAAGTGTGCAGACATGAAACCTGTCTTCAAATAAGATCTGAGATGTTTCCATGTGAAACGCACTGAATTATACCCGCGGCAGAACAATCCAGGCAGATGTGTGTCCACGTCCCAATTGAATCTCACACAATCCCACACATTCCTGCAGCACGTCTAACCCAATATAACCCACACTAATGACTCCCAGAACAGCATGAACAAAACACATTTACTGCAGGAGCCGCTCACACAGCCAGAGAGGAAAACCGGTTAACCGCTTCAGATTCATGACCAACGAGTGTTTTCATGTCAGCTGGTGAATTAACCTTTCTCCTCTCCTCTCCTCTCCTCTCGTTCTTTGCATGGACCTGCAGAAGATCTAAGTGGAGATGGTAATGTTTGACTTGCAATCTTCATTTCTTTCCTCTAACTAACTCCCTGCTCTGTGTGCGTTTGGAAAGTTACTGGAATCTAGTCAATCTTGCGTTGATTCTAGTTTAGTTGTAGTGTGTAAATGTGAGTCTGCTTCACTTTAAGTGCACTTGAAGTCTCTTTTGCTCCCTGCATTCCTCACAGGACACTTTAAAGGTGTGATTATTTAGAAAAGCGAGTGATCTCTACCAAAAAAGCAAAAACGCTGGACTAAATCTGTTTTGTGTGAAGGAGTCACTTCCTTCCCCTCGTCTCTCTCTCGAGCTCAAACACAGAGCTGCTCTCTGATTGGCCGGTCGGACAGACAGACACTCAGATGGAGTTCAGAGAGTTTAAAAGAGAGAAGTGCACTTGAGTTTGAGTGTGTGCGAGTCTTCATGGAGGAGTTTCTTGGCTGGTTGGCCGGCTCTAGTTTGTGTAGTGGAAGGTTCCGTGTGTTTGGGGTGGTGTAGTGACCGAGTGGGCGTTAGTTTGTAAGAGACTGACCGCTGCTGCTTCTGTCTCCCTGCAGAAACAGACGACTACGCTGAGATCATAGATGAGGAGGACACCTACACCATGCCCTCGAGTAAGTACCCTCACTCGTGCCGCCTTTTAAGTGTGTGTAACTGCTGTCTTCCGGGATCCAGATGTTTCTGTCCAAATCCGTACGGTTGTTCTGAACCTTTTTTCCCTGTCTGGCTCGTTTGGTTTGTGGATGTGGCGGCAAATGAAATTTAAAGTATCCAGCTGGCATTCCAGAATATTCTCTCTGTAAACTCAGTTTGTGTTGCACTTTAGAACCTTTGATTCATCACATTTGGAATTAAAGCAGGTCATATTTGGGCGTAGTTCTGAAAATAAAGCATGTATGTTTGGATTGAACTCAATCTGATATATTTCCTTCACAAAGTATTACTCATCTGTTAAATTGCTAGGTTCCTTTTAGGGTTTGGAGTTTAATCTGAATTGGCTTTATATAAACACACACTGGAGGTTCTGATTTAGTGAGTGTGTGTGTGAGTCAGCGACTGCACACTAACATTCACGAGTGTGTGACTTTACAAACAATCACAGGATTCTGAACACACACCGACTCAATCTGTGTGTTATACGAGTGTCTTCAAGACAGTTGAATGAAAAGATGTCATTATTTACTCACCGTCATGACATGGTTTTCTACCATGTGGCACAAAAGCAGATGTTTAGCAGAATGTTCACGCTGCTCCGTTCCAGTCAGTGAAAGCGGAGGGTTTCCAGTGGATGCCCAGCTAACAGAGAACATGCTCAGATCTGTCAAAGTCATGAACAAACGCTCTTCTAGGGGTGTATCCCGGTGTCCTGGACGGATTCCCATCACTGGTTTTGTGATCACAGCGCTGACGTTTGACTTCAGACTCAGAGGACTATAAACAGTGCATGAGTCATGTTTTTATTGTGCTTTTGCTCCCTTACTGCTATTCTTAAAGACACATTTAATTGAGATGCAAAACAACATGAATTAAGTTCTGTAATATTAAGTTATGTTTTGTCAGCGGGGTAAGAAAACTAAGCTTGTATTCCCATTGAATGAGATGTGTTCTTCTTACACCGTTCATCAGTCTCTCGTTTGTAAATGAGCAGCATGAACATGTTTTGTGTTTTATGCTTGTGAAATGACTGGTGAGTAAATGCTCACGGGATTTTCATCATTGTATTAATGGCAGATTCACTGAAATGTATTGCTCATTTTGCAGGAATGTTTTATGTTGTCCTCTACTTAATAATTATAATATGCTTCACACACACATGTTTTCTAACAGCTCTGTGGTGAGTGTGTGACATGTCTGTGATTGATAAGTGTGTGCCGCTCTCACATCTCATCCCTTTGTTTCTCTCTCTCATCCTGAGCTTTCATTCTCATCTAAAAGCCCAATCTCTGACTTTTCTCTTTAACAACCAGCCGAATGCTATGGATTAGACGCAGGTAACGCCACCCCTCTGTGTGTGTGCTTCTCTCTCTCTCTCTCTCTCTCTCTCTTCTGTTTCTCTCTCTCTGTTTCTCTCTCTCTCTCTCTCTCTCTGTCTCTCTCTCTCTCTCTCTCCTCTCTCTCTCTCTCTCCTCTCTCTCTCTCTGTTCTCTCTCTCTCTGTGTTTCCTTCTTCTCTCTCTCTC
>QVTF01025714.1:2500-7500 GCA_003573665.1 Oxygymnocypris stewartii
TATGGCCATGAAAACTCCTAAATGTTACAAAAAGTCTAAATTGTAAAGACATTGCTCTATATGGATTCATGTGTCGATTAAACTTCAAAAGCCTATGATTTCACATTTTCACTGAATAAAAATGAGCTGCGCTGTTTTGTGTTCTGCGGTTACAAACCTGGCTCTCGTCATTCCCAAAGTTGCCCATCCCTGAACTAGTGTCTTTCCAACCCAAAACCAGCTATATCCATAAGAAGTGTGTTTTATGTTGTAGGAAACATGACTGTTATGTTAATAAGTACCATGCTTTTACTCTAAGATCAGAGTAAGAAACTCAAAATTGTATATATTTATTTTAAATGATAACAAAACAATGCATATTAAAATTAAACACATTAAATATGAAGATTTCCTTAAACAGAGAAGAATCGTGGGTAATGTAGTTTTACACCCTGAATTCTGCTGTTAAATGTAATTAAAGATGCTGTATTGTGTGGGTTGAACAAGAACAAGGCTGAGTTTGTCAAGTATGAATTTGACAGCTCTACTGCATTATGGGTAATCTATTGTGAGGCGGCAGCTGTCAGCGTAACAGTGAACACATCGTACAGATGAATAAATGATGTCAGATCAGACATGCTTGTATATCACAAACAAGTAATGACGGGAATCTAACGCGGGAACACAGACAACATGAGCATGTGACTGCTGGTCAGGTGATGTCATCACATTCCACACATCTCAGGTGAGACATAAACAAACAAACATCATTCCCATAATTATATCACGAAGCAGGAAGAGCTAATAATTAACCAGCAGGTCACGTCACACGCTGTGTTATTATAAACATTTCCTCCTCACAGCATCAGCAAACGTCACATGATGTCATATTTAATACATGTGTGTGAACCTCTCGTTCTGCACTCATGATTTCAGCAAACCAACAGGTGTGTTATAAACGCTTTTAATTTTGTATATAATAAAAACAGAAGAACAGTAGCAGGACAGGCTAAAACTACATTCATACATGGTTACAAGTTTTAATTCTAATTACTACATTTCTATAATGCTTGACTGACTGATGTCCTTTTAGATATTAAAAAAGCTGTGCCATTCTCCAAACATTATATTTTATTGCTTACTCGCCAAGCTCTCTCTCTCTCTCTATATATACGTGTGTATATATACACACACACACACACACACACACACACACCATTAAATAATTGTCATACCTGCAAACACACATTGTAATGCTCACATATCAACAAACTATCTTTTCACTGCAGAGGAAACAGAAGCTTCATCTGAAGCAACATTAGATGCATTTAATTAAGCTGAGGTGCCATAAATGCATTTACACCACAACATTTCAAAAGTATAAATAATTTTACAAGATTAATGTTTTAAATATTTTAGAACATACAAGTTAAAAATGTTGGGCAACCTCCCGCTCTCTCTCGTGAAGCCAACACGGATGTGACTAAAACTGTAGTTCATCGACTGGCCGCTGGAGGCGGGCTCCAAAAGGGAGTCAATCTCATAGACTACCCCCCCTTTCCATGTTACAATGGCCAACTTTACCGCAGAAAAAAAGTTTACAGTCTGGTACAAAAAGTGGTTTTAAAAGTGGTTTTGGTCTATATCGGTAATTTTGCCCTTCATGATAACTGCGAGGGGTGAATTTTTTTATTACTTTTCCATTTAAATTATATTAAGCCTTAAAGTTCTGCATAATTAAGGCAGTGGCCACTTGAGTGACAGGTGGATTGCTGCTGCTGTCACCACTGTCGGCGCTTGGTGGGCGTGGTTTCAGCAACCAGCTCCTCCCACATCCCGCCTTTTTGCAGCCAAGATGCCGACAGCCGGCTCCGCCCACTTTGAGCTTCACAAATACTCTTCAGAAACCGACGGGTGACGTCACAGACACTATGTCCATGTTTTTACAGTCTATGGTTTTAACGACGCGTCATTAGTCATTCATTCAAACAGCTGATTTATTCAGAAACGAGGCATACTGTCTTTATGAATGGGTTACTGAATCATTGACTCACTTGATTCGTTCAACAACGTGGATTCATTCAGTAACGAAACACCGCTGTGTGACGCTCGGAGACACAAAACACTTCTGCTGTGACTTCGATGGAAACTTCGTCATCGAACTTGAGCAAATACAGTCAATATTGTATTACAAACTGCGAACGTCTGCTCCTCTCACAATTAATAACTTCCATGACATGTTTACATGCAGATGCAAGCGTAAGTGTGCCGTCAAAACGGACCGGCTGTGAGATGAGGTTTGTTCGACTTGAAGCAGCACCACGCAGACCGATTGGTGTTTAACATTCGAAACACATCTGCTTGCTGTAGCTCTCTCTCTCTCCATCCAGACCCCCCCCCAAAAGAATACAGCTGTATAACCAGATACACACCCCGGTATCGGATCAGTACTCGGTATCGGCCGATACCCCGAGCATCGGTATCGGGAAGGGAAAAGGGTGCATCTCTAATATAAATGATAGGAATATAAATATATACATGCAAATGTTTTCACAATATATACTGTGTGTCCGTGTATTTATATACACACAATACATAGTCACAGCACACAAACACATTTGGGCCTTTTATGAAAACATAAACTTTTATTTGGGATGTGTTAAAAAATAGTTTGAAAATCACTGAAAAAATTCTGCAAGAATATATATATAAAAATGTATTTAAGTAAATATTGAATTAAAAATATCTGTGTTTTGCTAATCTTCTAGTATCAACCATGGCTTGATTTTTGTGAATTATGCACAATAATTTCCGTTCATAACATCTCAATTGGGAATGAATTGAGGCTGAAAAGTTGAGGCTGATCACACATTAATTAATTTTGCAAATGCATGATATCGCTCTATAATAGGTTCTGTCTCGGCTCTTCCCAATCAGAGCCGCCCTGACCCAAGATGCAATATGATAATAATGCAATGGAAAAGATATACAAGTATAATAATGATGATGAAATCCTGATTCCTTGATGAAACGCACAATGACTCGGAAACAAAGGCACATCTGTTGCTGAGATCTAGAGCGCTGCCCGTGTGTGTGTGTGTGTGTGTGTGTGTGTGTGTGTGTGTGTGTGTGAATGGAGTGTGTGTGTGTTGTAGCATACAGCAGTAATTGTTCGTCTGTAGGTGGTGGGCGGAGCTCTGTACACTCTTCCGATTGTGACATCACACACAGATCTGCTCCCTCGTCCAATCAGATCACAGATGTAACATCAGTCCACGCAGATAATAACTTCTTTACAATTGTCTCCAAATGTAAACTCTCCGATTTAACCTGCATTAATACACTACAAACATTAATGTTTTGTAAACAGCGGACTTGATTCGGCTCGACATCACGAAGATGAAATGTCAATCAAGACTCACGGCTATGAGTTCAAACTGAGCGTCGGGGATTAATGTGAGGATGGCTAAACTAATTAACCAAGAAGCAGGAATGGACAGATTAGAGTTTACTAGCAACACACACACACACAATCAGACACACATTCACACACACACACACTCACACACACGTGAGACAGGTGTGAGCAGATCTGAATCAAACAGCAACACCAGTGTGAAGACAAAGAGTGAAACTGATCTGACGACAGACAGAAACATCACAAACTCGCAAAGAATGTGATCAATGCAGAAAAACCTGATGGATCAGAAGTGATCATTGCATGCAGAAACCAGCACACACACACTTACACTCACACACACACACACACACACACACACCACAACAAATAACCCGTGAAAACTTGAACTCGCTATAACATCACTCACACCTGACAGACACAGCTCTAATCAACAGAACATAAACTACACAAGATCAGCTCTTATGAATATTTAACGGTCTGTAATTGTTTCTATGACTGTCATTAATACACAGATCGATAGCCTTCACTAAGCAGATGTGTGTGATCAATAATCATGGTGCTGCTAGTGTCAGTACTATAGTACTTAGACATATGCCGTGGTAACGTTACTGAACGGTTCCCTTGTTTATGTTAGGTAACGTTCATATTTAACGTACTCGGTTCTCTGAGGTAACGTCACTTAACCGCAGTATTACCATAGTAAGTTACCTTAAGTGGATTAAACTCATTGAGCTGTTTATATCCAACTCGTTCATTAATAAACGAGTAATCAGTGTAAACACTGATCTAGTTTTGTTTCATTGATAATAACAGGGGCGTCGTTGTTTTGACGCGCCGCGTCGCTCTCAGTATCGCGTCAGCTCTGTTATACACGACTGATATTATTCATATCACACACATGCGAGTGTCTGATCTCAGAAATCACCGTTATTAACCGTTTCGGACTTTAATCCCGCGAGCGCTGCTAATGCTAAAGCTAACGTGACGCCAGCGGGTGTAAATTGCGTCGTGAAATCGCGTTACCTTTCTCTCGCCTCCGTCCATCTCGCTCGCCAACACCGGAACCAAGCCGCGTCCAGCTGTCAGGACACGGTGAGCGCGCGCATGATCCGGTGCTTCTCCGGTTCTGAGGTCCGTCGCACACTGACTGATTGACTGACTGACTGACTGACACTCATCTGGGACGGAAGCCGCGGAGGCTGAGTGCGGACGCGCGTTGCTGTAATTCCGCCGTGCGCATGCGCATTGAGTCACAGTACGATCAACTGTGATTGATTCCAGATTGACAAAAATTATAGTTATTAACATAATCTATTACATTACACATTTTAAGTAACATAATAAGGCTATTTTAGATTACTTTTGACCTATCTCGTTTATCATATTGATTTAAATAGAATAATCTTGTACTATAATGATAAAAATAGAACAAAATATTGTATTTATTGAAATGCATTAAACATTACATTAAGTCAAGGTTTACCAAACTGGGGCTTATGAAAGAACTGGGGGGGGGGGGGGGGTTGTGAGTTTTATGAAAAGCTAATAATTAATTTTAAAAAAAAGTGTGTTAGTGTGTGTGTGTGTGGGGGGGGGGGGG
>QVTF01025714.1:10000-20000 GCA_003573665.1 Oxygymnocypris stewartii
GACCCCCATGACCTCCATAGTATGAAAAGTCAATGGGGACCAGAAACTGGTTGCTATCATTTTTCAAAGTATCTTCTTTTATGTTGAGGAGAACCAAAACAAATCTTAGAGGTTAAAACAATTTGAGTTTAAGTAGATGACTGTATCTTAATTTTTGGGTGAACTGTCCTTTTAAGATCTCATCATATCCAAGATCTCATACCTAATACTACTTATATTTTATCTTTAAATATTAATGTTCATTTAAGACACAATAACTGTAGATATAGACTGGAATATACTGTCAGTTACTGTAAACATGCACTGGAATATACTGTCAGTTACTGTAAACATGCACTGGAATATGCTGTCAGTTACTGTAAACATGCACTGGAATATACTGTCAGTTACTGTAAACATGCACTGGAATATACTGTCAGTTACTGTAAACATGCACTGGAATATGCTGTCAGTTACTGTAAACATACACTGGAATATACGGTCAGTTACTGTAAACTTACACTGGAATATACGGTCAGTTACTGTAAACATACACTGGAATATACGGTCAGTTACTGTAAACTTACACTGGAATATACGGTCAGTTACTGTAAACTTACACTGGAATATACGGTCAGTTACTGTAAACATACACTGGAATATACTGTCAGTTACTGTCACTGTCACTAGTCACTGTAAACATACACTGGAATATACGGTCAGTTACTGTAAACTTACACTGGAATATACTGTCAGTTACTGTAAACATACACTGGAATATACTGTCAGTTACTGTAAACATGCACTGGAATATACTGTCAGTTACTGTAAACATGCACTGGAATATACTGTCAGTTACTGTAAACATGCACTGGAATATACTGTCAGTTACTGTAAACATGCACTGGAATATACTGTCAGTTACTGTAAACATGCACTGGAATATACTGTCAGTTACTGTCACTGTCACTAGTCACTGTAAACATGCACTGGAATATACTGTCAGTTACTGTCACTGTCACTAGTCACTGCAAACATACACTGGAATATACTGTCAGTTACTGTCACTGTCACTAGTCACTGTAAACATACACTGGAATATACTGTCAGTTACTGTCACTGTCACTAGTCACTGTAAACATGCACTGGAATATACTGTCAGTTACTGTCACTGTCACTAGTCACTGTAAACATGCACTGGAATATACTGTCAGTTACTGTCACTGTCACTAGTCACTGTAAACATGCACTGGAATATACTGTCACTAGTCACTGTAAACATACACTGGAATATACTGTCAGTTACTGTAAACATGCACTGGAATATACTGTCAGTTACTGTAAACATGCACTGGAATATACTGTTAGTTACTGTCACTGTCACTAGACACTGTAAACATACACTGGAATATACTGTCAGTTACTGTAAACATACACTGGAATATGCTGTTAGTTACTGTCACTGTCACTAGACACTGTAAACATACACTGGAATATACTGTCAGTTACTGTAAACATACACTGGAATATACTGTCAGTTACTGTAAACATGCACTGGAATATACTGTCAGTTACTGTAAACATGCACTGGAATATACAGTCAGTTACTGTAAACATGCACTGGAATATACTGTCAGTTACTGTAAACATACACTGGAATATGCTGTTAGTTACTGTCACTGTCACTAGTCACTGTAAACATACACTGGAATATACTGTCAGTTACTGTAAACATGCACTGGAATATACTGTCAGTTACTGTAAACATGCACTGGAATATACTGTTAGTTACTGTCACTGTCACTAGTCACTGTAAACATACACTGGAATATACTGTCAGTTACTGTAAACATGCACTGGAATATACTGTCAGTTACTGTAAACACACTGGAATATACTGTTAGTTACTGTCACTGTCACTAGACACTGTAAACATACACTGGAATATACTGTCAGTTACTGTAAACATACACTGGAATATACTGTCAGTTACTGTAAACATACACTGGAATATACTGTCAGTTACTGTCACTGTCACTAGTCACTGTAAACATGCACTGGAATATACTGTCAGTTACTGTCACTGTCACTAGTCACTGCAAACATACACTGGAATATACTGTCAGTTACTGTCACTGTCACTAGACACTGTAAACATACACTGGAATATACTGTCAGTTACTGTAAACATGCACTGGAATATACTGCCAGTTACTGTAAACATGCACTGGAATATACTGTCAGTTACTGTAAACATACACTGGAATATACTGTCAGTTACTGTCACTGTCACTAGTCACTGTAAACATACACTGGAATATACTGTCAGTTACTGTAAACATGCACTGGAATATACTGTCAGTTACTGTAAACATGCACTGGAATATACTGTTAGTTACTGTCACTGTCACTAGACACTGTAAACATACACTGGAATATACTGTCAGTTACTGTAAACATACACTGGAATATGCTGTTAGTTACTGTCACTGTCACTAGACACTGTAAACATACACTGGAATATACTGTCAGTTACTGTAAACATACACTGGAATATACAGTCAGTTACTGTAAACATGCACTGGAATATACTGTCAGTTACTGTAAACATACACTGGAATATGCTGTTAGTTACTGTCACTGTCACTAGTCACTGTAAACATACACTGGAATATACTGTCAGTTACTGTAAACATGCACTGGAATATACTGTCAGTTACTGTAAACATGCACTGGAATATACTGTTAGTTACTGTCACTGTCACTAGTCACTGTAAACACACTGGAATATACTGTCAGTTACTGTAAACATGCACTGGAATATACTGTCAGTCACTGTAAACATGCACTGGAATATACTGTCAGTTACTGTCACTGTCACTAGTTACTGTAAACATACACTGGAATATACTGTCAGTTACTGTCACTGTCACTAGTCACTGTAAACATACACTGGAATATACTGTCAGTTACTGTAAACATGCACTGGAATATACTGTCAGTTACTGTAAACATGCACTGGAATATACTGTCAGTTACTGTAAACATACACTGGAATATGCTGTTAGTTACTGTCACTGTCACTAGACACTGTAAACATACACTGGAATATACTGTCAGTTACTGTAAACATACACTGGAATATACTGTCAGTTACTGTAAACATACACTGGAATATACTGTCTGTTACTGTCACTGTCACTAGTCACTGTAAACATACACTGGAATATACTGTCAGTTACTGTAAACATACACTGGAATATACTGTCAGTTACTGTAAACTTACACTGGAATATACGGTCAGTTACTGTAAACATACACTGGAATATACTGTCAGTTACTGTCACTGTCACTAGTCACTGTAAACATACACTGGAATATACGGTCAGTTACTGTAAACATGCACTGGAATATACTGTCAGTTACTGTAAACATACACTGGAATATACGGTCAGTTACTGTAAACATACACTGGAATATACTGTCAGTTACTGTCACTGTCACTAGTCACTGTAAACATACACTGGAATATACGGTCAGTTACTGTAAACATGCACTGGAATATACTGTCAGTCACTGTAAACATGCACTGGAATATACTGTCAGTTACTGTCACTGTCACTAGTCACTGCAAACATACACTGGAATATACTGTCAGTTACTTTAAACATACACTGGAATATACGGTCAGTTACTGTAAACATGCACTGGAATATACTGTCAGTTACTGTAAACATACACTGGAATATGCAGTTAGTTACTGTCACTGTCACTAGACACTGTAAACATACACTGGAATATACTGTCAGTTACTGTAAACATACACTGGAATATACGGTCAGTTTCTGTAAACATACACTGGAATATACGGTCAGTTACTGTAAACATACACTGGAATATACTGTCAGTTACTGTAAACATACACTGGAATATACGGTCAGTTTCTGTAAATACATTCATTCATTCATTCATTCATTCAGCATCCTCTGCCAAATGGATTTACAGTATTGGTACTATCCTTATTAGCTATAGCAGTTTCTTAGTCTTCTGTTACAGTTTTTCTCGATTGCTAACACACTATAACTGATTCAATTGACACAATTTCCCAAACAATTCATACAGTTATTAAAACAGAGACATGCTTCTTAAGTCTTTGAACACATTTCACCTGTTTTCACACATGCTCCAATTTACTCAGTGTTTTCTGCAAAACTCTACACAAACACGGCATCATTGTGCACAGATTTAACCATGTTCTCATTCAGAAAACACAGACACACAATATAATTAACTCAAGCATCACAAACAACACACATTCATCCCTCTGTGAACATTCAGAAATATAACTGAAGACACACCGGTCAGGATCTCAGGATGATATGAACAAGAACACAAGTGATTATGTGTTTTGGGAAATGAATTTGTAGCAAGTACTTCTTACATGTATTTGTGCAGAACAGGGTAGGAAACATATTTCATCAGAAGACCAAGAAACTGATAACAATTAAGGATATTACAAACACTGTAATGCAGCTTGGCAGAAGTTATGTATTTATTGCTGTGCAGTAACTGTGTGTTTACTGTATATTCTGTTGTTTGGTCTTTGAACTTTTCTCTTCTAGTGCTATGCATCTACTGTAAGATAACGTTACAGTAGTGTAATGAAATGTTATTGGTGAATTGTTCTGTGTTTATGCTGCAGATAAGAGTCATTGAATAGTAAGATGTCTCCTGTTTCCCAAACGCAGGTTTGTGTGACCGTGTTTGAGCTGATCTCACTTGTGTTCTCTAGACAGGAACATAGTCTGAGTATTTGACAGGTTTGTGTGTCATCTGAGGAGAATGTGTTTTTGACTAAACTATCTGACTTTGACCTGGAAGTTTGAAGCTTGCACAAGTTGGTATGTAGTTTTGAGATTGTGTTTATAGTTGTGAGAAAATGCTGAATTGTGTGCTAGCAATCAAGAAAAACTGTAAAAACTTATCTGTCTAATTATTGATTATTAATATGCATTGCTAAGAATTCATTTGAACGACTTTAAAGATGATTTTCTCAATATTTCGATTTTTTTGCACCCTCAGATTCCAGATTTACAAATATTGTCCAAACCATACATCAATGGAAATATTATTTATTCATCTTTCAGATGATGCATACATCTCAAAATGGATGCTTATGACTGGTTTTGTGCTCCAGTAACCCATAACTCTTTCTGGAGAAGCTGGCATTTCTTACATTCGCCTGAAGGTGGCGCTGCTGTATTTCCTTCTATTGTGTGTGTTCGCCTTTATCCAGAAAATGACCAAAAATCTGAAAGTGATCAAAGTGCTGCTCACATGTGTGTGCTCATTATAGTATTTGTTGTGTATACAGCCACATAAAAATGCAATTAAATGAATCACTCTGGTGCTTAATTAAATAAACTAGGAATTTTTCTCATTGCCAGATGGACCAGGTGCAGAATTAGTGCATCCCAAATCATGTACACCACACTCAAAATAGTATAGCGGCCTATAATGTGCACCATTTTCAAAATGCATCCATGCATGGTTTTCTGATAATATTACCCACAAGCCCTTGTGCCAAGTATAATGACTTTTGTTCAATAACACTCAACTATGAAAGCTCATTTCTGCCATAATGTGAGAATACGTTGGCAAGTCATCATTTTGAGATAAATAGTCATTATTTTGAGATGAAAGTCAAGATATTTAATTTGAAAATCTAAATGAATTACTATGTAATCTATGAGATAAAAAAAGTTACTTTAACTTGAAATAACTTGAAATAATGAGATACTAAGACAAACTATAAAAAGTAGCTAATCATTATGAAATTAAAAGTTATGAAGAAAGAAAGAATGTCAGAAAGAAATTATGACATACCAAGTCTTAATTATTAGATGAAAAGTCGAAATTAATCTTAAAAAGTCGAAATTATGACATACCAAGTGGAGGAAAAATCTTTTTTTTAATAGCATTTTTAATCTCAAAATAGTCTTTTATCATGTCATAATTCATAATTTGACTTTTCATCTTATATTAATGACTTTTAAAGTCATAAATATTATTTACAAAAGCATTTTTTTCTTATGTGATGCAAATATACTTCCATGTAATAAGAGTTTCACCCCGGTTTTACAGACAAGGCTTAAGTCTATAAAGTGTGAATCTGAGCGGTTTTAACTGAAAGAAACTTAAAATAGATCAGGGCCTTTGTTTTGTCTCAAGATGCACCCCAGTGATGTTTTCTCCAAGGCACATTTATAACAAATACTTAAATGTCCTAATTGAACTATGGCCTGATACTGGTTTAGTCTAACCCTGTCTGTGAAACCAGGCCATAAACCCTCAATACGCATCAGTATTAGTGATATATTAGGATACCATTTTGTAATGTGTGCTATACAGCACAGCTATATTTGTAATAATAGCCAACAATACATTGTATGGGTCAAAATTATACATTTTTATATTATGACAAAAAATCATTAGGATATTAAGATCATGTTCCATGAAGATACTCATACCGTAAATATATCAAAACTTAATTATTGATTATTAATATGCATTGCTAAGGACTTAATTTGAACAAATTGAATTCTTTGATTCAAATGAATGAACAAAT
This sequence comes from Oxygymnocypris stewartii, assembly GCA_003573665.1. Lineage (NCBI taxonomy): Eukaryota > Metazoa > Chordata > Actinopteri > Cypriniformes > Cyprinidae > Oxygymnocypris > Oxygymnocypris stewartii. The sequence continues at coordinate 16,608 of QVTF01025714.1, forward strand.
TCCACTACAAACCATCGACTTTTAACTATTCATTTTATTTTTTGTAGTGTGTTTTAGGACACGGTTTTAACAAGTCACTAATAGAAGGTGACCAATTACAAGTAGAGACCAACAGGGTCCATTGAAACCAGTACAAGTCTCATTATAACCAAAACCAATACTAATTTTGTGATGGTGACTATTGTTTTTTTCAGCAGGGTCATCTCTCTCTCTGTCTGGTCTCTGTTTGTTTCCACACTGGAAATACAAATATCATTCATAAGAAATCAATGCTAATGTTGGAATAAGTCTGTCCCAGAGCTCTCTCTGTGTGGCCTCCATCGCGTCCACATGGTTCGAGTCTGTACGTGCGCGCGCATGTGGTTGCGTGCGAGACTCCGGCGGCGCGCGTGCTCTGGGGTTTGATGTGTAAAAAACAACCTTGTGCACTTAAACGAGTGTATAAAAGCAGAATCACGCGCTAGCCTTGTAAAAGTAAAAACACAGCATGTGTAGTCACGCATCCCCTTCCACCGTGAGATCTGAAACTCTGCCGCGTTTTTTAACCCATAAAATTACACGCGCGGTGGATTCGCGCCAAAACCTCTAAAGGCGGCAATGTCAGTAACGGCCTTACATTAATGCTCATTAGCCGAGGAATAACACATTTACTTGGCAATCTGACATTATACGGGCAATAAAGTCTCGTTAAGACGTGTTTGAAAGCAGGATAAATAAGTGTGTTAAATCAGTGATAAAAATAACATCACATCAAACAACTTAAGTTAATGAGAAATGAACATAAACTGATTTTCTGATTATTACACAGTCCAAATGTGGACACTTATGCACTAGAAGTATGTAGTCGGAGTACTGGAATATTATATGTTACCCTGAAGCACAAAACCAGTCATAAGTGTCCATTTTTTAAATCTGAAAGCTGAATAAATAATATTTCCATTGATGTATGGTTTGGACAATATTTGAAAATCTGGAATCTGAGGGTGCAAAAAAATCTAAATATTGAGAAAATCATCTTTAAAGTTGTTCAAATGAATTAATGAGAATTTATTGATTATCCTTATAATGGCAAATTTTTGTCCATCATAAAAAATATCGTATCAGGTTTGATTTTCTGCGTTTTCGCATCCGCAGCAAGCATTTTGATAGGGAAAATGCTTAACAAATTAAAATTAAACATTAAATTAGTAAAAATACTACAACAATTTTTTTAAAAATGTTGTACTTTATTATTCTTTTTAATCTTTTAAATGTTCCTTTCTAAAACAGCCTACTGCTTATATAACAGTCTTCCAGTTTCGTTTACGACATCATTTGACCACTGGATTTACAAAAAAATATTTCATGTTTAAGAAGTGTTTACTACTGACGAACAGATTAATTTTATTTCCCTCAGTTGGTTATTTAAAGGGGTTATTATGAGGATGTTAAACATAATTTGTTTGTGTGTATTTGGTGTAATGTGCTTATGCAGTTTAAAGTAATAAAACACATACCATGCATTATTGTTGCTCCTTCTGAAAAGCACGCTGTGTTCCGATTGGCCAGCTATCTATGGAATTATATTTGTGTCAATAAAAATGAACGTCACTTTATAAAAATGAACGTAACTTTATACAAACGAACGTAACTTTTCCAGAAACGATCAAAAATATGCCATTACAAAAGAAGAAAAACACAATGAAAACAAAAAAAAATTACTCAGTCGCACAAATTTAACATGCTCTTCAAATAGGCTTAATTCTTTGTTAATGATTTTCATAGATTCGTTTTCGCAAATCGTGGATTCTGAATGCGTTGCCACAGATTTCGCTTACGCTTCGCAAATTTTCGTTTGCTGTTTTGGCACAAACCTCTCGTGGGGGCGGGCTTAACAGCGATCCACTCTGATTGGCTAGTGAGCTTTTGATAGACAGCTGCTCTCTGGAATTACAGACGTCAGTGGCGCCCATATTGGAAAGCTGTCACGGTGATTTGTGTGCAATACGTCGTGCTTGGTTTGTATTATATTAAGTATGTAAATAATATTTGACCTTCGGTCGTCTCAGTCTGTAAAGATGAGCTCTCAGGAGAGACACAGAGCGGCATCATCGTCCTCCTCAGCTTGTCCCTCAAGGCAGCTTGAAGTAAATTCGTGTTACTAAAGTAACGTTAATCAATAACATCGATAAAAGTTTTATTCATGTACAGTGTGCAACAGTTCGTTGCGGATTATCAGCATCTGGAGGTCAAATATTATTTACATACTTAATATAATACAAACCAAGCACGACGTATTGCACACAAATCACCGCGACAGCTTTCCAATATGCGCGCCACTGACGTCTGTACTTCCAGAGAGCAGCTGTCTATCAAAAGCTCACTAGCCAATCAGAGTGGATCGCTGTTAAGCCCGCCCCCACGAGAGGTTTGTGCCAAAACAGCAAACGAAAATTTGCGAAGCGTAAGCGAAATCTGTGGCAACGCATTCAGAATCCACGATTTGCGAAAACGAATCTATGAAAATCATTAACAAAGAATTAAGCCTATTTGAAGAGCATGTTAAATTTGTGCGACTGAGTAATTTTTTTTTGGTTTTCATTGTGTTTTTCTTCTTTTGTAATGGCATATTTTTGATCGTTTCTGGAAAAGTTACGTTCATTTTTATAAAGTGACGTTCATTTTTATTGACACAAATATAATTCCATAGCTATCCGCTGCGTTGTGATTGGCTGAAAACATCAAGTATGTAACTGAAACATTACCATATTTGGAAACACACCGATTCTCCACAACAACAACAACACTACAGCGAAAATAAAAGTTACTTGCGTAAACATTTGTGTGGTGTTCTGCAAATCTTCCCACACAGTGACGTAGATATGTGCGACATGTTTAAATGAGGCATTTTAGGAAGACGTGGAGAGTCTTAACTTTTATAAACAATATCTCTTTGGGTTTGAGACTTTAGTCTTTGCGACTTTACAGATCTCATATACGCACACACAGCTTAAACACTCCAAAGACTTGAAATTGCATCATATATGTCCATTTATACCTGTGCCTTTAGTTTTTTTGTGTTATCAACCCAAATGCTGGGTTGAGATCGCTGGGTTATTTAACCCAATTATGGGTTGAAAATTGGTCTCCAGCGATGCTGGGTTGGGAACGCGGACATGAAAGAGCGCGCACGTCAACATCGGACGACACCAATAAGAGAAGCCGCCATTTTCTCAGCCTGAGAGAAGCGAGTGAAAGACGTTATGGTAAGTAAAAATTAAAAATGTAAATTCATCATTCATTGTTTGTGTCCGGGAGTATTTTTAGGTTTTACGGAAGGCAGAAATAGTCAGAAAATAGCTTATATATTGAAAAATACGCCTGGTTTTCGCCTCAGAAACTGAGGTCTCTTTT
>QVTF01025714.1:30000-40000 GCA_003573665.1 Oxygymnocypris stewartii
CGTATTTAACCTGTTAAATGCACTGTTTGCGTATAGGGCTGAACATGACTTTTCCAACTTAAATTGATTTATATTTTGAATGCGTTGGAGCAGAGACTTAAGGTTGGTCTCTTTAAAAAAAAAAACTTTTTGGAATATTGTAGAGGGGTACAAAAAGTTATAAAAAGCATATTACAAAAAAAGTTATGGAAGTTTAAGTTCATGAAAATGTACATATGTAAATGTTATATATTTTACAAAACATGTTTTACTCTAAAACTGCTACAGAATCAAAACCAAAAATCAGAAGAAGTTCCAAATTTAAGGTTGATATCTCCAAAAATGAGCTTTCGGTGAGATTTAGTTTGGGTGCAGTACCAAGCCTCTCCACTAGATCAGTGGCTCTCAATTTTTGCAGTGGCGTAGATCCCCCCCACCACCCCCGGGGCATTTAACATGCCTCTGAGTACCCCCACTTATGGCGCTTTTCCACTCCACGGTACGGTTCACTTTTGGGGGGTTTTCCACTGGGTACTGTACCTGGTACCTGGTACTTTTTTAGTACCACCTCAGTCGAGGTTCCAAGCGATCCGTACCATTACCAAAACATGACGTGTAAACTCTGCTGGTCACTGATTGGCCGGAGAAAATCATCATTACTGCGTCACTGAACTTGCGACATGAGACCCAACATAGACCCGCTGGATTTAAATCAGCACAGCCAGCGACGGATCGGACGCAACTTCTGTTTAAACAAACGCACCTTTTTGCATCAACCACAAATTATCTGTTTCGTTGTCTGTTGAGGAGACGTTCCTCTCGTTGATAGTCGAAGAGCGGATCCAGCGAGAGCTTATGTTTTCTGTTTATATTTTTACCGTTGTATCTGTGTTTTGCTTCAATTAAAAACTATCTGATCGAATTAGTGTACCTCCAGACTATATTAGAAATGTATTATTGTATGAGCACGTAATTGTCACGGTCCTGCTGGTGTGCCCAGGCTGGCCACCAGATGTCTCTGTGTGTTGAGCACATGGCTTGTTGTTTGTTGGTGCCATGTGCTCCCATGTCGATTGTCTGTCCCCTCCCATCTTGTTACTTAATCATTGTTTCAGTGGCTCCAGCTGTGTCTCCCTCGTTACCCTCGTTTGTCTCCCTATATAGTCTCCTTGTGTCTGCAGTCCTGTGCTGATCCGTTGTCTTTCTTGTGTCTTACGTCGTGAGTGTTTAATGTTTGACTGTGCTCCAGTCTTCTGCCTGCCTGCTTGTTTTTTCCCCCCTCGGGGTGGTTTTTGTTGTTCTTTGTTTTGTTATTAAAAACCCTGATTTCCTCTGCACTTGAGTCCTCGACCTCATCTCTCGTGACAGTAATGACCCTCTTGAAAAAGACAAATGATTGATGTCATGATGATACAAACCAACACATAAATAAAAAAAACAAGGGATACATAGAACATTTTGAAATATTCAAAAGTTTATTGATAATTCACAGAACATTCTACATGAATAGGTAACTATTCGAGTAACGCAGCACACCTGCCTGTGTCACTGCTGCTGGGGGGGGGGGGGGTTAAATCCCAAGCGTTCTCATAGACCTCTACATTGCTGTTAAAAACATCCACATGCCGAGAATGAAGAACACCATTCTGTCGATATGCTCCTTTGTTGTGAGTTTGTTTGTGGCGCGTTTACGATGATGTCACGGCAGTAGAGGCGGAGCAACTATAACGACACGTGAATAATCCCGCCCACTCTATAGCGGTACTAAACTGCGGTGGAGACGCAAACCGAGCCGAACCGAGCCGTGCCGAACTGAGTCGTACCACACAGTGGAAAAGCGCCATTAGACCGCAGTCACACCTTTGCCATTAAGAGACAATATTTCCACCTTAAATTGATTAACAGGTGCATTTGTTACCTTTAGGCAATGTTTTTCTAGCCTTAATAATTGTATGTCATGTTTTATGTCATATTCTTACCATTCCATTAAGTGTATTATTAATACAATAATAAAGCAATAAATGGCAAAATGAAGTGATACTTGTAGATTTACTAAAATCGGCAGTAGGTGGCGGTATGTCACCGTATTAATGAGTGAGGCGTCACGTCATTCATTAATTAATTCAGTAAGGAAGTAAAAAAGCTGTAGTTATGAATGGATTATTAATCACTGACTCTCCGAGTCGTTAAAAGCTGCAGATTCCTTCACTAACGAAACACTGTTAATTGGAGATGCAGTTCTGTTGCGGATTTCATTGGAACTGTTTTTATTTCATTGTAAAATATAACAAACAACTTTGACAATATTGTTTGTAAAATGTAGGCTACATTTAAAATGTTAAATGTTCACTTAATATGACCTTTTTTGTTTAACTGTAATCATTGACCATATAAGGGCGTCTCGACTAAATGACCATTAAACCCATTAGTGACCGGCGTCTCCACTAGATGACCATTAAACCCATTAGTGACCATATAAGGGCGTCTCCACTAGATGACCATTAAACCCATTAGTGACCATATAAGGGCATCTCCACTAGATGACCATTAAACCCATTAGTGACCATATAAGGGCGTCTCCACTAGATGACCATTAAACCCATTAGTGACCATATAAGGGCGTCTCCACTAGATGACCATTAAACCCATTAGTGACCATATAAGGGCGTCTCCACTAGATGACCATTAAACACATTAGTGACCATATAAGGGCGTCTCCACTAGATGACCATTAAACCCATTAATGACCATATAAGGGCGTCTCCACTAGATGACCCTTAAACCCATTAATGACCATATAAGGGCGTCTCCACTAGATGACCATTAAACCCATTAATGACCATATAAGGGCATCTCCACTAGATGACCATTAATGACCATATAAGGGCGTCTCCACAAGATGACCATTAAACCCATTAGTGACCATATAAGGGCATCTCCACTAGATGACCATTAAACCCATTAGTGACCATATAAGGGCGTCTCCACTAGATGACCATTAAACCCATTAGTGACCATATAAGGGCATCTCCACTAGATGACCATTAAACCCATTATTGACCATATAAGGGCGTCTCCACTAGATGACCATTAAACCCATTAATGACCATATAAGGGTGTCTCCACTAGATGACCATTAATGACCATATAAGGGCGTCTCCACTAGATGACCATTAAACCCATTAGTGACCATATAAGGGCGTCTCCACTAGATGACCATTAAACCCATCAGTGACCATATAAGGGCGTCTCCACTAGATGACCATCAAACCCATTAGTGACCATATAAGGGCATCTCCACTAGATGACCATTAAACCCATTAGTGACCATATAAGGGCGTCTCTACTAGACGACCATTAAACCCATTAGTGACCATATAAGGGCGTCTCCACTAGATGACCATCAAACCCATTAGTGACCATATAAGGGCGTCTCCACTAGATGACCATTAAACCCATTAGTGACCATATAAGGGCGTCTCTACTAGACGACCATTAAACCCATTAGTGACCATATAAGGGCGTCTCCACTAGATGACCATTAAACCCATTAATGACCATATAAGGGCGTCTCCACTAGATGACCATTAATGACCATATAAGGGCGTCCCCACTAGATGACCATTAAACCCATTAGTGACCATATAAGGGCGTCTCCACTAGATGACCATTAATGACCATATAAGGGCGTCCCCACTAGATGACCATTAAACCCATTAGTGACCATATAAGGGCGTCTCCACTTCCAAATATGGCTTGAGTAACCTGAAACATGTTTTTCCATACTTTTCTCAATATTTATGACTTATACTTCACATTCAGAGGTATTAAGGGTAGTATGGCAGTATTTGATTTCAATTCAACCTCTAAAAAAAACACATAAAAGACATGCGACAAGAACCCTGGACGTACGTTATAGTTCACGCTGTTATTTTCGAAACACTTTTAGACCTTTTTTTCCCCCAAAAAAGAATGAGTGTTATCTTTTGAACACTTGACATAAACATGAATGGAGATTTTGCATGATTTTGTATCACTATTTCAAAATAAAGGTCAGAACTCGCTCTCTGAGTCGGAGGAGTACTCTTCTTACAAATTAAAAAATTACAGTTGCTCTGTAAAATATTTAAAAAATCAGTCACCGAATATGAAAATTGGAGTCTTTAAGCTTTCAAACAAGATATAGTTTGTTAAGATTGTTTTAGGTTCAGACTAAGATATTACGGTTTAAACATGTAATGGCAAGTGGGCCCGTGACAGTTAACAGGAAGTTTGCAAGTGAGCGTGAGCTTTTAGACGAGCCATTTTACGAGCGATGGTTTGTGAAATGAAAGAGTAAAGCAGAGGTCTGCGTGTCTGTCGGCCGTACGCAACGTTTGATCTGCTGCGGAGGCCAGGTGTGTAAAACTGTAAATTTGCCTCCTAAACACAAACAGGAAAAGTGAAAGAGTGCTTGACCTTCTGCAGAGACGAACCGCTCCGGCTGTAAACCTCCCTCTGTTTAGCTTTCTCAATTACGGCCCGCCTCGTTAGATTTATTACCCTCGTAGATTCACTATCAGCCTTTGAGTTCAACTCAGGCTTTGATGTTTGTCTGTACAACACCGAACGACAAATGACCAACGAGACCCTGAGAAATCCTGAATCTCACAGCACGTCATTTTCATATCTGTGTCCCTGCAGCACAGTCATAAGCAGCACAGCTATATTTGTAGAAATAGACAACAATACATTGTATGGGTCAAAATTATACATTTTTCTGTTATGACAAAAATCATTAGAATATTAAGATCATGTTCCATGAAGATATTCCTACCGTAAATATATCAAATCGTAATTATTGATTAGCAATATGCATTGCTAAGAACTTCATTTGAACAACTTTAAAGATGATTTTCTCAATATTTAGATTTTTTTTGCACCCTCAGAATTCAGATTTTCAAATATTGTCCGATCATTACAAACCGTACATCAATGGAAAGATTATTTATTCAGAATTTCGATTTCAAAAATTGACCCTTATGACTGGTTTTGTGCTCCAGGGTCACTAATGACAGACGAGACAATTTTGAGAAATCCTGAATCTCACAGCATGTGATTTTCATAAATATGGACGCGGTGGGCGTCGATGCAACAGCTATTTCTTAAAGTCTGTGTGCAGATCCCTCAGGATTCATCCCACATACTTCAGAGAGAGAGAGAGAGAACGGCTCCCTCTCTCGTCCACTGGAGGACTGGCCAGCAGAAACAGACCATTCTCTCTCTCTCTCTCTCTCTCTCTCCCTGTCTCTCTCCTTGTCTCTGTCTGTCTCTCTCTCCCTCCCTCTCTCTCTGTGTGTCTCTCTCTCACTCTGTGTCTCTCTCTTTCTCTCTGTCTCTCTCTCTCTGTGTGTCTCTCTCTCTCTCTGTGTCTCTCTCTTTCTCTCTGTCTCTCTCTCTCTCTCTGTGTCTCTCTCTCTCACTCTGTCTCTCTCTTTCTCTCTCTCTCTCTGTGTGTCTCTCTCTCTCTCTCGCCCTCTCCCTCTCTCTCTCTCTGTCTCTCTCTCTCTCTGTGTGTCTCTCTCTCTCTCTGTGTGTCTCTCTCTCGCCTCTCTCTCCCTGTCTCTCTCTCGCCCTCTCCCTGTCTCTCTCTCTCTCTTTGTCTCTCTCTCTCTCTGTGTGTCTCTCTCTCGCCTCTCTCTCCCTGTCTCTCTCTCTCTCTCTCTCTCTCATCCCAGTGACAGCTGAGTGGCTGTGGTGTAATTGCAGAGAAGTGAGGTCAGCAGGAGGCTTTTATCAGAGATCGCACAGCGATCAGAAACACGAGAAGATGCACAGCGCAGACGGTCTGCCCCAAAACTCGCTCTCTCTGTGCGTCACAGTGGAAGTTTCTCAGCAATCATCAGGACTCAAACGCACAATCTGGAAGCTGAAGTAAGTCGCTTTTCAAAACTGTTTTTATAAAGAATTATCGTAAGATGTTAAAACATTATTGGATGAAACTAAGACGCTCTCATTTAAATAGCAGGAGAGCAAAACTGAGACATTTAAAACAGAAATGGAGGAATACTGAAACATTTTAGATTATAATAGAGTGATGCTGAAACATTTACAGTAGAAATAGTGTGATACTAAGACATTAAATGAGAGAGAGCAACATTGAGGCATTCAAAGAAGTGTTAGAGCAACACTGAAGCATTTAAAGTAGAAACACAGCATTATTAAGACAGACATTTAAAGCAGAAATAGAGCTATATTTAAATATTGAAAATAGTGAATGTGACACTGAGACATCCAAAGTAGAAATAGAGCGACACTGAAACATTTAAAGTACTGATAGAGAGAAACTGTGTCATCTGTAATGATAGAGTGATATTGAGACACTTGAAGTAGTGACAGAGCGATACTGAGTCATCGATTGAGCAACACAGACATTCAAAGAAGTGATATTGAGACATCTGAAGTAGACATAAACGGACATTTAGGCAAAGTAGCGATAAAGTGACATTAAGACATTTAATGTAGCAATAGAGAGATATTGAGACATTTAAAGTAACGATAGAGCAACACTGAGACATTTAATGTAGCAATAGAGTGATATTGAGACATTTAAAGTAACGATAGAGCAACACTGAGACATTTAATGTAGCAATGGAGTGATATTGAGACATTTAAAGTAACGATAGTGCAACACTGAGACATTTAATGTAGCAATAGAGTGATATTGAGACATTTAAAGTAACGATAGAGCAACACAGAAACATTTAATGTAGAGATAGAGTGATATTGAGACATTTAAAGTAACGATAGAGCAACACTGAGACATTTAATGTAGCAATAGAGTGATATTGAGACATTTAAAGTAACGTTAGAGCAACACAGAGACATTTAATGTAGCAATGGAGTGATATTGAGACATTTAAAGTAACGATAGTGCAACACTGAGACATTTAATGTAGCAATAGAGTGATATTGAGACATTTAAAGTAACGATAGTGCAACACAGACATTTAATGTAGCAATAGAGTGATATTGAGACATTTAAAGTAACGTTAGAGCAACACTGAGACATTTAATGTAGCAATAGAGTGATATTGAGACATTTAAAGTAACGATAGAGCAACACTGAGACATTTAATGTAGCAATAGAGTGATATTGAGACATTTAAAGTAACGTTAGAGCAACACTGAGACATTTAATGTAGCAATAGAGTGATATTGAGACATTTAAAGTAACGATAGAGCAACACTGAGACATTTAAAGTAACGATAGAGCAACACCGAGACATTTAATGTAGAGATAGAGTGATATTGAGACATTTAAAGTAACGATAGAGCAACACAGAGACATTTAATGTAGAGATAGAGTGATATTGAGACATTTAAAGTAACGATAGAGCAACACTGAGACATTTAATGTAGAGATAGAGTGATATTGAGACATTTAAAGGAACGATAGAGCAACACAGAGACATTTAAAGTAACGATAGAGCAACACCGAGACATTTAATGTAGAGATAGAGTGATATTGAGACATTTAAAGTAACGATAGAGCAACACTGAGACATTTAAAGTAAAGATAGAGCAACACTGAGACATTTAATGTAGCAATAGAGTGATATTGAGACATTTAAAGTAACGATAGAGCAACACTGAGACATTTAATGTAGAGATAGAGTGATATTGAGACATTTAAAGTAACGATAGAGCAACACTGAGACATTTAAAGTAACGATAGAGCAACACCGAGACATTTAATGTAGCGATAATGCTTCATACAGTGGACTAGCAGTAAAATGTGGGACTTGGGACACTTTGACCTGATTGTATTTTTCTTTAATTACTAATGTGATGTTTTTACACACAGACTGAACTAAACGAAGCATTGCTTAGTAATTGGAGCTAAATTGGTTTAATCTAATTATGTTCTTAAATTTAACATCTATTCAACCGAATTCATTACATACCTTTTTAAGTTATCTGACATTATCAAGATCAATTTCTTCTAATATTTTATTACCATTTTATAAACTACAGCAAATAAACTATAATAATGTGAGAAGGTGTCTGAATAAATTTTGGTTTGGCTTATATATATATATACACACCTCTCTAAATATTGTATCGGTCAAGTCAAGTCAAGTCAAGTCACCTTTATTTATATAGCGCCTTTAACAATACAAATTGTAACAAAGCACTGCACAATATCAAAATAGGCAAATTTGTCAATAATGTAAAATGACAGGATTTAACACTCAATTATCTGCTGAATGCATTTCATTATTGAATTTAGTAATGGCATTGTCCAGCTCAGTTCAGTTTAAATAATATCTGTGCAATCAAGTCGATGATTGTGCTGGAAATGAAGTGTCCCCAACTGAGCAAGCCAGAGGAACCCAAACTCCATCGGTGACAGAATGGAGAAAAAACCTTGGGAGAAACCAGGCTCAGTCGGGGGGCCAGTTCCCCTCCGGCCAGACGAATCAGTAGTTTGTTCCAACTGCAGCAAAGTCAGAGTGTAAGTGGTCCACTGGTTCCAGGGGTCTTTCCCCGATGGATGTCTAGGTGACGAGGTCCTCACTGGAGCTCTGTCTCTGGGGCTCATCTCGGAGGTCCTCGGAGGGGTTGTCATCGTCTCTTCTCAGGTGTTCGGTCATCTCTATCGTTTAAGGGTAGGATCCAGACTGAAGCTTGTGTAATTCCTAACTACCACGGGATGTTAATCCCGTGGCAGTAACATAGAAACAGTAAGACAATTAGCGTAGTAAGACAATTGGCTCCATCCAGGAATAACCCTGGATGAAATTATCAGTATAACCCAAGCTAAAGCATAATAATGTGCATTTGTTCAGATAGACTGGCAGTACAAGATTGTGAGATGCATTATATGAATGCTTGGCTAAAGAGATGCGTCTTTAATCTAGATTTAAACAAAGAGAGTGTGTCTGAACCCCGAACGTTTTCAGGAAGGCTATTCCAGAGTTTAGGAGCCAGATATGAACAAGTTCTCCCTCCTTTAGTGGACTTTGCTATCCTAGGTACTACCAAGAGTCCAGAGTTTTGCTCCTAAGGGAGCGGGTTGGATTGTAGCGTGATAAAAGATTAGTTAGGTACGCAGGAGCTAAATCATTTAGGGCCTTATAGGCAAGTAATAATATTTTGTAACTGATACGAAACTTAATAGGTAGCCAGTGCAGAGACTGTAAAATTGGAGTAATATGGTCATATTTTCTTGACCTGGTAAGGACTCTAGCCGCAGCATTTTGTACTATCTGTAGCTTGTTTATTGAAGATGCAGGACAAGCACCTAAAAGTGCATTACAATAGTCCAGTCTAGAGGTCATGAATGCATGAACTAACTTTTCTGCATCAGAAACACTTAACATGTTCCGTAGCTTGGAAATGTTTCTAAGATGGAAGAATGCTGTTTTTGTAACATTGGAAATATGATTTTCAAAAGATAGGTTGCTGTCTAATATAACACCCAGATTTTTAACTGTAGAGGAAGTAACAGTACATCCGTCTAGTTGCAAATTGTAATCCAAGAGATTCTGTGTACTGTTTTTAGGTCCAACAAGTAATATCTCGGTCTTATCTGAATTTAATAGGAGAAAATTACTGGTCATCCAATCTTTTATATTTTTAGCACACTCTGTTAGCTTAGATAGTTTCGAAGTTTCATCTGGTTTTGTTGAGATATATAGTTGAGTGTCATCAGCATAACAATGGAAACTAATCCCGTATTTTCTAATAATATTACCAAGGGGCAGCATATATAATGAAAATAATAGAGGACCTAGGACAGATCCTTGTGGTACTCCATACTTTACTGGTGATAATTGAGATGACTCCCCGATGTGTCTATCAAGCACTGATAGAATCTGTTTACATGTGTATTCTCCTGATGATTGTGTTCCTCTCTTCATCAGTGTGACCGGTTGTTGATTTGTGTCATTAAGAGCAGAAACGAACACACTGCTGGAGATTCTGGAGGTCAGAGGTCACCATCTAAAGGATTGTACTGGGAGCGGATCTCCCACGG
>QVTF01025715.1:0-41734 GCA_003573665.1 Oxygymnocypris stewartii
TAACGTACAAGTTTACTTTAATTTATTTTGAAAATCTGAGGTAAAATATCTATTGTTGCTTTCACTGTGGCTATAAAGATCTCGCAAAATGATATTCAAACTATAGATGCTTTTAAAACATTGACTTTTAACAAAAGCAACAATAATATAATAATTGTAGAAATAATAAATAATGATAATAAATATATACAGTCATGGCCAAAAAATATCGGCACCCTTGGCAAATATGATCAAAGAAGGCTGTGAAAAATGAATCTGGTGTGTGATATATATATATATATATATATATATATATACACACACACACACACTAACTGGCCACTTTTTTTGGATACACCTCGCTAGTACCGGGTTGGACCCCCTTTTTCTTCAGAACTGCCTTAATTCTTTGTGGCATAGATTCAACAAGGTGTTGGAAACATTCCTCAGAGATTTTGGTCCATATTGACATGATAGCATCACGCAGTTGCTGCAGATTTGTTGGCTGCACATCCATTGATGTGAATCTCCCGTTCCACCACATCCCAAAGGTGCTCTATTGGATTGAGATCTGGTGACTGTGGAGGCCATTTGAGTAAAGTGAACTTATTGTCATGTTCAAGAAACCAGTCTGAGATGATTTGAGCTTTGTGACATGGTGCATTATCCTGCTGAAGTAGCCATCAGAAGATGTGTACACTGTAGTGATAAAGGTATGGACATGGTCAGCAACAATACTCAGGTAGGCTGTGGTGTTTAAACAATGCTCAATTGGTACTAAGGGGCCCAAAGTGTGCCAAGAAAATATCCCCCACACCTAGAGTTTTCTTCACCACATCTAGATAGCTAAATGCATTGAGTTTCTGCCATGTGATTGGCTGATTAGCAATTTGTGTTACCAAACAATTGAAAAGGTGTACCTAATAAAGTGGCTGGTGAGTGTGTATATACATATAGATCAGTGGCCCTTGGTATTGTTGGCAGAATTCGTCCCTCAACGAAAACTAATTGAGGAACCCTGGTCTAAAAGTTATCATGTTATTTATGTTAGTGTTGAAGGAAAGTGTTCAGCTATGAGTATCACTGCTCGATATAACATTGCGAAACATTTTCAACAACGAGACAGATTGTTGCTGGATTTAGTGTGGTGCATCTGGTAATGGTAAAATCTGATTTTTTGTGAATGTATAAACATCTATTTGTCTACAGTGTGTCGTGTATTAGAGCATGACCTGCTACACCTTTGCCTTACTTTCTCATATTATGTAATTTTCTGTATATTATTAAATGTAAGCACAATATTTTAATGTTAGTTAGATGACATCTCTGTGCGATTTCATTCTTTATTGTTATAATAACGTATCACAATTCCAGTCATTTCTAGGCCTAATTAGTTGTACAGTAAACTCATCACATCCTCACATCTTTCACCCTTTGTTTGAAGATTAGTAACACATTTTTGATTGTTATCCAATTTATTTTTAATTGTGAAAGTAAGCTATTTCCTGTGAATCTGCAAGACTTTTTATTCATTAGCCACTAATGATAAGTAACCAGGGGACTCGCTCATTTATAAAGCATGCGTAAGCACAGATTTGATCATAGAGCGTGCGTACGCTTAAATCCATGCCAGCGCTCGTATTTAAAAAAACTATTTTTGATGTGGATGTGGTCACATCAGGGTCTGAGCAGAGCAGACGTATACGCACATTTTATTGTCTTTTTGTAAATATATTGTCATATTTTTTAAAATGTAAGCTGTTCTCGCAGCTTGCTATTTTAAAATTGTTTACAAGACAGAGAGCTGAAACCATTCAATTGCGCGCAAGTTCAAAATAATTTGCGATTCGTAGATTTCACATCTGAAAGAGACGTTTACGCAAGATTTCTGTTCGTACGTTCATTCTATGAATCCCACGTACGCATATCTGAGAAATGATCGTAAGATCAAATTTAGGATGGTTTCATAGCAACATTTTATAAATGAGGCCCCAGAAGAATAAAAAAGTGCAGTAAACAATAAAAGTATTTACGCAACAAGCCAGTGTATTTATATAATTATTTATGACAAATTAAAAATAACATAAGAAATAGCCTACCAGCTTGTAAAATCAAGCTACCTTTTGCCGCTAAAATAACTGGAAGTTGATGAAGCCTCGCACATTCAAGTTCAAAATAAAGTGGAACGCAGTGTTGGGTAAGTTACTTTCAAAAAGTAATTAATTACAGTTACTAATTACTTCATCAATATTGTATTTAAATTACTTTAGCCTACTAATTACTCAGTCTGAAAAGTAACTTAGTTACTCAACAAGTAACTTAATTATTCAAATCGCTAATTAGGCTACATCTTAAAATCCTTAATAGAAATGAAACTCTTTATTCTTTCAATTTGAGTCAAACATAGAATAGTTTAGCTTAGTTTTAAAAACAACCGTAATACTTAAACTTTTTCATAAAAAATTAAACCTTCTTTGGTTAACAAATATAAATACTCTGCAAAATATCTAAATAACAAAAAAGCTTAAAAGTTAAACAATACATTTCAGTTTGGATGTTAGTGTAGGTAAGAATACATGACAGAAATTATTTTCTCTGCTGAATAAAGCCGTGTCAGATCGCACTGTTCTTATGAGGTAAATTCCTCATAGTAGGCCTAGGTCTTCTTTCAAAAATGACGAAAATTAGATGAATCTTGATTTTTTTTGTATCTATGTGAGGGCGTTGTGTGCGCAGATGACTGCATTTAATGAGCTCAGATACAGGAAAGACTGTACCTCGCTTTAGTTTCATACGGATTACCAGAAATATTAGTTTTTGATTTGAATTCGTTCATTTAAAAATATAAACTTCAAGCTTTTTAGATTCTATTGATTTTAGTCTTATGTATCTGAGTATTTAAGGTTTCTCTGTGAATCAGGGAAATCTGAACGTGAACGAGCCGGCGCGCGGAGGGTTAAAACCACTGCCTTCAATTTTATCTTTAGACGGTAAATTTTGATTTCAAATTCAATATTGATTTTATAACTGTTGAAATTATTTACCGAATGTAACGCAAGTAATTTATAAGTAACTTTAATTAAATGACCTAAAAATGAACAGTAACGCCTTACTTTACTTCTTCAGTGGATAAGTGGGCTTAGTAACGCGTTACACCCAACACTGGACGCGTTACAACACTGAGTGGAGTAATGTATCATAATCCTACAGGGCGCTCAGGAATGCTTACTTCTGATTGGCCAGTTGCGCCATTCAGCAGCCTGAAATGTCCTAATATAATAATGAAACCGACACTACTTTCACGACTTATCACCAACTGTTATCACTCTACGGACTCGCGCTCTCTTGTTTCATACAAACGCAACTGGCCTCATCTTGCGCTTATCAACTGAAGTGAAACTGACCTTGAGGACGTACTGTAATACTGTAGCAGTGGTCGTCTTGTTCCTAGGCTGATTGTTGTGTAATGGATTATATATTTTGTTTTATCGGACGCATCAAGATATATATGTACAATTATTTATGTACAATGTAAGATTATTAAAATATTTTTTTCAAATCTGTTCACAAACACACGCACACTCATAAAGGCTCTATAGTGTTGTTATTTTTCTGCTAATTCACCCTAGTTTTGGAAACAAAAGCACCCCCCCCCCCCCCCCCCCCCGTTCAGCAGTCAAAATTGGTGTTGATCTTTACATCTTGTCCTCCCACTCCAATAAGTCCTCTGCCGCCTGGAGCAACTGCGGCTTTTTTAGCTCCACCCCCTCGTTACCCCCTCCTTATCTCACAGGGCCTGGGGCTTTGACATCCTGTTCTCTCTCACAATCTACAGACTCAAAGGGCACATCAAATCAGCTTCCATTTGTCACGTGGAAGACAGAACAAAGAAAATCCTTATTTTTCTTTCTTCAACACCAAAATCATATTTAAAAAGGAAGGGGGTAAGAGAAAAATGTGTCTTTCCGTATGATTGGGTTTGGGAATGGAAGGAGCTGGAGCAGGGGCGTAGCCACGGGTGTGCCAGGGTGTGCCGGTGCCACCCACAGTGGCAGCTGGCACACCTAAAACCAGATGCAGAATTATTATTTTTTTAATCGTAATAAACATGGGCAGCGCAAAGGAGGGGCTAGCAGATGCTTCAGCACCCCTAAGAAAGACCAAAGCACCGCCATTGCACCCATAAGAAATGAAATACATTAAAAACATTTTACTTATTATTACGCATTCATAACTCTGCATTGCAATATAACGTGACGTGATTAGCAGGCGCACTTTTCGAATTGACAGCATTTTATTTAAAAAAAAGATCGGTTCTTTGTGCCAAGAAGGCCAGTCCCCGACTAAAGATTTCTCTAGTCACAGATAAATTGATTAATATAATAACTTAGGCTACTAACCATCCTTTAATATATAGGCGTTTAGCCCATTCCGCGCCCAAGCGCACGTCTAAAGCTTGCAACGGCAAAAGTAGGCTAATGATTATGAATGTTGGGGGAAAGGCAAAATAAAACATTTGAATTATTCGTTAATAAACTAGTGATTTCTTCTCAGTCAGTGTCGGCTGAAAAGATAAAGTTGCAGAATGCGACGCTGACTTTAATAAAGAAATGCACGTTTTCATTCCGACTACGTAATTCAAGATTTTTATTTAATAAAATAAATTCGTTTAATAAAGTAGCGGTTCATTGCTGTGACGCGCTCCATTTCACGGAGACTGCATGAGACGGCAGAAAGCGCATCTTGTTTCTCTATGTATTCTTTCTCTGTGTAGCCTACATAAATAAAAGCATATATATATATATATGAACTTGCTGTTGAATTTTGTATTTTTGAAAGTTCAATAAAAAAACTTGCCGGACGGATTCATTACCCCGCTTTGTACCGGGACCTCACAATTTACAGATTAAGCAGTGCTTACAATATTTGTTAATTTAAAATTTTATTTAAAATTTAAATAATTTTCACAAAAAAATAAATAATAATAACATAATTGAACCATTCAAGGCCAGACCACGCCGTCTCGCCCTTTGAGCAGCTAACAGGCACCATTAAATGTACTGTGCTAAGGAGGAATTATTTAAAAGCATTTTGTTTTATTTAGTACAGCAGCTACAGCTGTTTTTACATAATAGATTTGTACATAGCCTAGTCACTGAAGTCAATGATTATTCTTTGATAAAGTAAATGTGCTTTGCTCACTGTATAATTTGTTCGTTGTTTGAATAACCGTGGAAATGCGGTGTTATAATTAGACTTAAAATGTATTTTTATTAAATCTGTGATCATCAGGTTAGGAGTTTAGTCTTATTAAAATATGTGATAAATTGTACTTGCCTAAAAGGGGTTTATGATGTGTGTAGTTAATGATTAGGCTACAGTGAGCGCGTTTGACTAGAGCGCAGTTAAAGAGCTGTTGTAGGTTATACTGTATGTGATTGTCGGTGACCCTCTTGAGCGAGAAAGCTTCGGAAAATTGAAAAAAACAACAACAACAAAAATATAGCTGCAAGCAGCGATAACCAGGGTTCAAGAATTTTAAGGCCTAAGGTGGTATGCTTTTAGGGTCTAGGCCAACATTGGATGCATAGCTGACAGTGAAACTCATCGAAAATGGACAATAGGCTCACAGAAACACAGAAACACACACACACACACACACACGCACGCATGCACGCACGCACGCACACACACACACACACACACAAATAGAAATGAAATGGTTAAACTATCATATTAATAATCATTAAGCTTGCTTACATAGATACACACACAGACACACTCATATACGGACATACATGCACACATATTTTGTTGCAGATATAGATATTTGAAATAAATGACAGGTGACAATACTCTTTGCAAGTCTTCTCTTTTTAAGAGTTTATATCAGGGATCTCCAACCCAGCACCTGGAGAGCTACCATCCTGCAGATTTCAGTTACAACCCTGCTCCAACACACCTGTCTGAAATTAACAAGTAGCCTTGAAGACTGTGATTAGCTGGTTCAGGTGTGTTTGATTGGGGTTGGAGCTGAAATCTGTAGGACGGTAGCTCTCCAGGAGCAGGGTTGGAGATCCCTGGTAGGCCAATGTGAAATGCAGGGCTGACAATAGAACACATTCACAATGGAGAATTCATTAAAACTGTTTCTCTCTCTGTCACATACACACACACACACACACACACACACACACACACACACACACACACCTACACACACACACACCTACACACACACACACACACACACACACACACACACTCACTTTGTTGCAGATATAAAATAGTGATTTTCAAAGACATCCAAAACAGAGAATAGGTTAACAGACATATGTAGCCTACACAAAAATGAAATGGTTAAGCTAACATATTAATACCCAATAAGCATGCTTGTTTTTTTGTTTTTTTTGCGCATTAATCTGACAATAAATGTGGCACACCCAGTTTTTCTGATGCACACCCAGAGTCTCCTTTCTGGCTACGCTCCTGAGCTGGAGGCAAGAGAATAAGCTCTGAACTAACTTTTACAAATTAAGTTATTACAAGAAGACTCTGGAAAATCTAATTACCAAAAGAAGTGTAGACAAAATGCAACAGCATCAAAAAATTTGAAAGTTGTTTCAGGTGAGATGTTTGACTTAGCACGTCACGTCCAGCAGATGGCGCTGTGGTCCAACGAGGAACACATGCATCATCTGAAAACAACTTCCAAAGGGGAATATGTAGAAAGATTTATTTATGCATTTATGAATGTTGCACAGGTATTACAGCTGTCTCTCTTGGCAAAACAGTGGCTCATGCCTCCAAATGTGTAATAATTCATCATACTAGAAATACATATACATAAAAAATAAGCGGCTACATAATTTAAATAATATAATTTACATTTTAACACTATAATTTAAATACTATTAGTGGTTATATGAATTAACAATGTTAATATTAATGTTAATAAAGTCCTATGGACCACTGAGACGCAATTAGTTCGTGTGAATTGTGAAAGTTTTAGATTTAACGTTAGCTTGAGCTGCTATCGATTAGCAGGACGCTTTTGTTTTTCTGTCTTCAGGCTGTTTTATTTGACTCGCTTGGATATGAGCTCAAATGTAAGACCAGGGATAGTTAATGTTACTCAGATATATAGTTTTGTTGGCATGATGCACATCATTGGGATAACCATTACTCCCCTCATCTCTCTGTAAATTAAGGAAATGAAGTGCAGGCGCTCGAGGCAACAATCTAAGCTATTTAAATCTTTAAATTTACATCTTCCTCCAGCGTCAAGTAATTGAACTAACTCCGGGCTTGTTCCTTTAATTGAACAAAAATATCTTGTCTTCCTGCTGCTCCTGTGATGTGGGAAACTAATTTCAGCCAAAGGCGAGAAAAATTCGGTTGTTAAGTCCAAATAGTTTGCAACATATTCCAGTATACAAACAGATTTGCTTTGCTATGTTTTTCGAGAATGTGGGCTATTATGTCGAAGGTGATAACATTAGCTGTGTGCCAAAAGATTACTGAAGGTAATTGGAAAATACATTTTAAAATTCAAATTTGTGACAAGAAAATGAAAGGTTTATCATGTTTCCCCGTTGCACAACTAAAAACGGAACTGAAACGTATTGCTATATAGGCCTATGGCTATTTATGGAAATCTTAATTCATAATTGTTCTCTGTTCGTAAATTATTTGAATCCCCAACCAACTACAACTGCGTTTTAAGGTCATTAGATGTATTAGTTTCATTCAAATGCACACTCAATATACCCATAGCGTCAGGTTTGTTTTATTTTCATCATACACATTATTGACATCTGACGTTATGCTGATGTTTGAGGGCATCTTAACCTTTAGATATTGTGAGACCGTTACTAAAACATTCTTTCTTTTTTTCAGCTGGCGTTTTCGTGCTACGTTACCTAAGGAAACGTTTTGGTCATAAAAATATTTTGGCCATAAAATGTTTCGGTCATAACGTTTTTTTATTATTATTATTATTATTTGCTGTGTTTAGTTTGGTCACTGGCTGGCGCCAGATGTTAAGGCACAGGACATTTTAAGGAGAATATGAACAATAGTGCAGTGGTCTAAAACTGTCAAGTATCCTTTTTGTAAAAATGTTTCCAGCACAATGAGGCTGTCTTCCACCTGAAAGCTGGGCGCCATCAAGGCAGACATCTCTATCTAGCCGCGCGCAAAAATTGAAATGGCGCGTTTGGCTCGAGGCGGTTGTGTGGGCGCCTTTTGCAGAGGCACAATGCATATCGATATACGTCATTTAGTTTTCATGGCCAGCAAAACATTATGATCACGTTGAAAGAAACATTAAATTAAGAAGATAAATTACTTTAAGCCTGTAAGAAATGTCTGGAAAAAATAACTGAATTCATAAATCATAATACAGTATATGTAATGTTTAAAACAAAAGATTGTTTCTCCTTTTCTCGCTGAAGGTTAATCAAAGACATGCACACACACAGGTAACCTATTAAACCATTATCCTGTTTATCCTGGCGCATGCACATATCTTTGTTCAGACGCTGCAAGTAGATGAATAAATGACGATACATGCGATTAAAACACATATATAACGTTACGCATACTTCCAAATGTGAATATCAAGATCAAATGTTGTTCTTGTAACTCGCCCCAGCTCAGGCAGGGTTGAGCTAATTGTAGCCTAATCCTGCCCCGGGGCGTTTGGAGAGCCTTGAGCAAGAATTCTTGTTCGGCTGTCCTCTGTTATTCGGGCTGGAACGCTGTGCCTTCAACGCACTCTCACGCTTCAACAAAAAAGGAGCAAGAAAGAAAAAAGCGAGGCTAAGACACACCACGATCGATCTCATGTTTTAAAGAAGGCTGAAGATACATTTACAGCTATGTCTTCCAAGGTAAGGACGCAGCCTTGACTGACTCCCCTGTGTAGCTTTTGTGGAAAGTGTCTATGGTCCGTGTTTTAAGAGAGTTTTTAAAGCCACAGCGACCTATATAGCGCTGCGTTTGCACCGGCGGTAGATTTCGCTGGATTCGGAACGGAATTGTCGCCGGATTCTGTACGAAGAGCTCTTGGAGTGCCGAGAAAATATTAAGAAAAAGTTATTTCTAAAGGACGAGCAACCTTCACCAGAGACTATCCTCCTCAGATTGCGCAGGAGAGCCTAAAATGTTTGAAACGGTACGGTGGATTCTGTCAAACTCTCGAATGTTTCTCGCGTGCATCTTTGCGTTCGTTCTCCGCGTGTCGTGCTTTTGCGGTTTTAGATCAGGGAGGGCTGATTTGAGGATACAATGAGAGGTCAGAGCACTACTGTGTGCCCATTGCGTACAGGAAGTGCGGTACAGAGAGTTGTAGGGCTATTTTACGCACTCCGCAGTTTTTGACATCACAAACTATTATTTCTGACTTTGATGATATCTCATTTATCACTCACACTCTTTACGTTTGCTAACGACTTAGTGTGTGTATTTATATGAAGAGTCCAGATGCAAAAGCCTCAAAGTGCCGTCTAATATTTTCTTCTAAAATTAGCATTTTTATCAGGCTCTTATATTTATGTTTAGTTATTTCATTTTAATTGCACAAGAAAGGAGCTATACATTGCCATTCGAGTAAAATTACTCAACCTAAACATGATACTGAATGTAAATTTCATATATAGCATATATATATATATATATATATATATATATATATATATGTGTGTGTGAAATTGACGACCGTTACAGTTCGTAAATGTAATGGAAGGGCAATTTTGAGAAGGACATCACTAAAACTAATGATAATTTGCACGTATCAATCGAGTGAGAGTGATTCATACCGCTTTGACGGATTCGGTGTTCATTCGGAGAAGAATCTGTCAGACTGATTCTAATGATTCTTTTTGAGTGATTCATTAAAAGAACCGACTCGTAAGAGTCCCTTTTTCGTTGTGGGACTATACTGGTAGTTGAATGTTTGCTTTTCGGATTCTACAAGAAATGTATGATTTATTGACATTATTTGGTGGTACTCAGTGTTTTAATTTCATCAAACACTCACAATTCCAGAAATGTATATATAATATATATAGGTTATATATATTACCCTTGGCGCTGTAGATTTACTGACTGATTTTATATATTTTTTTGTGAAAAGTGGGGCAGTTCTACCTAGGCCAGAATTCCTGTGTGTGTGTGTGTATATACTCATAATATTTCAGTTGTTTGTTTGTGTGTGTGTGTGTGTATATACTCATAATATTTCAGTTGTTTGTCTTTTATAAAAAATAACATTTTAAAACTTTACTATAGCTGACATTTTTCATTTTTGAGATTTAATTTAAACAAAAGGCTAAACACAAGATACATACAGGACTTGGTAAGTCTCTGATGTACACGGGCACACATTGCTCCAGGCATTGTGCCTCTGGAAATGGGACTTTAACCATCTGTTTAGGGGGACTTGTTCGTTACTCCAAACAAAGGTCGATTCATGCCACAGTAGCAGTCTATCATGGTCCCTATGGTTTTAATGTAGAGCTGTAATTACTCAGGAGAGGACAATGACTTCACATATTTTAATGTTGCATGATTTAGAACCTTTTGCACTAACTGAAACTTTATAATGACGCAGCATCGTATATATTTTATATTTGACCTTGTGGGAGTTCAAGTTCCTCATTTTTGGCTTCAATTCAAAATGTTGATTAATTTGCTCTCAGAAACTTTTGAAGAACTCAAACACTGTTGGTGAAGAGGTGTTTTGTGTTTCACACATTTGCCCAATATCTTTAATTAGGAGTTTACACTTCTTCCCTCTCTTTCCCTGGAGGTAGACACCTACAGTACTAGGATCCATCCCTCTCTCTCTCTCTCGCGCTCTCCCTCACTCCCTTTCGTGCTCGCTAATAAGCATCACTCCATTTCTCCCCTCCGGTTCTATGAAAAAAGCAGAGGAAAAAAACGGCAGGCACATTTTCTTAATTAGACTTGTGGTGCTAATTCTTAAGGTAAAAACGCAATTTAAGAGAAGATGTAAAAGTGCTCTCCTGCGTGCTTGCAGGCCACAATCGCACCATAGATCTCGGAGATTGAAGGGGAGAGGAGAACCAGGAGCTGTTTATTTGATACTGTGCTGTTTGTACAGGAGGGAAGGAGCATGTCTCGGCTGTCTTTGACCCGGTCTCCAGTGTCTCCTCTGGCCACTCAGGGAATCCCACTGCCGGCTCAGCTGACTAAATCCAACGCTCCAGTCCACATTGACGTGGGCGGGCACATGTACACCAGCAGTCTGGCCACCCTCACCAAATACCCAGACTCCAGGTAAGACCTGTTGGGATTTGATGCTAACCATTTTTGGGGGGTTTACTGTGACTGTTGTTGATGCAAATCTATGTGTGATTGTCATGCTGAGCTGTCGTGAGAAGCTATGTTGTAGTTCTGTGGTCTAACTTCATATTTGCCTTTATAACAACCTAAATTTCCTCAATATAGCAATGCATTTATCTAGAGTAGTAGATTAAAATGACTCTACTTTTAAATGACTTAAAAGCCACTTGTAGAGTCATGCAATTCCTACCTGCTGCATTCATCCCAACCGTAATCTACGGAGCTTTGCGGATAAAGTGCGGTAAAGGGACACCACCTGTTAGAGACGTGTGTGTGTATAAGATGGGAAAAGAGTGTGAGAGCTTTGCCACATCTGTTCAGGTTAACAGAGAGCGTGGCTCGCTCTGATTTATTAATGGATATGGAGCGAGAGAGCAATGGGAAGGAGGGAGGAGAGGAAAATGGGGGGAGGGTGAAAAGCAGGCAGCATTTTAATTGCTTTTTGGAGGGAAAAAAAGAGAGGCTGAGATGAAAAACTAAGATTGCCTAAAGCTATATGGTGAAATTCTAACTGGGGGAACGGCAAGACCATATGAGAAAAAGATCACCCGAGGCACAAAAGGAGGAATTGGTTTTCTTATTAAGTGTTTAGCATTGGTTTCCAGAATGAGGGAGAGAAAGAAAGAACGGAAGAATGAAATAGGATGAGAGAATGAAATAAGAACATTTTGAGAAGATAAAGTCGATTCATCCTAAGAACAGAAATAGCGTACGACATGATTCCAAATGCTTGACCCAATTCCAGCAATTAAATCAGGTTAAATAATCAACTTGTACATTTGCCGTTAAACTTATTTCAAATGTAAAATGTGGAGTGAAAGCAGTTTTTTTTTGAGAATATCTTTTACATTATTACATGATAAGAAGCAAAATAATTCTTAATGTAGTGTAGTGCTTGCATGAAACGTTAAAACTAAATACTTCTTTATATTGAAAACCAATGATTTACTTTTTTTTTTCTTCTCCAGAATCAGTCGCCTGTTCAACGGCACAGAACCGATTGTCTTGGACAGTCTGAAGCAGCATTATTTTATCGACAGAGATGGAGAGATATTCCGCTTTATCCTGAGCTACCTGAGAACCAGCAAACTGCTTCTTCCTGACGACTTCAAGGTAACATCCACATACCCAGGGTCAAAACTTTCATTTAGTACCTCTTTTAGCATCACGTCAATAGCCTTGAGCTGAAACATGCAGGAAGGACCCAGACAGAGCTGCACGGCAGTTTTATTCGATTTCCATGTGTTTGGAATTATCTTAAGCTTTATGTCTCAAATATTCCTGTATGCTTGTTGATTACCACGATTATCAATTTCCAAAAATTTGTCATGTGCCTTTCCACCATTTTGAACAGATTTATGTATCCTTTTTTGGGAAATTGCTTGCAAAGTTTCTGCAGTCTTCACCCAAATCCATCTTGCGATAAAGCTTCACAAACCTGAGTAATTCGACTTTTTCCCTAACCTTTTTGCTTTGGCAGGCAGGAAGTGAGACATTTTGGCAAGTCTTGGCGAAGTACATTTATAGAAAAATAAAATAAAACAAATAGCAATATAAATTTATAGCAAAAAAAAAAAATAGATTAGAAAAAAATGTCTGATTTCAAACATACTTCTTGGTCTTGGCCATTCCTTTGCATATTGCTAGAAAACTTTCCAACATTGCATGCGAATGCCAAGCATATTTATAGCTAAACAAAACAAAATAAAGTAAAGTATTAAGTAAATAAAAATTAAAACTACATTCTACGGTTTAAATTCGCAAACATTTATAGCAAAATAACATAAAAAACTGAAAAATAAAATAAAATAATACACAATTAAAATAAAACAGAATAAAAAAGAACCCTAAAATCTAAGGTTTAAATTTGCAAACGTTAATAGCATAATGAAAGATAATAAATAATAAAATAAAACAGAATAAGAAAGAACCCTAAAGTCTAAGGTGAAATTAAAGTTAGACTCAAAATAGTGTGAAATGCAATTTCTGACTTCAAGCACACATAGCTATGAGTCCTTTCTTCAATGCCAGCAGATAAGATGGTGAAGTATTATGCCCGCCTCAGTCAAAATCAGATGGGTAAAGGTATTTGAGTCAATGGGATTAATTAGTGTGAGACTAGTCATTTGTGCCTCAGGCTCGTGGCAAGCTTTCCTCCACTGTGCACTTTGATAACAGAACATAAAATATGTAACTGCACAGAAGCACATCATTACATCCCATTATGCTTAACTTTTCTCACTTTTCTCACCGAGCCTTGACCTGTGAGAGCGGGAAAACTCTGAATAGTTTCAGGTGAAGCTGTACATCAGCGAACTATGTATGTTGTCAGATGGAGCAGCACCTCCTGTGAGAGGTGATGGGATACGTTTGGTCTCCCCCCAGATGTCTGTGAATTTAATAGACTTGACTTATTGGCTTTATTGACAACATTTTGTTCTTCTAGAAGAGTTTGCGCTTGAAAACTGTGCAGCGCATCCAGCTTCATTTGTCCATATGGATATGGCCTAAAGACTAAATTCGCTCTTCCGTGGGCCGCTGCTTTTACATTCTCTTTGCCTAAAGTGAGTCACAGAAGAAGCCCTGTTAAAACATACCCAGCCCTCGCCGCAGACCTGGGAAAGAAGCGCAGCTTGTTTTTCTTTGAATTAGCAAGAGCCCGAAGGCCTAAAGTCTCTGTATCCATGTTGTCAGCACCAGTATGGGCTAAAGAAAGGAACATAGGGAAGAAAGAAGAGAGGCTGAGGGAGGGGTGTGGGTAAGAAAACAACTCCTTTTCTTGTGGTAATTGTAAAAGAGCGTTGTGTCTGAGATGGTCGGTGCTATTGTTCTCCGTGGCGTAGCCTGCAGTGGAATGAGTAGTCTTACAGGGTGGGGATGAAGAGCCAGCAGGGTCGAGATCACAGCTATCTCTCACGGCCACCGAGGAAATAGGCCACCAGGCGCAAAACCCAAGAATGCTATCAGAGTTTCCAGCAGAAATGGCTTTCAGGCCTCGTGTTTGGGGTCTGAGAGACCCCAAGGCCCTTTTAATATGCCGGAAAACATTACCATTGAAGTATCAGGTTAACGCTTCATGACTTTTTCTAATCTAAACTGGCAAAATTTGAACTTGATAACATCCTGCATGAAAAAATGATCTCACAGTTTGGGGTCTCAAGACCCAGCCCAGGTATATTTCACGTCATTTTCAAAAATAAAATAAAAAATTATTCCCTTTGTAAAGTGTTTGCTTTAATAGTATCAAACTATATAATACTATTAATGTTATATAAGAAGCTTCATTTTATTGGGCTTTAAATAGGTCAGAGGTTTATGTATTATTTATACAATCTTCATAATTTTCATCCCAACCCTAAACATTTTAAATAATGTAGTATTATATATAATGATTTTTTTGTGTGTTTTGTGATATTTAATAGTTTAAACATTTTTTTAAATTCATTTTTAGTTTTAGTTATTTAAGTACCTCAAGATAAACTAAACAAAAATGAGAAACATTGTCTTGGCAACTAACAAAAAATAGTTTACATTTTATTTTGTTTCAAGTAACATAAATATTTTTTATGGTTTTAGTTTTACTTTAGTTAATAATATATTTAGATTGACATTTTTTGGCATTGATATGACTGGAAAATGTCCCAGTTAACGAATTAACCCTATGTATATAATTTGTATTATTATTTTACAATTCTAAAACATTGTAAGTATCAACAGGACATCAGGTTTCATATTTAGATGTTTTTCTTCAAATCAAAATTGTAGTATTGATAAAAATGAATATAAGAAACGTTTGAATTGCTAAATAAAATCTGTTCATGCAGTATTACACAAGTAATACTGCTAACTTTGGTTTATCATTCATTTTCCATATGCCTATACCACCATGTTTACAAGGAAACATGGTCATATTTTCTTTTTCACGGTGTATGTAATGGCAGGACTGAGGCATGTTGCCATCTGGTTTAGTGGTGAATGAAAGGCGAGTGTACGTGGGGTAAATGTGCTGGAGGGTGAAGGACGCCTCAGGCAGAGGCAGCAATCTGTGCTGTCCGACCAGAGAGTCTGTGCGTGAGGGGAGAGCCGGGGGGATTAACCCCCCCCACCCCGCCCTGTCCTGGCTAAAGATGGGTCAGATGGGCACAATTGTTCATGTGTTGGTCTGGGTTCATGCTCAATGCAAAACAACATGTGCTTTGAAACATGCAATATTCAATCATCATGT
This sequence comes from Oxygymnocypris stewartii, assembly GCA_003573665.1. Taxonomy (NCBI): domain Eukaryota; kingdom Metazoa; phylum Chordata; class Actinopteri; order Cypriniformes; family Cyprinidae; genus Oxygymnocypris; species Oxygymnocypris stewartii. The sequence continues at coordinate 15,575 of QVTF01025715.1, forward strand.
GGTATTGCATTTATTCAGTCATTTTCTGATATTATTAGTCCATGTCTTTCCTAGTGGAGAATTTCAATCTAAAGATATCTTTATATTGATGGAAAATAACTCAGTATAACATTTTTTGTTTGTTTCTGTTCTTTCACTTGGTGGTTTGCTCGCTCGGTTATTTATTTGGTTAATGGGTTGTTTGTGCATTTGTTTGTTTATTTTTATGGCCATTCTTTTGCTCACTTGATGGTTTGTTTGTTTGCTCATCCACCCAGTCGCCATCTTGGTGGTTTGTTGCTTGCTCAGTTCGTTCTCTCACTTAGTGGTGTTTGCTCATTTGTTCACTCAGTTCGTGATTTGTTTGTTTTCTCATCCATTAACTCAGTGGCTTGTTTGTTTGTTTGCTCATTCGTTCTTTCACTTTGTGGTTTGTTTGTTTGCTCATTCGTTTCCTCGGTTTGTTTATGTCCTTGTTTATTCATTTGCTCAGTAAGTTGTTTTTCAGTCATTTGTTTGAGCATTTTTGGTCTGTTTTTTCATTCATTCAATAGCTGGTTAATTTTCCCTGTTTGTTCAGTCATTACTTTGTACATTAATTTGTAAAAAAAATTGTTCACCCACTTGTTTGTTCATTTGCTCAGTGAGTTGTTTTGTTTGCTCATTCATTCATTCATTCATTCATTCATGTGTTTGTACATTGTTTTGGCTGCTCATTCAATCATTTGCTGGATGGATTATTTGTTTGTTTCTTTCTTTCTTTCTTTCTTTCCGTGCATACAGTCACTTCCATGTGTTGTTCCCGCAGGAGTTCCAGCTGCTGTACGAGGAGGCTCGGTATTACCAGATGACGCCCATGGTGAAAGAGCTGGAGCGCTGGAAACAGGACCGAGAGCAGCGGCGGGTGTCTCAGCCCTGCGAGTGCCTGGTGGTGCGGGTGACCCCTGACTTGGGCGAGAGGATTGCCATCAGTGGGGACAAGGCCCTCATAGAGGAAATTTTCCCAGAGACAGGGGACGTCATGTGCAATTCAGTCAACGCCGGCTGGAACCAGGATCCAACCCACGTTATTCGCTTTCCACTGAATGGCTACTGCAGGCTCAACTCTGTGCAGGTACTACAGCATTGTCATTGAGCAATACTTAAACAGTATTTGACTGAGTAATACACTACCGTTCAGAAACTGGGGGTCAGTAAGACTTTTTAATGTTTCGAAAGTCTCTTATGCTCACCATAGCTGCATTTATTTAATCAAAAAACACAGCAGTAAAATATTATCAGAAATGAAAACAACTGTTTTCTAGTTGATTATATTATTAAATGTAATTTCCTCCTGAGATGGCAAACGCCTCATTTTCAGCATCATTACTCCAGTCTTCTTCAGTGTCATGTGATCTTCAGAAATCAGTCTAACATGCCGAATTGTTGCTCAAAAAATATTTATTTTCATCAGTGTTGAAAACAGTTGGGCTAAATGTGATGATTTATTTTCAAGATATTTTCAAGATTTTGATAAATAGAAAGTTTACAAGAACAGCATTTATTTGAAATATAATTATCTTGTAACATAATAAATGTCTTTACTGTCACTCATGATGAAGTTAATGTATCCATGCTGAATAAATATATTAGTTCTTTCAAATAAACCAAAAATCTTAAATGACCCAAACTTCTAAACGGCAGTGTATACTTATACTAAAAAATTACAATTATAAGAATCTGTTGCAATAAACTGTGTAAAATATCCAGACACATTACGGTAATGAAGATTTGGAAGGAAAATTTGATTAATGTCACAATGAAAATAATTAAAATGAAATAATTTTTTTCACTACATCGCACACATGGAAAATGCTGTCTTGAACCAGGAATGCAACATCACAATCCCCAAAAATGGTCAAAAAATTCAATTCATAATTACATTTAAATATTGAAATTACATTTTAAATTAAATAACACTGTCAATCACATTTTTTGCCATATTAATGAGTCCATTATAAAGCATTTGCTGAACTCGAAAGTTTTGACTTTAGTTGATGGCTGGGATATTTAGCGTGCTGTGCTGATGTGTCTCGGAAACAGCTTGACTGCTGCCTGCCAACCAGAAGAGATGTGTGAGGGTGCAAGATGTAGTAGGCAGGTGTGGCTCCACAGCTGCAGAGGTGCAGTTATGCCCCATGTCACCTTCTCACATACTTCACATTTGGCTGTTTGAAAGGTGCTAAAACAGACACGCATCCCGGCGTGCACACAGACACATCCACATACATAGGTGTTATAATGTCCGGACCTTGAATCCTGGAGGCGATGCTAATGTGGGGAATATGTAGTCATGAAACCGAGAGGAGAAGAGAAGGAAATGATATGCATAATTTATTTTTAACTCGTCCTTAAGACAAATCTCTCCGTTTGAAAAAGTGCTCCAACATTTCTGTGCCTGAAGCGTTTTAAACACACATGCTACATTTTTAATACTGTACTTTGGTTTCTTTGAACAACCTAAACTGGTTTACGCTACTTTTTACACAAGCCTAATTGACTTACTGTATAACTAATTAGTGTGTCTGATTAACACTTATTTTTTTGCGCACTTAACTTACTGAATCATGCGGGTGGATTTTTTATGTTTTTTGTGCGTCTTTGTCACACATCTCGGGTGTTCCAAAAAACCCACCTATGAAATATGAGAAGATAGATCAGAGAGGAATGACAGAGGACGAGAGATATGGGAAAAGACAGAGTGAGAGAGACAGTTTGTTGCCAAGAAATTGTAGCCTTTTACTGTAAGAAAGTTAGTAAGTGATGCAACCATCAGCGCAGTGAGTGTAATGTCAAAATCATAAGCCTTCAGATATCGATGCCTGAATACTTGAGGCTTGTGACACTCTATATATGTTCATTCTGTCTTTAGTTAGAGCTCTAGATATGGATGTATTTTATTAAACAAATGGATTAAATACGAATTAAAGGTATATTTCACACAGGTTTCACTCTGTAGAATACAAAAGATACGGTTTTTGATCACACAATGAAAGTCAATGGACACTCAACTCATTAAATAATCAGCAAATACTGAGGCATTTTTCATAATCATTTTTTCTTCATGAGCGTGAGCAAATTATGATATAGATTTCATTTTTCGGTGGACTATCCCTTTAAGACAAATTTTCGAAATCCACTGGAAAAGGTTTGAAAATCGCACACAAAAAGAAAGAACTTCAAAGTCAAAAATTTGTGTATTAAAACTCGCTTCTGTAACACTGATGCAAGCGAAACTTAATGGCGATATAAGTTCTTGAAAAGATGTTTCAAAATGCAATATTTCTTTGTGCACAGCCGGCCCTTGAATCATCTGCTGATGTCTTTCATACCTCATCTGTGCGTAAGTCGTAAGAAGCGTTCATTTCCTCTACAAGTTTCTCCGCAGCCTCATCTTCCAAAGTGAGGATAAGGTTGGACATTTTTTCTCAGGCCCTGTGCAGTTCAACTGATTCCTTCGTCTTCTCTTTTTTTTTTTGCAGAGGGACTTTTATCTGGCTCTGTAGCCCCGAGCCAGAACTTTCATTTTCATGTGAAGCACACTTGAAAGAAGTGCAGGAGTGAGTGAATACTCAAGGCTGCATGTATTGAATTTCAAAAAAATCTACAAGCACTCCAACAGATAAAACATTTCGTTGGCTTTTTGCGGGCGGCGGGAATGACAGCGACAGCGGCCGCCCAGAGACAGCTCTCCGTGAGGGATCTCTGACAGTAGCCGAGATTGTGTGTATTGGGTTTGTAATGAAAGAGCCGGGCGGCTTCAGTGTGGGCTGTCAGTGGGGGAGCCTATTCTCATTTGACTCCGCATCAAACCCCTGTAAACAGCCCAGGGGATGTCTACTCGCTCCTTCTCATCCCGGGTGGATGGTCTGGAGTGAGAAACGTCTGAGGGTAATGCAAGCGTGAAGTTGTTGATAGCACTGTTACTGAGATTGCACATTTTAAATGCGTCTTGATGCAACTATGTGAAGTGCTGATAGAGTGGCATAAATAGTTTACTTCCAAAAAACTCTTACCGAGTTTCTCATATTCAACGGGGAACTTGAACTCTAAATACTGACAATAATGTCTGTGGTTTCCTTTAGGTCTTAGAGAGAGTGTTGCAAGTGTCGTCTTAATGCAATTATCTGAAGTGCTGATGGAGTAGCATGAATGAGTTTATTTTATGGAAACGTCATCTTAAAATCTCGAAATAAAACTACCCTGGTTTCTCTTAGGTCCTGGACAAATGGTGCCAGAAAGGGTTGTCATCTTGATGCAATTATGTGAAGCATAAATAGTTTACTCCAAAAACTCATACTGAGTTTGAACAAAGAACTTCTCAAGATACTAACAGAGAAGCTCCGGAAAGCTTTAACATGGCATTTGTCTTGATGCAACTATACGAAGCACTGATAGAGCAGCATAAACAGAGTTTGCTTTGAAAAACATCATCTTAGAATATCGATAATTCTCCCTGGTTTCTTCCAGGTCCTGTAGAGACTTGCAGATGGGTTCAGTCTGGTGTTTTCTTGATGCATTTATGTGAAGTGCTGATACCATTGCATGAAAAGGAGATTACTTGATTTAATTTATGGAAAAGATCTCAAAACACTGAAAAACTCCACTGGTTTCTTTTAGGTCCTGGAGAGACAGTTCCAGAATGGGTTGATATCTTGATGCAATTATGCAGAGTAGCATAAATGATTTACTCCAAAAACTCTGAAGTTTCTCAGATTTAACAAAGAACTTCTCTTAATAATAAAAATACCCCTGGTTTCTCCTGGGTCCTGGAGCAGCAGTTCCAGAAAGTTTAAAAGTGTAATTTGTTTTGATGCAACTATGAAGCTCTCATAGAGTGGCAAAAATCATACCGAATTTCCCATATTCAGTGGAAAATCCCTTGGTTTCTTGATGCAATTATGGGAAGCGCTGATACGAGAAGCACAGGAGTTTATTTTATGAAAAGTATAATCTCAAAGTACAAAACAAATAAATCACTGGTTCCAGCTAGGTCCTGTAGAGACTGACTGCAAATGGTTTCAGTCTGGAACCAAGTTGATACATTTATGTGAAGTGATGATACCTTTCTATAAACATGAGTTTAGTTCATTTATTTTATGGGAAACTTCAAAATACCACTGGTTTAGTTTAGATCCTGAAGAGACTTTTTCTAAAAGTGTTTAGTACTGCATCTATGATTTGTTTATTGAAGAGCATACATTTTCAAAAGTCATTGTCCCTGGTTTCTCCTTGGTCCCGTAGGGTTTGGTATGGTGGTGCCTTGTCTCAATTATGTGTAGTACTGATACAGAGGTTCTCATATTGTGTGGAAAATTTCTCAAAATACTCAAAAATGGCTGTGTTTTTCCTAGGTCCTGGAAAGACTGTTGGTCTATAAATAAAACTATATGAAGTACAGAGTTTCTCATATAATAGTATACTAATAATGTCACTGGTTTCTCCTAGGTTCTGGAGAGACTGTTCCAGAAAGGCTTCAGCATGGTGGCGTCGTGCGGTGGGGGTGTGGACTCCTCCCAGTTCAGCGAATACATCCTGAGTCGGGAAGACAGACGGTGTCAGACCAGCCACACGCCCATCAGGATAAAACAGGAGCCTCTGGACTAGCCGCCTCTTGTGCCAACCACAAACACCTCAGTCTGCTTTCGAAAGAAAAAAAAATGCCAGCGGACAAATAGAAAACTTAATTTGCAAGAAGAGTTTGCTTCAACTCTTCAGACTCCAAGAGGACTCAAATCTTAGTAAATGTATTTCATCAATGACCCCAAATCTGCTCCAAAATGCTTTACAAACCCCAGCGAGTCACAGGATGCTTTTCGTCTGCTGACTCTACAAGGAAGTTGCGTTCATGGCGAGCGCACCTTCCGGCTAGATCACTTTCAAATGATGCAGCAGTCTGATCTCCAAGCTCCCGGGCGAAATTAACCACAAAATACAAAGTCTGTCCTCTTATCCATTTTTAATCTAGATGTCTAATGTTCTCATTTTCCAGTCTCATCTATGTAAATCAGTTCTTTATGACCGACAGGTTTATTGCTGTGGTCTCACTACATGAAGGATACGAGAGCAGTTCTCAGAAGTCATTTGGTTGTAAGTGCGGTCTGCATTCGGTCGCATAGACGCTTTGACTTGAGGCTACGTGGTGGCTAAAGCGGACGGTCTGGTAATGCATTCAGTGCTGGGCAGAGAGGCTTTTTGTTTGAGCATGTCTAAAGGGAAACCTGGACTCGTGTGGGAGAGCTTTTCTGATGGCATCTCTAAACCCTCTTTTTTTCAGGTGCCCGATTTCTTCAAAACTAGCTCTGAACTAGTCACTAGTTCATACATAATACATAATAATAAATAGATACATAATTGCTTTGAGTAAACAGTTAAAAAGTAAAGCTCTTTTGTAGATACAGTATCCAAAACAACATCTTTTTTTAATGAAGACACCTTTTGGAAAAATTTGTTTAGTCAGATTGTTAATGAACACAGCACTTTCAGGGGGCGATACTCGGACCTGTTTCAGAAGAGGGGAATTACTGTGCCCCTTAAGGCCTGGAGACGGAGGGGCTACGTGTCAGACTGTCTCTCCAGGAGTTAAGGTCACTTTCCCACAATCTCTTTTACTCAATCTCCCTTAGCAAATCAGCGCAATCAGAGCCACTCGGAGAGAGACTGAGGGAGAATAAACTTGAAAGGTTAACTTGGTGGCTGGAAAACAGACTGAATTACATCATGTGTTGTTAAAAGGCACATTTAATAAGAGTTCTTTGCCTCGCAATTTCAAAAGGAAGGGTCACTGAAATGTCACAGATATGTTATGCTAAGTGTTTCTTTTCAGATTTTCTTGATTTGTTGTACATAAAGGCTCACGAATGCTTTGCAGGCCCCCCTGAATGCAACTTATCTCGCTGCTGCCGTTTGGTTTTCTATTTCAAGGACAAGAACATTAAAAATATGATTATCAGAGAAGTACATAAATCTTAACTTAAATACTGCTCTAATGGATGTTGTGTCAAGATGTATATTGCAGTATGGTCCAAATGTATATTATTTAAATAAAACTTTTTTTTGTAATGGATTATTATTGATTTGGATCATAGTGGTATGTCAGGCATGTGTTTATTTGAATTGTCTAATTCTTTTTGTAATCGGTGTTGATAAACTTTTAATAAATTGTTGGGAGTTCTTTCTCTATTTTAAACCACTGGCAGCATGCATGTGAATGTGTCAGAAAAAACAAATGACAGTGAACAGTCGGGGGTAGTCAAAAACCTCACTAAGAAATGGAAGATCTTTTAGTATTGTGATGTACGTTCGAGTGAATCTTCAGAAGAGTTGGTCCTATCAGTTAGTTGTCGATTGGATGAAGACAGATCTGAACTTGCAGTATATTTTAAGAAAAAGGGGCGGGGTTTCAGCAGACTAAATGATTGGAGAAGTATGGCACATATCAGCAAAAAGAGTCTGTCGATTAATTTTGTTCACCCCAAAATGAAAACGATCATTAATTACTCCGCCTCATGTCATTCTAAACCCGTAAGACATTCATCTTCAGAACACAAATTAAGATATATTTAATGGGTCAAATAGCTCTCTGATTTCATAAAGAATATCTTAATTTGTGTTGCAAAGATAAACGAAGGTCTTACGGGTTTAGAACGACATGAGGCGGAGTAATTAATGATTGAACTTTCAATTTGGGTGAACTATTAAACACAAGATTGACATTTTGATTAAAAAATGGCATTTTATGAATGACACATGGATGAATATTTCCCAATACAATCAATAACAGCATTCATTTTCTGAACAAAATATTCAACTACAAAAGAATTATGGCAGGACTTGATGTTTTTAATCAGAAATTGCCTGAATGATGAAATATGGGCGGTAAATACCAGAATAGAGCCTCACCTGATCGAGTTTTCACTCATCTGTGAACAGGAATCTGAACATTTATTTGATCCTTTACTTTCTGGTTATGTTGTTGACATGTTTGACACATATTAAACGTAAAACAACATTAAAGAAAGTCTTGGCAGAATTATAATTAGGAACTTTATTCTTTTACAAAAGTACAAATTTAATAGAGGAGCACTTTTTTCTAAACCAACCAAACATTCAAAAAAATTAAAATTTAGCAAAAATAGAAATTCTAATAGATATGTTTTTTAGACAAAAGACAATCCTCTTGATCAACAATACTGTTTGTCCAAACGCCAGCACAAACAATACCAATTAAAACCAATCTGAGAGATGGATACAGATTTAGCCTCAGATCTCAAAGGAATCATTGCACAGAACATCAACGCTGACTGTCTCCCAACATACATCTGTACAGCTCCAAAATGTCAATGTTGAACACGTCATTTCCTCTCCTACTGCATGTCATAAAGGGCAATATACAAATATTCAGTCATTGAGACACAACATAATGCCCAATGACAAATACTAAATGTATAGTGAACTTGATTTCAAACACAAAAGTACATGATCCAAAATGTGACATTAGTATTTTAAAATGATTACTGCAGTCTGTTGAAGTCACCTCATTTTGAACGTATTTAAAAAAAATGGTCAAATTAACAATACATACAACCTGCCATTTCTCTAAAAATAAGTTACGAGAGATCCTGCTCTAGAATCGTTGGTGAAGCGATGCATATTAGTATTAGATAATTCCATGCCGTGAATTTGATTAAAAACAATGGTGCCCCAGGAGGGCCACGTAAGGCACCATTTCACAGTATACTAAACGCAGACACTAGTGAAACCGTACACACCTATAACCCCACACTGAGTGTGCGAGACAAAACTGTCACTGAATTTCAAAAGACCATCCAATAGGATGAAAGACAGTCAGTGTTTTACAACAGAGTTTCTTCATTTTGCATAAATCAGTAAAAAAAAAAAAAACATCCACACGGATCCTCAGAGACTTAAAGATGCGCTACTTATAAGTTACTAAAAATACTCCTGACTAGTTAGACCTCTAATTTTGCATTCACATTTCCAGTGTCTCTATAGCAAATGAGGCTTTCGGTTAAAAACAAATCCAATCGCTATTTATATAAAACAAATCTCAATCTCTATCTTGAAACATAAAACCAGTCCGAGTTCAAGTTAATGAATAAAAAGATCAGCATTGCTCAAAACGATGGCTCATTAATCCAAAACAAAGGGACAATAAAACCATAAAAGGGTGACCCAAAGGAGAAAAAAAATTACGTGTCCACAGCCGCTGCCGGTTTTTCCAGAACCTTCTCATCTCCAGAATGCCTACGTTTGGAAGATTTAAAGCAACGTGCTCGTTATGACATAAAGAGTACATGCCACAGGTGAGTCTGAAGGCACAGACCGGAGATGAATGCGGAGAAGGAGAGGAAGACTTGAACATATTACTGAGAGTCAAGCAGGTGGAGTACCATTAGCGTGGATGATCTCATCCATCTCACTGGATCAGTGCTACTTCAGAAGGGCCTTGTAAAGCAGCATGGATCTGGCTGTGGTTCGCTCCTGCTCCAAGCAGAAGATCAAGTCCCTGAGGTTGACCCGGGTAATGCGCTGACGGGTCTGCCGGGCTGAGGATGGGGAGGATGAGGTAGAACCGGTCGCTGATCCGGAGGAGCCTGCAGGAAACTGAACGGGAATATGGAAAGAACTGATTAGGTCATTGTCATTGTTCACTCATGTTTGACATAACACTTTGATAAACATTTGCCAAGGCTATGACTAATGATAAACTTGCTCAATTTAAGAAGCAGTCAAATCATTTTTATATTATACTTTATATTATATTTGTAATATGATTTTATATTTGATTTAACCATAAATAGTTAGACAAATATGCTGATTTATTTGGAAAAAACCCTAATATTAATAAATGTTTCTCATTAAATGTTGCGGCTTATGGAATTAAATGATATTTTCTTGTTTCATTTTTTATTTCTCAGATAAAATAAATATTAGGTTATAATAAAGCAACTTTGTTCTCAAAGACTAAATTAAAAGATTGGTTTGTGTTAAAGTGAATAAATAATATATATATATACACATACACAGAGCTGGGTAGTAACTGATTACATGTAATCTGGATTACTTAATCAGATTCCAAAAGTACTTGTAATTAGAGTAAATTGCATTTTAAAATACTCGCAATCAGACTACAGTTACTTTTTTATGGATTACATGATTACATATTCAGACAATACCAATAAATAATTCATTGATTTTCTCTAATTTCTTTTTCATCTTTTAAATGTTCCTTTCTAAAATAGCCTACCCATCATATACACAACATATACATATATACATATATATACACATATATACATATATATATACACATATATACAGTGCTCAGCGTAAATGAGTACACCCCCTTTGAAAAGTACAATTTTAAACAATATCCCAATGAATACAAAAACCATTTCCAAAATGTTGACAAGATTAAGTTTAATATAACATCTGTTTAACTTATAACATGAAAGTAAGGTTAATAATATAACTTAGATTACACATTTTTCAGTTTTTTCAGTGATGCAAAAATGAGTACACCCCACAACAAAAACTACTAAATCTAGTACTTTGTATGGCCACCATGATTTTTAATGACAGCACCAAGTCTTCTAGGCAAGGAATGAACAAGTTGGCGACATTTTGCCAGATCTATCTTTTTCCATTCTTCAAGAATGACCTCTTTTAGAGATTGGATGCTGGATGGAGAGTGATGCTCAAGTTGTCTCTTCAGAATTCCCCATAGGTGTTCGATTGGGTTCAGATCAGGAGACATACTTGGCCACTGAATCACTTTCACCCAGTTCTTCTTCAGAAATCCAACAGTGGCCTTAGATGTGTGTTTAGGATCATTGTCATGTTGGAAAAGTGCACGACGACCAAGGGCACGGAGTGATGGTTGCATCTTCTCTTTCAGTATAGAGCAGTACATTTGTGAATTCATGATGTCATCAATGAAATGCAGCTCCCCGACACCAGCAGCACTCATGCAGCCCAACATAAGGACACTTCCACCACCATGTTTCACTGTAGGCACCATGCATTTTTCTTTGTATCCCTCACCTTTGCGACGCCATACAGTTTTGAAGCCATCAGTTCCAAAAACATTTATCTTGGTCTCATCACTCCAGAGTATAAAGTCCCAGTAGACTTCATCTTTGTCAGCATGGGCCCTGGAAAATTCTAGGCGAGCTTTTTTGTGCCTGGGCTTTAGGAGAGGCTTCTTTCGTGGACGGCACCCATGCATGCCATTCCTCTGCAGTGTACGCCGTATTGTGTCACGGGAAATAGTCACCCCAGTTTGGCTTTCTACTTCTTTAGATAACTGCAGTGAACTTGCATGTCGATTTTCTTCAACCCTTCTCATCAGAAGACGCTCCTGACGAGGTGTTAACTTCCGTGGACGACCTGGACGTCTCTGTGAGATGGTTGCAGTTCCATATTTTTTAAATGTTTGTACCACTTTTGCTACAGTATTCTGACTGATAAGTAAAGCTTTGCTGATCTTCTTGTAGCCTTCACCTTTCTTGTGTAAAGAAATTATTTTCTTTCTCTTGTGACATTTCTCTTCCATGTGGTGCCATTGCTGACAGCATGAAATGGGAAGGGGTTTTCTTTAAGGAACACCCTTTTATAGTCAACTGTCTGCTGAACACCTGTGTAATGAATAATTAGACTCACCTGTGGTTGAATTCTTGTTAAATTAGACATTTGTAGTCTAAAATTTTACTTTGCTCCAGAGACTTTCAGTGGGGTGTACTCATTTTTGCATCACCCTAATTTGAGCAAAACTGAAAAATTTGTAATCTAAGTTATATTATTAACCTTACTTTCATGTTATAAGTTAAACAGATGTTATATAAAACTTAACCTTGTCAACATTTTGGAAAATGTTTTTGTGTTCATTGAGATATTGTTTAAAATGTTATTTTTCAAAGGGGGTGTACTCATTTACGCTGAGCACTGTATACACACACACACACACACATATATATATACACATATATGTATATATAGTCCAGTTTTGTGGACATTCATACAGAGATCAGTCATTAGTCAGGTGGTGACAGCATTTGACCACTGGATTTACAGCAGCATTTATTTCAACATTGCATCAACTTTCATTTCAACATTGCATCAAATTTCACTTTCATTTTTATTTGAATTATTACTCTGAAGGATTTTAACCATGTATTACTAATTATACCTAATTAAAATGCACATTCATATTATTTTAGTTACATGTAATGCAGGCATTCCAAATCTTTTGTCATCTAAAGTTAACCTTAATCACCAAATATATTTGCTTTAAGTACCACTGAGATTTTAAAATAAATATTTTAATAATTATCACATTTGCATGTTCACAGTTTCTTTGATGTTGATTAATGATCACATGGAATGCAGGTAAATAAAAATAGTTCATATTTTTTAGTGTTTTATTTAAAACAAAGGCTATAGAAATACAAAGACGGTTCACTCCTATACTTATGAATGGGAGAAACTGTAACGCGCAAAATGGAGGAATAGTCCTACCTTCTAAAAAGAAGAGCCAAATTTCCCATAGTAACCTGACTAGACTAGCCAATGCACATGTGCAGTATAAGCACGTTATGACTCTGCATGCGCATCGTCTGGTAGAGCCTGAAAAATAAGCTTTTTAAACGCTATTTTAACACAAGAAACAACATTCATGGGGCAATTAATTTAAGATTAATTTTATTGCTAATTTGACATATGTAATTTAATTGTGAGTTCAGCGAGTGGTTTTTGAGATTTCAGGATTCCTCCATTCACTAAGATAGACTTGTATGCCAGGAGTTATTGCAAATATGGCCGCCGAGTGAAGAGACTTTGCTTGAAAGGGAATTTGTTTTAAAATGATTTATTTAATTTTTTTAAGATTGAGTTAATTGTCAGCTTTCATTAAACTCACAACCCCCCTGCAGTTCCTTTATGAACCCTAGTTTGGGAAACCTTGATGTAATATAATGTTTAATGCACTTCATGCTGTAAATTACAATGAATATAAAGTTTCCTTACTCAGCATTATCTTGTACCATAACGACGTAAAAAATGCAATTTAAATCAATGTGATAAACGAGTTAAATCAAAAGTAATCTGATTATATTACCTAAAATGTGTAATGTAACGGATTACATTACTGACTACAATTTTTGTCATGTAATCTGGAATCAGTAACGGATAACAATTTGTAAGTAATCTACCCAGCTCTCTATATATATTTGTGCTTGTGTTTAACTTGAAGAAAAAATATATATTTCTTACTGTTTTTTCAAAGAACGTATGGCTGGTTTTTATTCAATTTAAAACAGTTGAAAATTATGGAAGCCTGTTTACTATACTATACTGAGTACTATACAGGTACTCAAAGGCAGGCTTTAAGATGGTTTAGATCATACCTGTCCGATCGCTACCACTTTTTTTATTTAAATGGGGAGTCATCTCAATTATCACCAGTAAAGTATGGAGTACCACAAGGATTTGTTCTAGGTCCTCTGCTATTTTCAATATACATGTTGCCCCTTGGTAATATTATTAGAAAATACGGTATTGGTTTCCATTGTTATGCTGATGAAACTCAACTATAAATCTCAGCAAGACCAGATGAAACTTCTAAATTATCTAAGCTAATTAGATAAACTCATCTTCATCTTGGCCTGAGGGTAAGAATATTTTCAGCAAAAAATCAATTGCGACGTCATGACTCGCAATTCTGACTTTTTATCTCGAGTCATAAAGTCAAAATTGCAAGTTTCTATTAATCTTTTCCACCTCAGAACTGGACTTTATAACTCGCAATTGCGAGATTATATAATGCAATTCTAAGAAAAAAACAAGTCAGAGTTGCTAGTTTATTTCTCACAATTGTAATAAAGTCAGAATTGACCACTCAAAACCCACCCATCCTTAGTTACTGTTGCCATGACTGACAAACAATGCCGCTCTCACACTACAAACGTTCTCACGCTGTGAAAAATACATCGCAGAGCAAAAAGGAAACTGACAACACACTGACAGAGAAGACAGAGCAGGTTACTTCTGATATGAAACAAGGTCTCAGGACTCTCAGCTTTTAAATTGTGTAATTTTTTAAGAAATTAAAAAAATAAATACAGTTTTATGGCTCTTCCATGTATCGTGACAGATCACAGTATTGCCTCCGTTCAAACACGTGAACGATCGTCTTTTCATATTTACTTAAAGCCCGAAATAAACATGAATAAACATGAATTAAAAAGTATTTAATTTCAATCGTGGAACATACCATTTTTCAAGTTTAAGTCCACCGAAGTTAATCTGCTCTTCGGTCTGATTTGCGGTTAAGGCTAGAAGGGATACAGCTGCGGCTACTGGGCATGTGTATTGACAATTTCTAAGCTGACAATATAACGTGAAACCTATGAAAATGGTTTCAAAAAAGTAAAAACCGCCATAGTTTCATCACTTTAGAGTGTCGCAGTGACTGTCTTTTTTTAGTGACCTGTCATAGTTTAATGAGAGGGAAAATGACATGGAGTGATGCGAGGTTAACTGTATTGAAAACCGATGAGCGAAGTTCACGGGATTTTGTCCACAGAATGATAGGAGCACGTTTTAACATTATTTTGTTATTTAACTACAGTATTTATCTTAAGCGCTGCAAGCCATGCATACAGCACCGGACATGACCGGTTTTCTGTTATGCAAAACAAGCATTTAAAGGAATATCTTAGCTTACTGCCGTTATCGTGGCAGCCAACAACACACAGCTTAACCCTGCGCACATTTGTATTAGTTAAATGTAAAAAGTTAAAATTCAGTCAATCTTTTTTTACCCCGTTTTAACATGTATTTCTATGGAGACAGGCCGTAGCTATCGGGCAAGATGGCGGATAGCAGCGGCGGCACATAATATCTGCGTTAGAATTAGTCAGATCGCCTGTCAATCAAGCTCTTTGTTAACGGTCAATTGTGAGAAAAAGTGGCAATTACCTTTTTTTCTTTTATTCAGTGGTGGAAACAGGCTTCCATAGAAAATAATATATACATATTTCTCAAAGATTCAATTAGGTGTTTCTTGTTAAATTTTACAATTTTATTTTATTTTCAAACTTCGAATTAGATCAGATTTTTTGTGTAAATTTAAAATAGTAAAAAGGCTAATTTTTTTGACAAAAATTAAGATTAGTTCACATGGTTTTAGCTTTATTTAAAAGTCAAACTCAAATCACCCAAAATTAAAGCAAGTCTTTGTGCTATTTAAATCTGAGACACACCAGCCCAGCCTTGCTTTGATTCCATAATGCGAGCATTTTTGCAATAAAGACCAAGCAGTTGTCAAAGATCCTCTGGTTTTGTGCTTTTGTGTGTTTGTCAGCACACCTGCTCAACATGTGATCATCTGTTCTCAGCTGGAGGCTAGAGAACCCCACCTCACGCCCCGGGCAGCAGACTTTTGATCTCAACTACAGTATCTCAAAGCACTTCATCTTCAGACTGCACTCAACAAATCAGTGCGAAAGAGTGAGATCAAACCGAAAATCTTCATAAAACAATAAAGACCATTAAAATAAAATGTACGCTTCTTAGTCAAGACAAGAAAACGGGGGGCTGGTGACCAGCCGTCGCCACATTAAGATTATTTAAAGTCCACCTCGAGGGAAAAGACCTTCCATCTAATTTCCAGGAGGAGGGAGGAAGATGGCATGTGTATTGTATTCATCAGCCGTACAGGGGGTCTACAGCGTGACATCAGTCGGCTGGAATGAGGTTAGGGTCTCCAGCCTTCACTGAATACTAAGTATACGTGAGAAGGTGCAAGACAGCCTCTGGGCACAAAACACACACCACGCCCTACAGAAACAACCTGCAGCTTTGTGGGATCTATATCACCCTCATACATGCTCTTACACACCCTGAATGATTCCCACTCTCACACACACCCAAACTCAAGACATGTTTACGCGGGCAGGTCGGTGCGTGGTATTGTACATTGTTAATGTTAGGTCATTATTCGAAAATTATCAGGAGCACTTTAAGAGAAGAATGAAATGCAAAACTGAAATTGGAGATTAATGCCAAAATTTTCACTCATAGCCACACCCAGAAGAGACCATTCCAGGAAGTTTAGTACAAGCGTTCCAGTGATTGTAAGCCTCTGGTTACATACTGCACACACTTAAATAAACCTGAAATCAATGCCGAGCACTGGATGCCATATGTGTGTGCGGAGTCGAAAACATAAGCTAGTCATTTCACATCCGATGCAATGCCACGCAATAGTCAACAAACACTTCTTAAAAACAGACCCGCTGCATTTAGATTGTTTTTTTCCCAAAATCACTAGAACTAAAATAAAACCAAATACGTAAACCAAAACAAAGAAACAAAAAACCAAGCAATTTTTTTTTATAAATCTTACAAATAAAATCCACTTAAAGTATAAAAGTAAAAGCTAATATCTGATAATTTAATCTTTTAACAAAAAGGCAAGGTTAAATCAAGTTGTAAAATGTTGTCATGCGAGCCCCCAAAATACAAAATGATATTTATAAATTCATGACATTTGCAAAACATATTTTATCTTTAACAACACTTAAATTGTGTAAATTCACATGTACTTTTTTCATGACGGTTACACCACATGACATTATGAATCATTAAAGTGAAATTATAATGAACACAGAGCACATTTCTAAGAACTCGCAACCTGTTTTTTATTGTATTTTTTTATCATGGACACTTGTTTATCATTGACCCATAATAAAATAACTAAAAGCAAAACAGTCATTCTCAGTAAAATAATTCATTTTTAAAAGTAAAAATCCAATATGTAACCACCTAAACTCTAGCCTTCTGTAAAAGACAGTTGTACTTGCTCAACTCGACATTGCAGTAAAGGAAGACGGCGTTTCACAGTTAGCATGTGTGGGTGAACACGCTCAGGGCATTTTGCCACTATCCTAGTGGTGCGTTAGAGATGGAGCTTGTTAAGCCTGCATAAATGTGTAAAGATATGGATGAATATATTACAGATGTGAACATTAACGTGCCCCAGGCACTGAGAGAAATGTATTTTTTTAAACCACATTAGCTGTGGAGTGGAATGTGTAGGGTGCACAAGCTATCTTTTCGAGTGTCATTAGGGTTAAAGTGTGTTGTAAACCCTTGATTTGTGTTTGTGTGTGTTCACTGTGTGTAGGACAGCAAACACCTCCAGAGGAACTGACTCCAAACCCTGAAGAGATGAGGCAGCTTACACTTGTAGGTTTTTGAAAGCCATGAATTGAGCAGAACGGCATGAAACGTATCCTTCAACCAAATGTAAAGGTCTTAAAATCTTTAAAACAAGCACAAGCAGCATTACTCCAAAGCTACCCTAGAATTGAGAAGTCCTTTAACTCAGTGACCAAACCACCACAGAGAAAACCCTCTCCAGACAAAATGGAGAGCAAAAAACCTTATTACTCCACCTTATTCCTCCAAACGACTGTGAGCACTTCTGGCCTCTAAAGGTTAGAGAGTGCCTGAGGGTGCTGTGTGTCTCCAGCGTTTGGGGAAATGACTCGCCTTGCCTCTGCACGAACACAGCCCAGTCTCTGCAGAACTACCGCCCAGGGCTATGCAACCCTGCTCTACTTCACTTTAACCCTATACTAGCCAACTTCTTGATGGCGGCGTTTTACTTTGATCCAGGACATCTAACCTTGTGCAATTATAAAAAATATGAGTGACAATGTTGGGTTTCAAAACGGGCCTCTTCAACCACAAAGTATTCATGGTTCCTAAAAGAAGATCAAAAGTTAGAGTCGCATATGCTGTTAAAAATAACATTATTGGCATTGATGGTTCCATGAAGAACCTTTAACATCTCCATGGTTCTTTAGAGTGAATAAAGGTTATTTAGATAATAAAAATGATCTTTACAAAAGAAAAAACAGTTCTTTTAAGAACCGTTCACTGAAAGATTATTTGGGGAACCCAAAATAGTTATGTTATGCTATAGCTGCAAAAAGTGTAAGTTGGTGCCCATTTACAACATTATCCCAGTTTGTGGTTCGGTATGTATTAACCACGGATTAAATCTGTAAACTAGTTGACACTACACATAATTAAAAAGTCTTGCTTTGGGGAAGGGGATTTTCTAATTAGAGAAATAGCGGCAAAGCTGCCGTTCCTCTGCCTCCAGTAAAGTTGAGGAGCTGAGGGGCAGAGCTGGGATAAAATCCAGGCCTGCGGCCCCAACAAAAACACAAGGCTTTGTGGTGTTCCATCATTACCTCACCACATAATTAACTACAGACACAATAAAATGTAGCATAATGTATCCATGCTAGCCCAACTGATGAAGATACTACCACAAACCCTTTATCAACCCTGAACCCAAAACGCCAACAAATACTTTTCAGACGGGTCGTTTTCTTCAACCTTCAGTAAAATAATCAAATTGATAGCTTCAATCACTGATGAATCTAAAAAGCAGACAAAACTAGATGTTGTGAAGACAACTGATATTCTAGGTGGTTGCTATGACCTTTCTTGTTTATTTTGAATGGTTTTACCATGTTGCTATGAAGTTTCTAGGGTGTTCTGGATGCTTTTTAGCACACTGTTGTATGGTTGCTAAGAAATAGCCATAGAAATACCTTAGAAACTACATAACGAAATGCAAAAATTACCCAGAATACTCCATATAAAACATGTTAGGTGTTCTAGGTGGTTTTTACCATGTTATTTGTTTGCTAGTATAAATTTATGGGTGTACTTGGTGTTAGCTTACCACATTTTCAACAAATAACCCACCTCAAGTTTCCAGTCCCTAAATATAGCATGTTTTAATCAATGGATCAAGCTTCTATCATCTGCATTTATTAATGTAAGTTCTCAAATATATATCGAATATATGATGCATGCCAATTCAGAATAAATCAGCCTCAGAAACCACTGGAAAAAATCTTGAAAGCAATGCAAAAGTGTGGCATGTGTGCCAAACACTTGGGTCAGAGGATGTCAGAAGATGCCACATTCTGTGATTCATCTGAGCTGTGGGAGTTGACATCTCCTCCAGACCTCTCCAACTGTTTTTTTTTCAGGATTAAGCATAATTTAAGCGTCTAATTTGACACCCTGGCAATGCAAGTCTGTTGAATTTGGTGTGGTAAATATCCACTCTGCAGATTCACAACTATTCTGCACAGGTTTTAGAAACAGCATCCCTTTCTTGCCCTCTTTCACTCTCTCAGCACAAAGAACCGGGATGCTTCAGGCAGCACTTGCGGGAGAACCAACATTCTGCCTACATCTGCCTGCAATTCAAACAGCTCTCGCATTGTGTAGCCTGTACAAAAAAAACAGCACTTGTCAACAGCTTACATTGCTACAAGGTACACATAACGCTTGAGGGCATTGCTATCCAAACACACGAAGTAGCTCAACAAAGATTGTACTACAATGGTCTTCAAAACACTCTCTTAGTTTGGAGTACAAAAAATGATTCATTTAAAGTGGACAGGGTGGTGAATGTCTGCACTAATGCAGATTTTGTGTCTTGTATAACTATCAAAATAAGTTGATATTACTTTTTTTATAATTGGAATGGATTTAATATATATAATGTTGCCGTTACGTTACGAAATGCAAAATGCATGCCTACTGTGTTTCAATCCAGAATAAACACAATGTATAAACGGCAATAGTATGAGCTGTAATGGTAACTGAACAGCTTGAGGGAATCAGGAGGGTAAGCCGAAATGGTGCCAATACCCCTCTGGCTTCTACATACACAGAGGGTCATTGCGGTAATATGAAACAGATTATTTACATAACCAACCAGAGATCTCTGGGAGTGGGGGAAAAAGAAAAATGTAAACTTACAAAAAAATACAAAAAAGTAAACGCAGGAAATCCTCGACCACAATGTATATAACCATTAAAACCCACAGCTGTTTTTACTCTTTAAGCTATCAACAGATCTGCACTCTTTTTCCTTAAATGCCAATTTAATACAAATATAAATAGCATATGAAAAAAATCTACAACCATAAAGTACAAAGTAATAAACACACTCACAGTTGTGCTACATAGTGTACAATCCTGATGAAATATGGCAACTGCCAATCTAAAAAATAAAAATACATAAATATTTAAAAGGAAATCACATGATGTACATAAACTAGAATCACAGCCATTTATTTTTAAATTCTAATATCAAGTAACGAATGTTATTCAATCCTTGGATAAGACCGAGTGATTTGCGACTGTGTTCTGGTTAATAAACTCAGCCTGTGTGAATTATGCGAGGTTGTAACTTGTTCCAACTGATGAAATGGAGTGCGAATACACTAAATGCAAGGAAGGACACGGAGAAACGGGAAGGAAAGCGAGAGAGAGAGAGAACGAGAGAGAAAAAGGAGAGAAGTGGTAGAGTACGACTTGAATTTAATATTTCATGATTGCCTGAAGGATTTTTCACAGATCAATGTGACTCTGTACCCAAGCCAGTGTCAGCTAGAGAGTGTCAGGAGAAAGCAAAAGACCAAGAGAGAGAGAGAGAGAGAGAGAGAGAGAGAGAGAGAGAGAGAGAGAGAAAGAAAACAGTTGAAAGTATGAGATATATGGAGTAAAACACAAATAAAGGAGTTAAAGTTCACGCAAAAAAAAACGTGAGCAAGAAAGTGACAGATAAAGAAATATTTGGCTCATGGGTTCAGGAGACTGTTAGTCTTCTAAACACCAGTGTGTGTTTGCTCCATGAGAGATGCACCCTCCACTGCCTCCGTGCCCACAGGCTTCGCCAGAGGCACACATTACCTCTGTTAATGGGTTTCCATTTGAGCAGCAGAATGGAAGCCAATAACCTATCCACACTAATGGATTAGTCTACATGTAGGCAACCTCTGCAGCTAATCTTGGACCAACTGTTTCCTTTCTTCACAAAACAAACAGTAGCAGCAAAGGATGTCACACCATATGTGAGAAGAAAAGTCAAATTGAGGTAGAAACAGCTATATCCACAGTGTTCCTGTGGCTCAGTGGCAGAGCATTGTGTTAGCAGCGCAAAAGGTTGTGGGTTCGATTCCCAGGGAACACACATGCTGATAAAAAACTGTATAGCCTGAATGCACTGTAAGTCGCTTTGGATAAAAGCGTCAGCTAAATGCATAAATGCAAATATCAAGCCAATGCATCCAAAAGAGCATCCTTGTTCAGATTGGCTTCACTCAAGCCAACTTTCTCAAAACTCTTGCAGTTGGAGGGAACTTGGTGAGTGTTGTCCTTCCACGGCCATCATGAACCAATAAACTTACCATTTTAATTAGTGAAGATTAACAAGGGAGGTAATTAATTTCTGAGATGGGCATCTTAAAAGCGCCAAAGGCTTTACTTTGTTGACGGAGCCGAATGCTTTTTCATTGATGTGGGCAAAATAGAGGGGCATCATTATAAGCTAGCGAAAAGCATGCACTTGCATTCTAAAAGAGTCCATGGCTGGAAACGTTCCTCTTTGAGGGCTATTGTGATGTTATTATTGGAACTAAATGTAGAGCACCTTATTTGTCTCACCAAACACCCAACAGAATCTTCATTAGCCGTTGACAGGTGCATAAAGACAAAAGGGTGCTATGCTAAGAGCGTGTTCTTCTCTTCTCCTACATCCAGACAGGTATACAGTTAGATGTTACGTTTGAAGCCAAGATAAGGTCAAATGCATTTATAGTCTCCAATCTGAGCATCTTCGAACCATCATGTGTAGTTCTCAAGCACACAGTAGGAATAGCAAATTCCATCTCCTTCATCCTTCAAGGCACTTTTCCTCATGGAGAATGATGCAATATTCCACTCCTAACAATTCAAGAGTTTTCTAACAGTATTCCAAGAAGAACTGAAAATGTTCTGGAGGCCCTGCTCTTCATTTGATCATAGCTACATACTGCAAGGGATTTTCCATTTTGTCAACTCCCCGTACAATCTACAGTAAGTCCATCGAGTGTTCGTTGACTTCAAAGCTTTCTATTGTGTGTTGTGGGTCAAAACTGATTGGTAATGTACATAACAAAAGTTAGCATTACATTTATTTACAGCAATGAAACTATTGCTGTAACTATGAAACAGAAATATTTAGATCTGTAAATAAATATTCAATGGTTATAAAATCATTATAAATTGTATAATACAATAAGAATATCATTCCAATATATCTGGCTCCAATTAAGGATAATATTTTGACATATATGTAGTCGAATTTTACCTGAAAACAACAAGACCGTAAATAGCCCTCCAATTTAAAATCATTTTCAGTCTGACACTAGGATTTATCTGGGTCGAACAAATAAACCCAATTTGACCTCCCTTAATATATTGAATGAAAAAATGCCTGTCAAAGCAGGAGTTGATCAATATAAAATGAAGGAAAACAGAACACATCACCACTCTTACAAAGCCCTAACCACTAACAAAGACCTTCCTCTTCTTGCAATGGTAGCCTGAGGTCAGAAAGAGGAAATTTTTGGCATTTCATTATTCCACGCAACCCCTACAAACTGATAACAGACTCTTCATGCTCCTTCTTATCATGTCAAAACACATGCAGATAACCCACAGATAGCACACACAAGACTCATCACATCACCGTACATGAAAAATCACTGGAGCTCCAATCAACCGGCAAAATCTGTCACAGGGAACAAGAGGATCTGTGTGAATTTTACATAAATGATATAATTTTGCACAACGGTAGCAAACCTCAAATATAAGGCACGATGTGTAGGCCAAGGTGAAGGCATGTAGAGACTGAAAATGGGAGCCTACTGGGAACTTGAGGAACAGACATCTAAAGCAATAAGACATGTATAAGATTTATGTTAATAAAATTGCATTCTGACAAATTACTTAACCGAATAGAACAAGAGTGCAAAAAAGACTTGAGAAAGACTTTCAGCACACAATAACTTAAAATGCTATTGTATGGCTAAAGATTACTTAAAATAAGTTGAACAATGCCAGTCCCTTTTATGAAAAAGAACTCTTGACATTGTGCAAATGGGGATGCATTGATATTAAAAATCTGTCAATACCAATAAGCCAATGTCTAAAGAGAAAAATGTATTTCCTAGGTTTTACATGTTCTAATGAGTGATATTGTTTCAAATTTAAAAACAGGTTCGGGTTGCCTCATAATATTAATGGCATTTTTTTTTCCTCTTAGAAATGCACATTTGATAGTAGCTTGAGCGAGGATGCGGAGAAACAATTTTTGTTCATGATCAAAATCAGTAACATCTGTAAAAATTTGTAGCAACCTCAGTTTTATATGGTAAAAATGAATCTGAACAAGGTATTTTTTTTTTTTTTACTAAGCATTGGTCTCCCATAGTAGCGTACATTTAAATCATGATAAATAGTTAAACCACACATATAGCACCTCAATAACATGGTAAAAATATAACTATATGGTTTTTAGGTAGCCTATTTGTATGAAAGACAGTAGTCTAAAACCATTCAGTATAAATGCACACATGCTATAGCTGCCTTAGCATGTGTGCATTTATACTGAATGGTTTTAGACTACTGTCATACACACATACATACTATAATTATATACCATTACTCCTGTAATAAAATTCAATGTGAATATCCCACAATTCTGCCACAATACCATGGTGCAGTGAGTGTTACTACAGTAAATCCATGGTAGATAATGGCGATGTGCAGATTGAAAAGCCTTCTGACTGTCTCGTTGCACACAGTGTTTATCCTGTTCAGCTTGTGTTCTTCGCTGGATTCAAGAGTTTCACACTAAGCGCGTTCGACTTTAAGCGGCGCTTCCGCAGAATGGTCAGTGTGTGACATCAAAGTAACCGCGAGAGCGATAAGAGAGCAGATGGATCCTATGCTTTCGAATGGCTCTTGCGGTATTTGATGTCATACACTGACCATTCTGCACAGCGCCGCTTAAAGTCGAATGCGCCTACTGACTGGATCTCACAGCGCTGCAGTGCTTAGTGTTTACATGCCCGAGTAAACGCATCTGCTCTAGTGAGTTTGCGCCGCGTGGTCTCGTTCCGCTTTTGGCGCATAAACATTATATTGAACATTTATCGAACTCTTCATATTGTTTTATCGAGGAAAATTATACCGCGATAATTATCGTTCAGCCCTAGATGACAGCAAAGGTAACCTAATAATAAACATTTGGAAAATAAGCTAAAATAATGAAATATCCAACAATATCAGTCGATATCATTACTAAATAAATAAAAAAGTATTGATCTACTGTGTGTCCCTATCTGAAAATGTTTCTTTGAGGTCCAGAAAGGAAAGTCATAGAGGTTTAGAACAACATGAAGGTGAGTAAATCATTTTTGGGTGAATGGCCCCTTTAATGATAAATACTGAAAGAAGAGCACACTCTCAGTTCAATGACTGGTAATGTTTAAACTCCATGCCACTCCTGTAAAAGCTGAGCTTTGGTAGTGCTCATTACTGGCTACACATTTCAATCTGCCTTTGGTATTCCATGTCTACACCCCCCCCCCATTCAGTCTCTGCCCTCTGGCCGATCTGGCAGAGGGGGAGATTTTAATTGTGGCTATAGAACTCTGCACGGTTCTTTGCCTGTGAGCGAGCCCTCACTTCAGTGAGTGAGAGCTTGCGTTAGTGATATTGGGTCCAGTCCATCCCTTCAGGCTGCTTTTAATGGCCCTCTCCTCTCTTTCATAGCCGGAGCTGAGATTGTTTTCCATGTGATGCCTGTTAATTCTGCTGCAGGGAAGGGCAACCGTATATCCATCCTTCTTTTTTTTGTACGAAAGATACATTTCTTCTTGCTTTCCATATCCATTTTTGCTTCTCACAATACTTGCTTTTTCGACTTGAGCTGAAAGTTAAGGCCAGCATGTTACACTTACGGAACGTATGCGGACTGAGAAGGTACTTGGGGTTTGGTTGGCGTCAAGAATCACTATAATTCTTCCAATATTTGGAAGCATCTATTAGGGCTGTGCAATTAATCGCTTGTGCATCTCGTCAGTAAAGCCGACGAGATGCGCATGAAAATCGCATGCAATTAATTGCACAGCCCTAGCATCCATACCAAAACACACTAACACTGTTTATTATAAGCACACGGTTAAAGGGATATTCACCCAAAATAAAAATGACCCCATGATTTACTACCCCTCAAGCCATCCTAGGTGCATATGACTTTCTTCTTTCGGATTCTTTCTTTCGCATCCTTTCAGAGGACCTTTATTAATCACCCGGAGCGTGTGTGGAGTGCAGGGGTTAAAGCAAAAAAATAAATCCTGAGCCTGAACTTTTTTCCCGGGTGGGGGTTTGGTTGCGGAGGTGAACACATTCACAGGGTTATTTGGCAAACAAAAAACAACAAATTTATTTGAATGATTTTCCATGAAACTAAGGCTCAGACTACTGAAATTGTATCGTTCAAAATAAATAATGGTAAATTAAATACTAGGAAAGTAATATCAAACCGGAAATATACAAAGACAGTTTACTACAGTTCAGTTAAATGAATAACAAAACAATAAAATGCTCCAAGAGCTGGAAACTTAAAAGGGTTACAGATAGTGTAAATTAAATTCCAGGACTTAAGGACTTTAAGCATTTCAAGCATCTAAAATCAGAGATCTCACTTTTCAAACAACGTCCTTGTTATCTTTCAAATTCGAATTAATAAACTAATACAACAAAATGGTACAAATAAAGTGCAGAACATG
Organism: Oxygymnocypris stewartii; assembly: GCA_003573665.1. Classification (NCBI taxonomy): domain Eukaryota; kingdom Metazoa; phylum Chordata; class Actinopteri; order Cypriniformes; family Cyprinidae; genus Oxygymnocypris; species Oxygymnocypris stewartii. Next base: position 41,338 of record QVTF01025715.1, read on the forward strand.
CAAAGAATGCCATGACTGTGGCAACTTTACCACTTAAAAAGGATACTACGGCAAATGTATCACTTTCCTTATTCCTTATGATTGACCTGAAGAATGAAAGCTATATCGTACACTTGGAAAATGATGAGCTATATCAATACTTATTTAACACTAGGGGTGTGACAATGTACTTCGCTCATGAGATGAGACAAAATACAGATACCTGGTTCACAATATTTTAATACTATTTTAAATACATTTTCAAATGACAATATTTGTCTTTTAAAATCACAAAAAGTAAACAATGCAGTTGTATTTTGAAATGTTTTAACTAATCTAGGGCTGTAACTAACGATTACTTTGGTAATCAAATGATCTACTGATTATTTTGACAATTGAGTAATCTGATATTTTTTTG
>QVTF01025716.1:0-41945 GCA_003573665.1 Oxygymnocypris stewartii
AAGTTTTTCGCAATGTTAGTCTATGCGTTTTTTTTGGCCGCTATTTCGCCCTGGGGCGAACATCGTACCCCCGATCGCTTATAAAAGTCATAGCACACCATTCCCGATTAGGCCGCACGTTTTGACACCTCATTCATGGGTCTATGACAAACTTTGGAGGAGGAGTAGCGTGCGAAGTATTGTCAGGGCGAATAGTAATAACAATACTAGAATGTACATTCCAGAAGAAAATGTGAATGGTGCTTGCAGTGGCAAAAAACACCACCCGGTTGCTAGGCGGTTGCTAGGGTTGTTGCTAGGCGGTTTGCTAGGGTGTTCTGGGTGGTTGCTAGGGTGTTGCTAGGCGGTTGCTAGGATGTTCTGGGTGGTTGCTAGGTCCTACACCATAGAAAGTCAATGGGGCAACTTTGGGACGCTCCTGCCCCCAGGGGTGCAACTTTTACCCCATTTTGAGGTATGGTCCTACAGAGCCTGCCAGCCTCTTCAAATGTGGCAAATTTCACATTTCTGTGAAATCCACTCTCTGAGCTATGAGGCGTCAAAGTTTTTCGCAATGTTAAGTCTATGCGTTATTTTTGGCCGCTATTTGCCCCTGGGGCGAACATCGTACCCCCGATCGCTTATAAAAGTCATAGCACACCATTCCCGATTAGGCCGCACGTTTTGACACCTCATTCATGGCTCTGTGGCAAAAAACTGCGGGAGGAGTAGCGCGCGAAGTTTGGTCAGGGCGAATAGTAATAACAATACTAGAATGTACATTTCCAGAAGAAATGTGAATGGTGCTTGCAGTGGCAAAAAACACCACCCGGTTGCTAGGCGGTTGCTAGGGTTGTTGCTAGGCGGTTGCTAGGGTGTTCTGTGTGGTTGCTAGGACGTTGCTAGGCGGTTGCTAGGATGTTCTGGGTGGTTGCTAGGTCCTACACCATAGAAAGTGAATGGGGCAACTTTGGGAGCTCCTGCCCCCAGGGGTGCAACTTTTACCCCATTTTGAGGTATGGTCCTACAGAGCCTGCCAGCCTCTTCAAATGTGGCAAATTTCACATTTCTGTGAAATCCACTCTCTGAGCTAGAGGCGTCAAAGTTTTTCGCAATGTTAAGTCTATGCGTTTTTTTGGCCGCTATTTCGCCGCTGGGGCGAACATCGTACCCCGATCGCTTATAAAAGTCATAGCACACCATTCCCGATTAGGCCGCACGTTTTGACACCTCATTCATGGCTCTGTGGCAAAAACTGCGGGAGGAGTAGCGCGCCGAAGTTTGGTCAGGGCGAATAGTAATAACAATACTAGAATGTACATTTCCAGAAGAAAATGTGAATGGTGCTTGCAGTGGCAAAAAACACCACCCGGTTGCTAGGCGGTGCTAGGGTTGTTGCTAGGCGGTTGCTAGGGTGTTCTGGGTGGTTGCTAGGGCGTTGCTAGGCGGTTGCTAGGGTGTTATGGACGGTTGCTAGGGTGTTATAGGTGGTTGCTAGGGCGTTGCTAGGCGGTTGCTATGGGGTTCTGGGTGGTTGCTAGGCGGTTGCTAGGGGTTCTGGGTGGTTGCTAGGTGGTTGCTAGGGTGTTCTGGGTGGTTGCTAGATGGTTGCTAGGGTGTTCTGGGTGGTTGCTAGGGTGTTGCTAGGTGGTTGCTAGGGTGTTCTGGGAGGTTGCTATGCTGTTCTGAATGGTTGCTAGGGCGTTGCTATGCGGTTGCTAGGGTATTCTGGGTGGTTGCTAGGGCGTTGCTAGGCAGTTGCTATGGTGTTATGGGTGGTTGCTAGGCGGTTGCTAGGGTGTTCTGGGTGGTTGCTAGGGTGTTGCTAGGCGGTTGCTAGGTTGTTCTGGGTGGTTGCTAGGGTGTTGCTAGGTGGTTGCTAGGGTGTTCTGGGTGGTTTCTAGGCGGTTGCTGGGGTGTTCTGGGTGGTTGCTAGGGTGTTGCTAGGTGGTTGCTAGGGTGTTCTGGGTGGTTGCTAGGGCGTTGCTAGGTGGTTGCTAGGGTGTTTGGGTGGTTGCTAGGGTGTTGCTAGGTGGTTGCTAGGGTGTTCTGGGAGGTTGCTATGCTATTCTGAATGGTTGCTAGGGCGTTGCTATGCGGTTGCTAGGGTATTCTGGGTGGTTGCTAGGGCGTTGCTAGGCAGTTGCTAGGGTGTTCTGGGTGGTTGCTAGGGGTTGCTAGGGTGTTTGGGTGGTTGCTAGGGTGTTGCTAGGCGGTTGCTAGGGTGTTCTGGGTGGTGCTAGGGTGTTGCTAGGCGGTTGCTAGGGTGTTCTGGGTGGTTGCTAGGCGGTTGCTAGGGTGTTCTGGGTGGTTGCTAGGGTGTTCTGGGTGGTTGCTAGGTGGTTGCTAGGGCGTTGCTAGGTGGTTGCTAGGGTGTTCTGGGTGGTTGCTAGGCGGTTGCTAGGGTGATCTGGGTGGTTGCTAGGCGGTTGCTAGGTTGTTCTGGGTGGTTGCTAGGGTGTTGCTAGGTGGTTGCTAGGGTGTTCTGGGTGGTTGCTAGGCGGTTGCTAGGGTGTTCTGGGTGGTTGCTAGGGTGTTGCTAGGTGGTTGCTAGGGTGTTCTGGGTGGTTGCTAGCATGATTAGCATCTTGTTACCATGTTGCTAGCATGATTAGCATGTTGCTAGCATGATTAGCATGTTGCTAGCATGTTGTTAACATGTTTCTAGCATGATTAGCATGTTGCTAGCATGATTAGCATGTTGCTAGCATGTTGCTAGCATGTTGCTAGCATGATTAGCATGTTGCTACCATGTTGCTAGCATGATTAGCATGTTGCTAGCATGTTGCTAGCATGTTGCTAGCATGATTAGCATGTTGCTAGCATGATGCTAGCATGATTTTAGCATTATTAGCATGTTGCTAGCATGTTGCTAGCATGATTTTAGTGTGATTAGCATGTTTCTAGCATGTTGCTAGCATGATTAGCATGTGACTAACTTGTTGCTAGCATGATTAGCATGTTGCTAGCCTGTTGTTAGCATGATTAGCATGTTGCTAGCATGATTTTAGCATGATTAGCATGTTGCTAGCATGATTTTAGCATGATTAGCATGTTTTTAGCATGTTGCTAGCATGATTAGCATGTTTGCTAGCATGTTGCTAGCGTGATTAGCATGTTTCTAGCATGTTGCTAGCATGATTAGCATTTAGGGTAATCTGGGTGGTTGCTATGGTGTTACTAGGTGGTTGTAGTTGTCACAGATGGTTACTATGGAGTTTGTAGCATTTTATTGGCATGATTTAGCACTTAGCTAAGCGCTATTAGCATGTAGCTATTCACTGCTAGCATGTGTAGCATGTAGCAAGTCCTGTTTGCTAGCATGAGTCAAAAGAGCCAACCCCCATCTCTATACGATGTTTCTGATGCAGAGATATTGGTCTTGCAAAACGGTTGCTAGGGTACTCTGTTTTGGTTGCTAGGGAGTGGCTTGGCAGCTGCCAATCATGAAGCTCCAAAGTCAGTGTGAATGTATAAACCAACCCCCATCTCTATACGATGTTCTGATGCAGAGATATAGGTCTTGCAAAACGGTTGCTAGGGTACTCTGTTTGGTTGCTGTTTGGTTGCTAGGGAGTGGCTTGGCAGCTGGCCAATCATGAAGCTCCAAAGTCAGTGTGAATGTATAAACCAACCCCCATCTCTCTACGATGTTCTGATGCAGAGATATAGGTCTTGGCAAACGGTTGCTAGGGTACTCTGTTTGGTTGCTAGGGGAGTGGCTTGGCAGCTAGCAATCACGATACTCCAAAGGCTTCTTGTCAGTATGAATGATATAAACCAACTCCCACGCCTCTGTGACATTCAGAATGGAAGATATTCCTCTGTGAAATTTGGTTGCTAAGGTGATCGACAATGGTTGCTAGGGCGTGGCCAGTGAGTGTTGAGGTGATCAGGATTGGCTGCTTGCTGCCCCGAGACAAAGGAGCCCACCCTCATGTTTCTATGACACTTCTATCCTGAGATATCCCTTTGATCTCTTTCAATGGAAGTCTATGGGACGTGTGTGCTAAGGTGCTCTAAATGGTTGCTAGGGCGTGGCTTGATAGCTTCACAATGATCCTGAGATGCTGATTGGTCGTCTGAGTCAAATGAGCCCGCCCCCTTGTCTCTATGACACTGTGATCCAGAGTATGTTCAATGAAAGCGGTTTGGTTTGGGGTTTCAAGTCAATGGGGCAACTTTGGGACGCTCATTGCCCCCAGGGGTGCAAGTTTTACCCCATTGTGGTGTATGTTCTTACAGAGCCCGTCAGCTTCTTGAAATGTGGCAAATTTCACATTTCTGCGAAATCCACTCTCTGAGCTATGAGTCTGTGATTTTGGTTGCTAAGGTGGTCGACAATGGTTTGCTAGGGGCGTGGCCAGTGTGTGTTGAGGTGATTCAGGATTGGCCTGCTTGCTGCCCCGAGTCAAAACGAAGCCCACCCTCATGTTTCTATGACACTTCTATCCGAGATATCCCTTTGATCTCTTTCAATGGAAGTCAATGGGACGTGTTGCCTAAGGTGCTCTAAATGGTTGCTAGGGGCGTGGCTTGATAGCTTCACAATGATCCTGAGATGCTGATTGGTCGTCTGAGTCAAATGAGCCCGCCCCCTTGTCTCTATGACACTGTGATCCAGAGTTATGTTCAATTGAAAAGCGCTTCAATTGAAAAGGACGGCCCATTTCATGGGCCGTCCTACACCATTGAAAGTCAATGGGGCAAATTTTAGTACCCTCCTGCCCCCCAGGGTTGCAACTTTTACCCCCATTTTGAGGTATGGTCTTTACAGAGCCTGCCAGCCTCTTCAAATGTGGCCAATTTCACATTTCTGTGAAATCCACTCTCTGAGCTACGAGGCGTCAAATTTTTTTCGCAATGTTAAGTCAATGGGGCAACTTTGGGACGCTCCTGGCCCCCCAGGGGTGCAAACTTTTACCCCATTTTGAGGGTGTGGTCTTACAGAGCCTGCCAGCCTCTTCAAATGTGGCAAATTTCACATTTCTGTGAAATCCACTCTCTGAGCTACGAGGCGTCAAAGTTTTTCGCCATGTTAAGTCAATGCGTTTGATTTGCCCCCTATTTTTGCCCCTGGGGCAAACATCGTACCCCCGATCGCTTATAAAAGTCATAGCACACAAACGATTCCCGATTAGGCCGCACGTTTTGACACCTCATTCATGGCTCTGTGACAAAAACTGTGGGAGGAGTAGCGCGCCGAAATAAAAGTGGAAGAAGAAGAAATAATAATAAGTATGAGCAATAACAATACTGTGCTTTGCCATTAAATGGCAAGCACCATTAACTAGAATGTACATTTCCAGAAGAAATGTGAATGGTGCTTGCAGTGGCAAAAAACACACCCCGGTTGCTAGGGCGGTTGCTAGGGTTGTTGCTAGGCGTTGCTAGGGTGTTCTGGGTGGTTGCTAGGGCGTTGCTAGCGGTTGCTAGGATGTTCTGGGTGGTTGCTAGGTCCTACACCATAGAAAGTCATGGGGCAACTTTGGGACGCTCCTGCCCCCCAGGGGTGCAACTTTTTACCCCATTTTGAGGTATGGTCCTACAGAGCCTGCCAGCCTCTTCAAATGTGGGCAAATTTCACATTCTGTGAAATCCACTCTCTGAGCTATGAGGCGTCAAAGTTTTTTGGCAATGTTAAGTCTATGCGTTTTTTTGGCCGCTATTTCGCCCCTGGGGCGAACATCGTACCCCCGATCGCCTTATAAAGTCATAGCACCCCATTCCCGATTAGGCCGCACGTATTGACAACCTCATTCATGGCTCTGTGCAAAAACTGCGGGAGGAGTAGCGCGCCGAAGTTTGGCTCAGGGCGAATAGTAATAACAATACTAGAATGTACATTTCCAGAAGAAAATGTGAATGGTGCTTGCAGTGGCAAAAAACACCACCACCCGGTTGCTAGGCGTTGCTAGGGTTTGTTGCTAGGCTGGTTGCTAGGGTGTTCTGGGTGGTTGCTAGGCGTGTTGCTAGGCGGTTGCTAGGATGTTCTGGCTGGTTGCTAGGTCCTACACCATAGAAAGTCAATGGGGCAACTTTGGGGACGCTCCCCTGCCCCCCAGGGGTGCAACTTTTACCCCATTTTGAGGTATGGTCCTACAGAGCCTGCCAGCCCTTCAAATGTGGCAAATTTCACAATTTCTGTGAAATCCACTCTCTGAACTATGAGGCGTCAAAGTTTTTCGCAATGTTAAGTCTATGCGTTATTTTTGGCCGCTATTTCGCCCCTGGGGCGAACATCGTACCCCCGATCGCTTATAAAAGTCATAGCACACCATTCCCGATTAGGCCGCACGTTTTGACACCTCATTCATGGCTCTGTGGCAAAAAACTGCGGGAGGAGTAGCGCGCCGAAGTTTGGTCAGGGCGAATAGTAATAACAATACTAGAATGTACATTTCCAGAAGAAAATGTGAATGGTGCTTGCAGTGGCAAAACTCGGCGCTGGACAGATACTAGTGACTAGCATGTTTGCTAGCATATTTTTAGCATGATTAGCATCTTGTTACCATATTGCTAGCATGATTAGCATGTTGCTAGCATGTTGCTAGCATGATTTTATCATGTTGCTAGCATGATTTTATCATGTTGCTAGTATGATTAGCATGTTGCTAGCATTATTTTAGCATGTCGCTAGCATGATTAGCATGTTGCTAGCATGATTAGCATATGGCATAGCATGTTGCTAGCATTATTCTAGCATGTTGCTAGCATGATTAGCATGTTGCTAGCATGATTAGCATGTTGTTAACATGTTGCTAGGCATGATTAGCATGTTGCTAGCATGTTGCTAGCATGTTGCTAGCATTATTAGCATGTTGTTAGCATGTTGCTAGCATGATTAACATTGTTGCTAGCATGTTGCTAGCATGATTAGCATGTTGCTAGCATGTTGCTAGCATGATTAGCATGTTGCTAGCATGTTGCTAGCATGATTAGCATGTTGCTAGCATGTTGTTAACATGATTCTAGCATGTCGCTAACATGATTAGCATGTTGCTAGCATGTTGCTAGCATGTTGCTAGCATGATTAGCATGTTGCTAGCATGTTGCTAGCAATGATTAGCATGTTTCTAGCATGTTGCTAGCATGTTGCTAGCATGTTGCTAGCGTGATTTGCATGTTGCTAGCATGTTGCTAACATTATTAGCATGTTGCTAGCATGTTGCTAGCATGTTGCTAGCATGATTTTAGCATATTAGCATGTTGCTAGCATGTTGCTAGCATGATTAGCATGTTGCTAGCATGTTGCTAGCATGATTTTAGCGTGATTAGCATGTTTTTAGCATGTTGCTAGCATGATTAGCATGTGACTAGCTTGTTGCTAGCATGATTAGCATGTTGCTAGCATGTTGCTAGCATATTTTAGCATGATTAGCATGTTTGCTAACATGATTTTAGCGTGATTAGCATGTTGCTAGCATGTTGCTAGCATGATTAGCATGTTGCTAGCATGATTTTAGCGTGATTTGCATGTTTTTTAGCATGTTTGCTAGCATGATTAGCATGTGACTAGCATGTTGCTAGCAATGTTGCTAGCATGATTAGCATGTTGCTAGCGAATGATTAGCATATGCTTCGGCATGTTGCTAGCATGATTTTAGCGTGCATTAGCATGTTTTTAGCCATGTTGATCGCATGATATGATTGCATGGTGACTAGCATGTTGCTAGCATGATTAGCATGTTGGCTAGCATGTTGGCTAGCATGATTTTAGCATGATTAGCATGTTTGCTAACATTTTTAGCGTGATTAGCATGTTGCTAGCATGTTGCTAGCATGATTAGCATGTTGCTAGCATGTTGCTAGCATGATTTTAGCGTGATTTGCATGTTTTTAGCATGTTTGCTAGCATGATTAGCATGTGGACTAGCATGTTGCTAGCATGTTGCTAGCATGATTAGCATGTTGCTAGCATGATTTTAGCATGATTAGCATGTTGCTAGCATGATTTTAGCGTGATTAGCATGTTTTTTAGCATGTTGCTAGCATGATTAGCATGTTGACTAGCATGTTGCTAGCATGTTGCTAGCATGATTTTAGCATGATTAGCATGTTGCTAGCATGATTTTAGCGTGATTAGCATGTTGCTAGCATGATTAGCATGTTTCTAGGCATGTTTGCTAGCATGTTGCTAGCGTGATTAGCATGTTGCTAGCATGTTGCTAGCATGATTAGCATGTTGCTAGCATGTTGCTAGCATGATGCTAGCATGATTTTAGCATTATTAGCATGTTGCTAGCATGTTGCTAGCATGATTAGCATGTTGCTAGCATGTTGCTAGCATGATTAGCATGTGACTAGCATGTTGCTAGCATGATTAGCATGTTGCTAGCATGTTGCTAGCATGATTTTAGCATGATTAGCATGTTTGCTAACATGATTTTAGCGTGATTAGCATGTTGCTAGCATGTTGCTAGCATGATTAGCATGTTTGCTAGCATGTTGCTAGCATGATTTTAGCGTGATTTGCATGTTTATTTAGCATGTTTGCTAGCATGATTAGCATGTGACTAGCATGTTGCTAGCATGTTGCTAGCATGATTAGCATGTTGCTAGCATGATTTTATCATGATTAGCATGTTGCTAGCATGATTTTAGCGTGATTAGCATGTTGCTAGCATGATTAGCATGTTGCTAGCATGATTAGCATTTAGGGTAATCTGAGTGGTTGCTATGTTGTTACTAGGTGGTTGGTAGTTGTCACAGATGGTTACTATGGAGTTTGTAGCATTTTATTGGCATGATTTAATACTTAGCTAAGCGCTATTAGGCATGTAGCTATTCACTGCTAGCATGTCTAGCATGTAGCAAGTCCTGTTTGCTAGCATGAGTCAAAAGAGCCAACCCCCATCTCTATACGATGTTCTGATGCAGAGATATTGGTCTTGCAAAACGGTTGCTAGGGTACTTTGTTTGGTTGTTAGGGAGTGGCTTGGCAGCTGCCAATCATGAAGCTCCAAAGTCAGTGTGAATGTATAAACCAACCCCCATCTCTATACGATGTTCTGATGCAGAGATATAGGTCTTGCAAAACGGTTGCTAGGGTACTCTGTTTGGTTGCTAGGGAGTGGCTTGGCAGCTAGCAATCACGATACTCCAAAGGCTTCTTGTCAGTGTGAATGATATAAACCAACTCCCACGCCTCTGTGACATTCAGAATGGAAGATATTCCTCTGTGAATTTTGGTTGCTAAGGTGGTCGACAATGGTTGCTAGGGCGTGGCCAGTGAGTGTTGAGGTGATTCAGGATTGGCTGCTTGCTGCCCCGAGTCAAACGAGCCCACCCTCATGTTTCTATGACACTTCTATCCTGAGATATCCCTTTGATCTCTTTCAATGGAAGTCTATGGGACGTGTTGCTAAGGTGCTCTAAATGGTTGCTAGGGGCGTGGTTTGATAGCTTCACAATGATCTTGAGATGCTGATTGGTCGTCTGAGTCAAATGAGCCCGCCCCCTTGTCTCTATGACACTGTGATCCAGAGTTATGTTCAATTGAAAAGCGGTTTCAAGTCAATGGGGCAACTTTGGGACGCTCTTGCCCCCCAGGGGTGCAAGTTTTACCCCATTGTGTGGTATGTTCTTACAGAGCCCGTCAGCCTCTTCAAATGTGGCAAATTTCACATTTCTACGAAATCCACTCTCTGAGCTATGAGTCTGTGAATTTTGGTTGCTAAGGTGGTCGACAATGGTTGCTAGGGCGTGGCCAGTGTGTGTTGAGGTGATTCAGGATTGGCTGCTTGCTGCCCCGAGTCAAACGAGCCCACCCTCATGTTTCTATGACACTTCTATCCTGAGATATCCCTTTGATCTCTTTCAATGGAAGTCTATGGGACGTGTTGCTAAGGTGCTCTAAATGGTTGCTAGGGGCGTGGCTTGATAGCTTCACAATGATCCTGAGATGCTGATTGGTCGTCTGAGTCAAATGAGCCCACCCCCTTGTCTCTATGACACTGTGATCCAGAGTTATGTTCAATTGAAAAGCGATTCAATTGAGAGGACGGCCCATTTCATGGGCCGTCCTACACCATTGAAAGTCAATGGGGCAAATTTTAGTACCCTCCTGCCCCCCAGGGGTGCAACTTTTACCCCATTTTGAGGTATGGTCTTACAGAGCCTGCCAGCCTCTTCAAATGTGGCAAATTTCACATTTCTGTGAAATCCACTCTCTGAGCTACGAGGCGTCAAAAGGTTTTTCGCAATGTAAAGTCAATGGGCAACTTTGGGACGCTCCTGCCCCCCAGGGGTGCAACTTTTACCCCATTTTGAGGGTATGGTCTTACAGAGCCTGCCAGCCTCTTGAAATGTGGCAAATTTCACACTTCTGTGAAATCCACTCTCTGAGCTACGAGGCGTCAAAGTTTTTCGCCATGTTAAGTCAATGCGTTTGATTTTGCCCCTATTTTGCCCCTGGGGCAAACATCGTACCCCCGATCGCTTATAAAAGTCATAGCACACGATTCCCGATTAGGCCGCACGTTTTGACACCTCATTCATGGCTCTGTGACAAAAACTGTGGGAGGAGTAGCGCGCCGAAATAAAAGTGGAAGAAGAAGAATAATAATAATAAGTATGAGCAATAACAATACTGTGCTTTGCCATTAAAATGGCAAGCACCATTAACTAGAATGTACATTTCCAGAAGAAAATGTGAATGGTGCTTGCAGTGGCAAAAACACCACCCGGTTGCTAGGGTAATCTGGGTGGTTGCTATGGTGTTACTAGGTGGTTGGTAGTTGTCACAGATGGTTACTATGGAGTTTTGTAGCATTTCATTGGCATGATTTAGCACTTAGCTAAGCGCTATTAGCATGTAGCTATTCACTGCTAGCATGTGTAGCATGTAGCAAGTCCTGTTTGCTAGCATAAGTCAAAAGAGCCAACCCCCATCTCTATACGATGTTCTGATGCAGAGATATTGGTCTTGCAAAACGGTTGCTAGGGTACTCTGTTTGGTTGCTAGGGAGTGGCTTGGCAGCTGCCAATCATGAAGCTCCAAAGTCAGTGTGAATGTATAAACCAACCCCCTTCTCTATACGATGTTCTGATGCAGAGATATAGGTCTTGCAAAACGGTTGCTAGGGTACTCTGTTTGGTTGCTAGGGAGTGGCTTGGCAGCTAGCAATCACGATACTCCAAAGGCTTCTTGTCAGTATGAATGATATAAACCAACTCCCACTTCTCTGTGACATTCAGAATGGAAGATATTACTCTGTGAATTTTGGTTGCTAAGGTGGTCGACAATGGTTGCTAGGGCGTGGCCAGTGAGTGTTGAGGTGATTCAGGATTGGCTGCTTGCTGCCCCGAGTCAAACGAGCCCACCCTCATGTTTTTATGACACTTCTATCCTGAGATATCCCTTTGATCTCTTTTAATGGAAGTCTATGGGACGTGTTGCTAAGGTGCTCTAAATGGTTGCTAGGGGCGTGGCTTGATAGCTTCAAAATGATCCTGAGATGCTGATTGGTCGTCTGAGTCAAATGAGCCTGCCCCCTTGTCCTCTATGACACTGTGATCCAGAGTTATGTTCAATTGAAAAGCGGTTTCTATGGTGTAGGACGGCCCATTTCATGGGCCGTCCTACACCATAGAAAGTAAATGGGGCAACTTTGGGACGCTCCTGCCCCCCAGGGGTGCAACTTTTACCCCATTTTGAGGTATGGTCTTACAGAGCCTGCCAGCCTCTTCAAATGTGGCAAATTTCACATTTCTGTGAAATTCACTCTCTGAGCTACGAGGCGTCAAACTTTTTAGCAATGTTATGTCTATGCGTTTTTTTTGGCCGCTATTTCGCCCCTGGGGCGAACATCGTACCCCCGATCGCTTATAAAAGTCATAGCACACCATTCCCGATTAGGCCGCACGTTTTGACACCTCATTCATGGGTCTATGACAAACTTTGCAGGAGGAGTAGCGTGCCGAAGTATTGTCAGGGCGAATAGTAATAACAATACTAGAATGTACATTTCCTGAAGAAAATGTGAATGGTGCTTGCAGTGGCAAAAAACACCACCCGGTTGCTAGGCGGTTGCTAGGGTTGTTGCTAGGCGGTTGCTAGGGTGTTCTGGGTGGTTGCTAGGCCGTTGCTAGGCGGTTGCTAGGATGTTCTGGGTGGTTGCTAGGTCCTACACCATAGAAAGTCAATGGGGCAACTTTGGGACGCTCCTGCCCCCCAGGGGTGCAACTTTTACCCCATTTTGAGGTATGGTCCTACAGAGCCTGCCAGCCTCTTCAAATGTGGCAAATTTCACATTTCTGTGAAATCCACTCTCTGAGCTATGATGCGTCAAAGTTTTTCGCAATGTTAAGTCTATGCGTTTTTTTGGCCGCTATTTCGCCCCTGGGGCGAACATCGTACCCCCGATCGCTTATAAAAGTCATAGCACACCATTCCCGATTAGGCCGCACATTTTGACACCTCATTCATGGCTCTGTGGCAAAAACTGCGGGAGGAGTAGCGTGCCGAAGTTTGGTCAGGGCGAATAGTAATAACAATACTAGAATGTACATTTCCAGAAGAAAATGTGAATGGTGCTTGCAGTGGCAAAAAACACCACCCGGTTGCTAGGGTAATGTAGGGTGTTGCTAGGCGGTTGCTAGGGTAATCTGGGTGGTTGCTATGGTGTTACTAGGTGGTTGGTAGTTGTCACAGATGGTTACTATGGAGTTTGTAGCATTTTATTGGCATGATTTAGCACTTAGCTAAGCGCTATTAGCATGTAGCTATTCACTGCTAGCATGTGTAGCATGTAGCAAGTCCTGTTTGCTAGTATGAGTCAAAAGAGCCAACCCCCATCTCTATACGATGTTCTGATGCAGAGATATTGGTCTTGCAAAACGGTTGCTAGGGTACTCTGTTTGGTTGCTAGGGAGTGGCTTGGCAGCTGCCAATCATGAAGCTCCAAAGTCAGTGTGAATGTATAAACCAACCCCCATCTCTCTACGATGTTCTGATGCAGAGATATAGGTCTTGCAAAACGGTTGCTAGGGTACTCTGTTTGGTTGCTAGGGAGTGGCTTGGCAGCTAGCAATCACGATACTCCAAAGGCTTCTTGTCAGTATGAATGATATAAACCAACTCCCACGCCTCTGTGACATTCAGAATGGAAGATATTCCTCTGTGAAATTTGGTTGCTAAGGTGATCGACAATGGTTGCTAGGGCGTGGCCAGTGAGTGTTGAGGTGATTCAGGATTGGCTGCTTGCTGCCCCGAGACAAAGGAGCCCACCCTCATGTTTCTATGACACTTCTATCCTGAGATATCCCTTTGATCTCTTTCAATGGAAGTCTATGGGACGTGTTGCTAAGGTGCTCTAAATGGTTGCTAGGGGCGTGGCTTGATAGCTTCACAATGATCCTGAGATGCTGATTGGTCGTCTGAGTCAAATGAGCCCGCCCCCTTGTCTCTATGACACTGTGATCCAGAGTTATGTTCAATTGAAAAGCGGTTTCAAGTCAATGGGGCAACTTTGGGACGCTCTTGCCCCCCAGGGGTGCAAGTTTTACCCCATTGTGTGGTATGTTCTTACAGAGCCCGTCAGCTTCTTGAAATGTGGCAAATTTCACATTTCTGCGAAATCCACTCTCTGAGCTATGAGTCTGTGAATTTTGGTTGCTAAGGTGGTCGACAATGGTTGCTAGGGCGTGGCCAGTGTGTGTTGAGGTGATTCAGGATTGGCTGCTTGCTGCCCCGAGTCAAACGAGCCCACCCTCATGTTTCTATGACACTTCTATCCTGAGATATCCCTTTGATCTCTTTCAATGGAAGTCAATGGGACGTGTTGCTAAGGTGCTCTAAATGGTTGCTAGGGGCGTGGCTTGATAGCTTCACAATGATCCTGAGATGCTGATTGGTCGTCTGAGTCAAATGAGCCCGCCCCCTTGTCTCTATGACACTGTGATCCAGAGTTATGTTCAATTGAAAAGCGCTTCAATTGAAAGGACGGCCCATTTCATGGGCCGTCCTACACCATTGAAAGTCAATGGGGCAAATTTTAGTACCCTCCTGCCCCCCAGGGGTGCAACTTTTACCCCATTTTGAGGTATGGTCTTACAGAGCCTGCCAGCCTCTTCAAATGTGGCCAATTTCACATTTCTGTGAAATCCACTCTCTGAGCTACGAGGCGTCAAATTTTTTTCGCAATGTTAAGTCAATGGGGCAACTTTGGGACGCTCCTGCCCCCCAGGGGTGCAACTTTTACCCCATTTTGAGGTGTGGTCTTACAGAGCCTGCCAGCCTCTTCAAATGTGGCAAATTTCACATTTCTGTGAAATCCACTCTCTGAGCTACGAGGCGTCAAAGTTTTTCGCCATGTTAAGTCAATGCGTTTGATTTTGCCCCTATTTTGCCCCTGGGGCAAACATCGTACCCCCGATCGCTTATAAAAGTCATAGCACACGATTCCCGATTAGGCCGCACGTTTTGACACCTCATTCATGGCTCTGTGACAAAAACTGTGGGAGGAGTAGCGCGCCGAAATAAAAGTGGAAGAAGAAGAATAATAATAAGTATGAGCAATAACAATACTGTGCTTTGCCATTAAAATGGCAAGCACCATTAATAAGTATGAGCAATAACAATACTGTGCTTTGCCATTAAAATGGCAAGCACCATTAATAACTAGAATGTACATTTCCAGAAGAAAATGTGAATGGTGCTTGCAGTGGCAAAAAACACCACCCGGTTGCTAGGCGGTTGCTAAGGTTGTTGCTAGGCGGTTGCTAGGGTGTTCTGGGTGGTTGCTAGGGCGTTGCTAGGCGGTTGCTAGGATGTTCTGGGTGGTTGCTAGGTCATTTCATGGGCCGTCCTACACCATAGAAAGTCAATGGGGCAAATTTGAAACGCTCCTGCCCCCCAGGGGTGCAACTTTTACCCTGTTTGGAGGTATGGTCTTACAGAGCCTGCCAGCCTCTTCAAATGTTGCAAATTTCAAATTTCTGTGAAATCCACTCTCTGAGCTACAAGGCGTCAAAGTTTTTGGCAATGTTAAGTCTATGCGTTTTTTTTGGCCGCTATTTCGCACCTGGGGCGAACATCGTACCCCCGATCGCTTATAAAAGTCATAGCACACCATTCCCGATTAGGCCGCATGTTTTGACACCTCATTCATGGCTCTGTGGCAAAAACTGCGGGAGGAGTAGCGCGCCGAAGTTTGGTCAGGGCGAATAGTAATTACAATACTAGAATGTACATTTCCAGAAGAAAATGTGAATGGTGCTTGCAGTGGCAAAACTCGGCGCTGGACAGATACTAGTGACTAGCATGTTTGCTAGCATATTTTTTAGCATGATTAGCATCTTGTTACCATATTGCTAGCATGATTAGCATGTTGCTAGCATGTTGCTAGCATGATTAGCATTTAGGGTAATCTGAGTGGTTGCTATGGTGTTACTAGGTGGTCAGTAGTTGTCACAGATGGTTACTATGGAGTTTGTAGCATTTTATTGGCATGATTTAATACTTAGCTAAGCGCTATTAGCATGTAGCTATTCACTGCTAGCATGTGTAGCATGTAGCAAGTCCTGTTTGCTAGTATGAGTCAAAAGAGCCAACCCCCATCTCTATACGATGTTGTGATGCAGAGATATAGGTCTTGCAAAACGGTTGCTAGGGTACTCTGTTTGGTTGCTAGGGAGTGGCTTGGCAGCTGCCAATCATGAAGCTCCAAAGTCAGTGTGAATGTATAAACCAACCCCCATCTCTCTACGATGTTCTGATGCAGAGATATAGGTCTTGCAAAACGGTTGCTAGGGTACTCTGTTTGGTTGCTAGGGAGTGGCTTGGCAGCTAGCAATCACGATACTCCAAAGGCTTCTTGTCAGTATGAATGATATAAACCAACTCCCACGCCTCTGTGACATTCAGAATGGAAGATATTCCTCTGTGAATTTTGGTTGCTAAGGTGCTCGACAATGGTTGCTAGGGCGTGGCCAGTGAGTGTTGAGGTGATTCAGGATTGGCTGCTTGCTGCCCCGAGACAAACGAGCCCACCCTCATGTTTCTATGACACTTCTATCCTGAGATATCCCTTTGATCTCTTTCAATGGAAGTCTATGGGACGTGTTGCTAAGGTGCTCTAAATGGTTGCTAGGGGCGTGGCTTGATAGCTTCACAATGATCCTGAGATGCTGATTGGTCGTCTGAGTCAAATGAGCCCGCCCCCTTGTCTCTATGACACTGTGATCCAGAGTTATGTTCAATTGAAAAGCGGTTTCAAGTCAATGGGGCAACTTTGGGACGCTCTTGCCCCCCAGGGGTGCAAGTTTTACCCCATTGTGTGGTATGTTCTTACAGAGCCCGTCAGCTTCTTGAAATGTGGCAAATTTCACATTTCTGCGAAATCCACTCTCTGAGCTATGAGTCTGTGAATTTTGGTTGCTAAGGTGGTCGACAATGGTTGCTAGGGCGTGGCCAGTGTGTGTTGAGGTGATTCAGGATTGGCTGCTTGCTGCCCCGAGTCAAACGAGCCCACCCTCATGTTTCTATGACACTTCTATCCTGAGATATCCCTTTGATCTCTTTCAATGGAAGTCAATGGGACGTGTTGCTAAGGTGCTCTAAATGGTTGCTAGGGGCGTGGCTTGATAGCTTCACAATGATCCTGAGATGCTGATTGGTCGTCTGAGTCAAATGAGCCCGCCCCCTTGTCTCTATGACACTGTGATCCAGAGTTATGTTCAATTGAAAAGCGCTTCAATTGAAAGGACGGCCCATTTCATGGGCCGTCCTACACCATTGAAAGTCAATGGGGCAAATTTTAGTACCCTCCTGCCCCCCAGGGGTGCAACTTTTACCCCATTTTGAGGTATGGTCTTACAGAGCCTGCCAGCCTCTTCAAATGTGGCCAATTTCACATTTCTGTGAAATCCACTCTCTGAGCTACGAGGCGTCAAATTTTTTTCGCAATGTTAAGTCAATGGGGCAACTTTGGGACGCTCCTGCCCCCCAGGGGTGCAACTTTTACCCCATTTTGAGGTGTGGTCTTACAGAGCCTGCCAGCCTCTTCAAATGTGGCAAATTTCACATTTCTGTGAAATCCACTCTCTGAGCTACGAGGCGTCAAAGTTTTTCGCCATGTTAAGTCAATGCGTTTGATTTTGCCCCTATTTTGCCCCTGGGGCAAACATCGTACCCCCGATCGCTTATAAAAGTCATAGCACACGATTCCCGATTAGGCCGCACGTTTTGACACCTCATTCATGGCTCTGTGGCAAAAACTGCGGGAGGAGTAGCGCGCCGAAGTCTGGTCAGGGCGAATAGTAATAACAATACTAGAATGTACATTTCCAGAAGAAAATGTGAAATGGTGCTTGCAGTGGCAAAAAACACCACCCGGTTGCTAGGGTAATGTAGGGCGTTGCTAGGCGGTTGCTAGGGTAATCTGGGTGGTTGCTATGGTGTTACTAGGTGGTTGGTAGTTGTCACAGATGGTTACTATGGAGTTTGTAGCATTTTATTGGCATGATTTAGCACATAGCTAAGCGCTATTAGCATGTAGCTATTCACTGCTAGCATGTGTGGCATGTAGCAAGTCCTGTTTGCTAGCATAAGTCAAAAGAGCCAACCCCCATCTCTATACGATGTTCTGATGCAGAGATATTGGTCTTGCAAAACGGTTGCTAGAGTACTCTGTTTGGTTGCTAGGGAGTGGCTTGGCAGCTGCCAATCATGAAGCTCCAAAGTCAGTGTGAATGTATAAACCAACCCCCATCTCTATACGATGTTCTGATGCAGAGATATAGGTCTTGCAAAACGGTTGCTAGGGTACTCTGTTTGGTTGCTAGGGAGTGGCTTGGCAGCTAGCAATCACGATACTCCAAAGGCTTCTTGTCAGTATGAATGATATAAACCAACTCCCACGCCTCTGTGACATTCAGAATGGAAGATATTCCTCTGTGAATTTTGGTTGCTAAGGTGCTCGACAATGGTTGCTAGGGCGTGGCCAGTTAGTGTTGAGGTGATTCAGGATTGGCTGCTTGCTGCCCCGAGTCAAGCGAGCCCACCCTCATGTTTCTATGACACTTCTATCCTGAGATATCCCTTTGATCTCTTTCAATGGAAGTCTATGGGACGTGTTGCTAAGGTGCTCTAAATGGTTGCTAGGGGCGTGGCTTGATAGCTTCACAATGATCCTGAGATGCTGATTGGTCATCTGAGTCAAATGAGCCCGCCCCCTTGTCTCTATGACACTGTGATCCAGAGTTATGTTCAATTGAAAAGCGGTTCAATTGAAAGGACGGCCCATTTCATGGGCCGTCCTACACCATAGAAAGTCAATGGGGCAAATTTGGGACGCTCCTGCCCCCCAGGGGTGCAACTTTTACCCCATTTTGAGGTATGGTCTTACAGAGCCTGCCAGCCTCTTCAAATGTGGCAAATTTCACATTTCTGTGAAATCCACTCTCTGAGCTACGAGGCGTCAAAGTTTTTGGCAATGTTAAGTCTATGCGTTTTTTTTGGCCGCTATTTCGCCCCTGGGGCGAACATCGTACCCCCGATCGCTTATAAAAGTCATAGCACACCATTCCCGATTAGGCCGCACGTTTTGACACCTCATTCATGGGTCTATGACAAACTTTGCAGGAGGAGTAGCGTGCCGAAGTATTGTCAGGGCGAATAGTAATAACAATACTAGAATGTACATTTCCAGAAGAAAATGTGAATGGTGCTTGCAGTGGCAAAAAACACCACCCGGTTGCTAGGCGGTTGCTAGGGATGTTGCTAGGCGGTTGCTAGGGTGTTCTGGGTGGTTGCTAGGTCCTACACCATAGAAAGTCAATGGGGCAACTTTGGGACGCTCCTGCCCCCCAGGGGTGCAACTTTTACCCCATTTTGAGGTATGGTCCTACAGAGCCTGCCAGCCTCTTCAAATGTGGCAAATTTCACATTTCTGTGAAATCCACTCTCTGAGCTATGAGGCGTCAAAGTTTTTCGCAATGTTAAGTCTATGCGGTTTTTTTGGCCGCTATTTCGCCCCTGAGGCGAACATCGTACCCCCGATCGCTTATAAAAGTCATAGCACACCATTCCCGATTAGGCCGCACATTTTGACACCTCATTCATGGCTCTGTGGCAAAAACTGCGGGAGGAGTAGCGCGCCGAAGTTTGGTCAGGGCGAATAGTAATAACAATACTAGAATGTACATTTCCAGAAGAAAATGTGAATGGTGCTTGCAGTGGCAAAAAACACCACCCGGTTGCTAGGATGTTCTGGGTGGTTGCTAGGTCCTACACCATAGAAAGTCAATGGGGCAACTTTGGGACGCTCCTGCCCCCCAGGGGTGCAACTTTTACCCCATTTTGAGGTATGGTCCTACAGAGCCTGCCAGCCTCTTCAAATGTGGCAAATTTCACATTTCTGTGAAATCCACTCTCTGAGCTATGAGGCGTCAAAGTTTTTCACAATGTTAAGTCTATGCGTTTTTTTTTGGCCGCTATTTCGCCCCTGGGGTGAACATCGTACCCCCGATCGCTTATAAAAGTCATAGCACACCATTCCCGATTAGGCCGCACGTTTTGACACCTCATTCATGGCTCTGTGGCAAAAACTGCGGGAGGAGTAGCGCGCCGAAGTTTGGTCAGGGCGAATAGTAATAACAATACTAGAATGTACATTTCCAGAAGAAAATGTGAATGGTGCTTGCAGTGGCAAAACTCGACGCTGGGCAGATACTACAGTGTTCTGCGCGATTCCAAGAGAGACAACCACCATGTCTATATGATGTTTTGGAGATGAGATTATGGCTTATTAATGTTGCCATACGGTTGCTAGGATGCTCGATATGGTTGCTAGGTCGAAGCTAAGATCATAGGTCATTATTTATTAGTTCATTAAAAGATGAGTCAAATGAGTGTGTGGGAGTTACAGAGAGAGAGAGAGAGAGAAGGGTCCCTAAGGGCCTGCATGTGTGTGTGTGTGTGAGAAAGTGACAGTTGAGATTCAAATTCATGAACATTCTGCCATTGTAAGTCAATGGGACTTTTTTGCCCGCTTTTTCGTCCGCTGTGCAAACATCGTAGGTCTGATTTCTTAGAAAAGATATAGCACACCTCTCCTCAATGAGCCGGTCGATTTAACACCTCATTCATGGGTCTATGACAAAATGTGCAGGAGGAGTAGCGCGCCGAAGTTTGGTCAGGGCGAATAGTAATAACAATACTAGAATGTACATTTCCAGAAGAAAATGTGAATGGTGCTTGCAGTGGCAAAACTCGGCGCTGGACAGATACTAGTGACTAGCATGTTTGCTAGCATATTTTTAGCATGATTAGCATCTTGTTACCATATTGCTAGCATGATTAGCATGTTGCTAGCATGATTTTATCATGTTGCTAGCATGATTTTATCATGTTGCTAGTATGATTAGCATGTTGCTAGCATTATTTTAGCATGCCGCTAGCATGATTAACATGTTGCTAACATGATTAGCATGTTGCTAGCATGATTAGCATATGGCTAGCATGTTGCTAGCATGATTTTATCATGTTGCTAGCATGATTTTATCATGTTGCTAGTATGATTAGCATGTTGCTAGCATTATTTTAGCATGTCGCTAGCATGATTAGCATGTTGCTAGCATGATTAGCATATGGCTAGCATGTTGCTAGCATTATTCTAGCATGTTGCTAGCATGATTAGCATGTTGCTAGCATGATTAGCATGTTTGCTAACATGTCGCTAGCATGTTGTTAGCATGTCGCTTGCATGATTCTAGCATGTTCCTAGCATGATTAGCATGTTGCTAGCATGTCGCTAGCATGATTAGCATGTTGTTAGCATGTTGCTAGCATGATTAGCATTGTTGTTAGCATGTTGCTAGCATGATTAGCATGTTGCTAGCATGATTAGCATGTTGCTAGCATGTTGCTAGCATGATTAGCATGTTGCTAGCATGTTGTTAACATGATTCTAACATGTCGCTAACATGATTAGCATGTTGCTAGCATGTTGCTAGCATGTTGCTAGCATGATTAGCATGTTGCTAGCATGTTGCTAACATGATTAGCATGTTGCTAGCATGTTGCTAGCATGATTAGCATGTTGCTAGCATGATTAGCATGTTTCTAGCATGTTGCTAGCATGTTGCTAGCATGATTAGCATATTGCTAGCATGTTGCTAGCATGTTGCTAGCGTGATTAGCATGTTTCTAGCATGTTGCTAGCATGATTTTAGCGTGATTAGCATGTTTTTAGCATGTTGCTAGCATGATTAGCATGTGACTAGCATGTTGTTAGCATGATTAGCATGTTGCTAGCATGTTGCTAGCATGATTTTAACATGATTAGCATGTTTGCTAGCATGATTTTAGCGTGATCAGCATGTTGCTAGCATGATAAGCATGTTGCTAGCATGATTAGCATGTTGCTAGCATGTTGCTAGCATGATTAGCATGTTGCTAGCATGTTGCTAGCGTGATTAGCATGTTGCTAGCATGATTAGCATGTTGCTAGCATGTTGCTAGCATGATTAGCATGTTGCTAGCATGTTGCTAGCATGATGCTAGCATGATTTTAGCATTATTAGCATGTTGCTAGCCTGTTGCTAGTGTGATTAGCATGTTTCTAGCATGTTGCTAGCATGATTAGCATGTTGCTAGCATATTGCTAGCATGATTTTAGCATGATTAGCATGTTTTTAGCATGTTGCTAGCATGATTAGCATGTGACTAGCATGTTGCTAGCATGTTGCTAGCGTGATTAGCATGTTTCTAGCATGTTGCTAGCATGATTTTAGCGTGATTAGCATGTTTTTAGCATGTTGCTAGCATGATTAGCATGTGACTAGCATGTTGTTAGCATGATTAGCATGTGACTAGCATGTTGTTAGCATGATTAGCATGTTGCTAGCATGTTGCTAGCATGATTTTAACATGATTAGCATGTTTGCTAGCATGATTTTAGCGTGATCAGCATGTTGCTAGCATGATAAGCATGTTGCTAGCATGATTAGCATGTTGCTAGCATGTTGCTAGCATGATTAGCATGTTGCTAGCATGTTGCTAGCGTGATTAGCATGTTGCTAGCATGTTGCTAGCATGTTGCTAGCATGATTAGCATGTTGCTAACATGTTGCTAACATGATTAGCATGTTGCTAGCATGTTGCTAGCATGATGCTAGCATGATTTTAGCATTATTAGCATGTTGCTAGCATATTGCTAGCATGATTTTAGCATGATTAGCATGTTTTTAGCATGTTGCTAGCATGATTAGCATGTGACTAGCATGTTGCTAGCATGTTGCTAGCATGATTTTAGCATGATTAGCATGTTGCTAGCATGATTTTAGCGTGATTAGCATGTTGCTAGCATGTTGCTAGCATGATTAGCATGTTTCTAGCATGTTGCTAGCATGTTGCTAGCATGATTAGCATGTTGCTAGCATGATTAGCATGTTGCTAGCATGATTAGCATGTTGCTAGCATGTTGCTAGCATGATTAGCATGTTGCTAGCATGTTGCTAGCATGATTAGCATGTTGCTAGCATGATTAGCATGTTGCTAGCATGATGCTAGCATGATTTTAGCATTATTAGCATGTTGCTAGCATGATTAGCATTTTGCTAGCATGTTGCTAGCATGATTTTAGCGTGATTAGCATGTTTTTAGCATGTTGCTAGCATGATTAGCATGTGACTAGCATGTTGCTAGCATGATTAGCATGTTGCTAGCATGTTGCTAGCATGATTTTAGCATGATTAGCATGTTTGCTAACATGATTTTAGCGTGATTAGCATGTTGCTAGCATGTTGCTAGCATGATTAGCATGTTGCTAGCATGTTGCTAGCGTGATTAGCATGTTGCTAGCATGTTGCTAGCGTGATTAGCATGTTGCTAGCATGTTGCTAGCATGATTAGCATGTTCTAGCATGTTGCTAGCATGTTGCTAGCATGATGCTAGCATGATTTTAGCATTATTAGCATGTTGCTAGCATGTTGCTAGTGTGATTAGCATGTTTCTAGCATGTTGCTAGCATGATTAGCATGTTGCTAGCATGTTGCTAGCATGATTTTAGCGTGATTAGCATGTTTTTAGCATGTTTGCTATCATGATTAGCATGTGACTAGCATGTTGCTAGCATGTTGCTAGCATGATTTTAGCATGATTAGCATGTTGCTAGCATGATTTTAGCGTGATTAGCATGTTGCTAGCATGTTGCTAGCATGATTAGAATGTTGCTAGCATGTTGCTAGCATGATTAGCATTTAGGGTAATCTGAGTGGTTGCTATGTTGTTACTAGGTGGTTGGTAGTTGTCACAGATGGTTACTATGGAGTTTGTAGCATTTTATTGGCATGATTTAATACGTAGCTAAGCGCTATTAGCATGTAGCTATTCACTGCTAGCATGTGTAGCATGTAGCAAGTCCTGTTTGCTAGTATGAGTCAAAAGAGCCAACCCCCATCTCTATACGATGTTGTGATGCAGAGATATAGGTTTTGCAAAACGGTTGCTAGGGTACTCTGTTTGGTTGCTAGGGAGTTGCTTGGCAGCTGCCAATCATGAAGCTCCAAAGTCAGTGTGAATGTATAAACCAACCCCCTTCTCTATACGATGTTCTGATGCAGAGATATAGGTCTTGCAAAACGGTTGCTAGGGTACTCTGTTTGGTTGCTAGGGAGTGGCTTGGCAGCTAGCAATCACGATACTCCAAAGGATTCTTGTCAGTATGAATGATATAAACCAACTCCCACGCCTCTGTGACATTCATAATGGAAGATATTCCTCTGTGAATTTTGGTTGCTAAGGTGCTCGACAATGGTTGCTAGGGCGTGGCCAGTGAGTGTTGAGGTGATTCAGGATTGGCTGCTTGCTGCCCCGAGTCAAACGAGCCCACCCTCATGTTTCTATGACACTTCTATCCTGAGATATCCCTTTGATCTCTTTCAATGGAAGTCTATGGGACGTGTTGCTAAGGTGCTCTAAATGGTTGCTAGGGGCGTGGCTTGATAGCTTCACAATGATCTTGAGATGCTGATTGGTCGTCTGAGTCAAATGAGCCCGCCCCCTTGTCTCTATGACACTGTGATCCAGAGTTATGTTCAATTGAAAAGCGGTTTCAAGTCAATGGGGCAACTTTGGGACGCTCTTGCCCCCCAGGGGTGCAAGTTTTACCCCATTGTGTGGTATGTTCTTACAGAGCCCGTCAGCCTCTTCAAATGTGGCAAATTTCACATTTCTACGAAATCCACTCTCTGAGCTATGAGTCTGTGAATTTTGGTTGCTAAGGTGGTCGACAATGGTTGCTAGGGCGTGGCCAGTGTGTGTTGAGGTGATTCAGGATTGGCTGCTTGCTGCCCCGAGTCAAACGAGCCCACCCTCATGTTTCTATGACACTTCTATCCTGAGATATCCCTTTGATCTCTTTCAATGGAAGTCTATGGGACGTGTTGCTAAGGTGCTCTAAATGGTTGCTAGGGGCGTGGCTTGATAGCTTCACAATGATCCTGAGATGCTGATTGGTCGTCTGAGTCAAATGAGCCCGCCCCCTTGTCTCTATGACACTGTGATCCAGAGTTATGTTCAATTGAAAAGCGGTTCAATTGAAAGGACGGCCCATTTCATGGGCCGTCCTACACCATTGAAAGTCAATGGGGCAAATTTTAGTACCCTCCTGCCCCCCAGGGGTGCAACTTTTACCCCATTTTGAGGTATGGTCTTACAGAGCCTGCCAGCCTCTTCAAATGTGGCCAATTTCACATTTCTGTGAAATCCACTCTCTGAGCTACGAGGCGTCAAATTTTTTTCGCAATGTTAAGTCAATGGGGCAACTTTGGGACGCTCCTGCCCCCCAGGGGTGCAACTTTTACCCCATTTTGAGGTGTGGTCTTACAGAGCCTGCCAGCCTCTTCAAATGTGGCAAATTTCACATTTCTGTGAAATCCACTCTCTGAGCTACGAGGCGTCAAAGTTTTTCGCCATGTTAAGTCAATGCGTTTGATTTTGCCCCTATTTTGCCCCTGGGGCAAACATCGTACCCCCGATCGCTTATAAAAGTCATAGCACACGATTCCCGATTAGGCCGCACGTTTTGACACCTCATTCATGGCTCTGTGACAAAAACTGTGGGAGGAGTAGCGCGCCGAAATAAAAGTGGAAGAAGAAGAAGAAGAAGAAGAATAATAAGTATGAGCAATAACAATACTGTGCTTTGCCATTAAAATGGCAAGCACCATTAACTAGAATGTACATTTCCAGAAGAAAATGTGAATGGTGCTTGCAGTGGCAAAAAACACCACCCGGTTGCTAGGCGGTTGCTAGGGTTGTTGCTAGGCGGTTGCTAGGGTGTTCTGGGTGGTTGCTAGGGCGTTGCTAGGCGGTTGCTAGGATGTTCTGGGTGGTTGTTAGGTCATTTCATGGGCCGTCCTACACCATAGAAAGTCAATGGGGCAACTTTGGGACGCTCCTGCCCCCCAAGGGTGCAACTTTAACCCCATTTTGAGGTATGGTCTTACAGAGCCTGCCAGCCTCTTCAAATGTGGCAAATTTCACATTTCTGTGAAATCCACTCTCTGAGCTACGAGGCGTCAAAGTTTTTCGCAATGTTAAGTCTATGCGTTTTTTTTGGCCGCTTTTTCGCCCCTGGGGTGAACATCGTACCCCCGATCGCTTATAAAAGTCATAGCACACCATTCCCGATTAGGCCGCACGTTTTGACACCTCATTCATGGCTCTGTGGCAAAAACTGCGGGAGGAGTAGCGCGCCGAAGTTTGGTCAGGGCGAATAGTAATTACAATACTAGAATGTACATTTCCAGAAGAAAATGTGAATGGTGCTTGCAGTGGCAAAACTCGGCGCTGGACAGATACTAGTGACTAGCATGTTTGCTAGCATATTTTTTAGCATGATTAGCATCTTGTTACCATATTGCTAGCATGATTAGCATGTTGCTAGCATGTTGCTAGCATGATTAGCATTTAGGGTAATCTGAGTGGTTGCTATGGTGTTACTAGGTGGTCAGTAGTTGTCACAGATGGTTACTATGGAGTTTGTAGCATTTTATTGGCATGATTTAATACTTAGCTAAGCGCTATTAGCATGTAGCTATTCACTGCTAGCATGTGTAGCATGTAGCAAGTCCTGTTTGCTAGTATGAGTCAAAAGAGCCAACCCCCATCTCTATACGATGTTGTGATGCAGAGATATAGGTCTTGCAAAACGGTTGCTAGGGTACTCTGTTTGGTTGCTAGGGAGTGGCTTGGCAGCTGCCAATCATGAAGCTCCAAAGTCAGTGTGAATGTATAAACCAACCCCCATCTCTCTACGATGTTCTGATGCAGAGATATAGGTCTTGCAAAACGGTTGCTAGGGTACTCTGTTTGGTTGCTAGGGAGTGGCTTGGCAGCTAGCAATCACGATACTCCAAAGGCTTCTTGTCAGTATGAATGATATAAACCAACTCCCACGCCTCTGTGACATTCAGAATGGAAGATATTCCTCTGTGAATTTTGGTTGCTAAGGTGCTCGACAATGGTTGCTAGGGCGTGGCCAGTGAGTGTTGAGGTGATTCAGGATTGGCTGCTTGCTGCCCCGAGACAAACGAGCCCACCCTCATGTTTCTATGACACTTCTATCCTGAGATATCCCTTTGATCTCTTTCAATGGAAGTCTATG
The DNA here is from genome assembly GCA_003573665.1 of Oxygymnocypris stewartii. Taxonomy (NCBI): domain Eukaryota; kingdom Metazoa; phylum Chordata; class Actinopteri; order Cypriniformes; family Cyprinidae; genus Oxygymnocypris; species Oxygymnocypris stewartii. The sequence continues at coordinate 26,596 of QVTF01025716.1, forward strand.
GGACGTGTTGCTAAGGTGCTCTAAATGGTTGCTAGGGGCGTGGCTTGATAGCTTCACAATGATCCTGAGATGCTGATTGGTCGTCTGAGTCAAATGAGCCCGCCCCCTTGTCTCTATGACACTGTGATCCAGAGTTATGTTCAATTGAAAAGCGGTTTCAAGTCAATGGGGCAACTTTGGGACGCTCTTGCCCCCCAGGGGTGCAAGTTTTACCCCATTGTGTGGTATGTTCTTACAGAGCCCGTCAGCTTCTTGAAATGTGGCAAATTTCACATTTCTGCGAAATCCACTCTCTGAGCTATGAGTCTGTGAATTTTGGTTGCTAAGGTGGTCGACAATGGTTGCTAGGGCGTGGCCAGTGTGTGTTGAGGTGATTCAGGATTGGCTGCTTGCTGCCCCGAGTCAAACGAGCCCACCCTCATGTTTCTATGACACTTCTATCCTGAGATATCCCTTTGATCTCTTTCAATGGAAGTCAATGGGACGTGTTGCTAAGGTGCTCTAAATGGTTGCTAGGGGCGTGGCTTGATAGCTTCACAATGATCCTGAGATGCTGATTGGTCGTCTGAGTCAAATGAGCCCGCCCCCTTGTCTCTATGACACTGTGATCCAGAGTTATGTTCAATTGAAAAGCGCTTCAATTGAAAGGACGGCCCATTTCATGGGCCGTCCTACACCATTGAAAGTCAATGGGGCAAATTTTAGTACCCTCCTGCCCCCCAGGGGTGCAACTTTTACCCCATTTTGAGGTATGGTCTTACAGAGCCTGCCAGCCTCTTCAAATGTGGCCAATTTCACATTTCTGTGAAATCCACTCTCTGAGCTACGAGGCGTCAAATTTTTTTCGCAATGTTAAGTCAATGGGGCAACTTTGGGACGCTCCTGCCCCCCAGGGGTGCAACTTTTACCCCATTTTGAGGTGTGGTCTTACAGAGCCTGCCAGCCTCTTCAAATGTGGCAAATTTCACATTTCTGTGAAATCCACTCTCTGAGCTACGAGGCGTCAAAGTTTTTCGCCATGTTAAGTCAATGCGTTTGATTTTGCCCCTATTTTGCCCCTGGGGCAAACATCGTACCCCCGATCGCTTATAAAAGTCATAGCACACGATTCCCGATTAGGCCGCACGTTTTGACACCTCATTCATGGCTCTGTGACAAAAACTGTGGGAGGAGTAGCGCGCCGAAATAAAAGTGGAAGAAGAAGAATAATAATAAGTATGAGCAATAACAATACTGTGCTTTGCCATTAAAATGGCAAGCACCATTAACTAGAATGTACATTTCCAGAAGAAAATGTGAATGGTGCTTGCAGTGGCAAAAAACACCACCCGGTTGCTAGGCGGTTGCTAGGGTTGTTGCTAGGCGGTTGCTAGGGTGTTCTGGGTGGTTGCTAGGGCGTTGCTAGGCGGTTGCTAGGATGTTCTGGGTGGTTGCTAGGTCCTACACCATAGAAAGTCAATGGGGCAACTTTGGGACGCTCCTGCCCCCCAGGGGTGCAACTTTTACCCCATTTTGAGGTATGGTCCTACAGAGCCTGCCAGCCTCTTCAAATGTGGCAAATTTCACATTTCTGTGAAATCCACTCTCTGAGCTATGAGGCGTCAAAGTTTTTCGCAATGTTAAGTCTATGCGTTATTTTTGGCCGCTATTTCGCCCCTGGGGCGAACATCGTACCCCCGATCGCTTATAAAAGTCATAGCACACCATTCCCGATTAGGCCGCACGTTTTGACACCTCATTCATGGCTCTGTGGCAAAAACTGCGGGAGGAGTAGCGCGCCGAAGTTTGGTCAGGGCGAATAGTAATAACAATACTAGAATGTACATTTCCAGAAGAAAATGTGAATGGTGCTTGCAGTGGCAAAAAACACCACCCGGTTGCTAGGCGGTTGCTAGGGTTGTTGCTAGGCGGTTGCTAGGGTGTTCTGGGTGGTTGCTAGGGCGTTGCTAGGCGGTTGCTAGGATGTTCTGGGTGGTTGCTAGGTCCTACACCATAGAAAGTCAATGGGGCAACTTTGGGACGCTCCTGCCCCCCAGGGGTGCAACTTTTACCCCATTTTGAGGTATGGTCCTACAGAGCCTGCCAGCCTCTTCAAATGTGGCAAATTTCACATTTCTGTGAAATCCACTCTCTGAGCTATGAGGCGTCAAAGTTTTTCGCAATGTTAAGTCTATGCGTTTTTTTTGGCCGCTATTTCGCCCCTGGGGCGAACATCGTACCCCCGATCGCTTATAAAAGTCATAGCACACCATTCCCGATTAGGCCGCACGTTTTGACACCTCATTCATGGCTCTGTGGCAAAAACTGCGGGAGGAGTAGCGTGCCGAAGTATTGTCAGGGCGAATAGTAATAACAATACTAGAATGTACATTTCCAGAAGAAAATGTGAAATGGTGCTTGCAGTGGCAAAACTCGGCGCTGGACAGATACTAGTGACTAGCATGTTTGCTATCATATTTTTAGCATGATTAGCATCTTGTTACCATGTTGCTAGCATGATTAGCATGTTGCTAGCATGTTGCTGGCATGATTAGCATGTTGTTAGCATGTTGCTAACATGATTAGCATGTTGCTAGCATGTTGCTAGCATGATTAGCATGTTGCTAGCATGATCCTAGCATTATTCTAGCATGTTTGCTAGCATGATTAGAATGTTGCTAGCATGTTGCTAGCATGATTAGCATGTTGCTAGCATGTTGCTAGCATGTTGCTGGCATGATTAGCATGTTGCTAGCATTATTAGCATGTTGCTAGCATGTTGCTAGCATGTTGCTAGCGTGATTAGCATGTTGATAGCATGTTGCTAGCATGATTAGCATGTTGCTAGCATGTTGCTAGCATGATGCTAGCATGATATTAGCATTATTAGCATGTTGCTAGCATGTTGCTAGCATGATTAGCATGTTTCTAGCATGTTGCTAGCATGATGCTAGAATGATTTTAGCATTATTAGCATGTTGCTAGCATGTTGCTAGCGTGATTAGCATGTTTCTAGCATGTTGCTAGCATGATTAGCATGTTGCTAGCATGCTGCTAGCATGATTTTAGCGTGATTAACATGTTTTTAGCATGTTGTTAGCATGATTAGCATGTGACTAGCATGTTGCTAGCATGATTAGCATGTTGCTAGCATGTTGCTAGCATGATTTTAGCATGATTAGCATGTTGCTAGCATGATTTTAGCGTGATTCGCATGTAGCTAGCATGTTGCTAGCATGATTAGCATGTTGCTAGCATGTTGCTAGCGTGATTAGCATGTTTCTAGCATGTTGCTAGCATGATTAGCATGTTGCTAGCATGTTGCTAGCATGATTTTAGCGTGATTAACATGTTTTTAGCATGTTGCTAGCGTGATTAGCATGTTTATAGCATGTTGCTAGCATGTTGCTAGCATGATTAGCATGTTGCTAGCATGTTGCTAGCATGATTAGCATGTTGCTAGCATGATTAGCATGTTGCTAGCATTATTAGCATGTTGATAGCATGTTGCTAGCATAATTAGCATGTTGCTAGCGTGATTAGCATGTTGCTAGCATGTTGCTAGCATGATTAGCATGTTGGTAGCATGTTGCTAGCATGATGCTAGCATGATTTTAGCATTATTAGCATGTTGCTAGCATGTTGCTAGCGTGATTAGCATGTTTCTAGCATGTTGCTAGCATGATTAGCATGTTGCTAGCATGTTGCTAGCATGATTTTAGCGTGATTAGCATGTTTTTAGCATGTTGCTAGCATGATTAGCATGTGACTAGCATGTTGCTAGCATGATTAGCATGTTGCTAGCATGTTACTAGCATGATTAGCATGTTGCTAGCATGATTTTAGCATGATTAGCATGTTGCTAGCATGATTTTAGCATGATTAGCATGTTGCTAGCATGATTAGCATGTTGCTAGCATGTTGTTAGCATTATTAGCATTTAGGGTAATCTGAGTGGTTGCTATGTTGTTACTAGGTGGTTGGTAGTTGTCACAGATGGTTACTATGGAGTTTGTAGCATTTTATTGGCATGATTTAGCACTTAGCTAAGCGCTATTAGCATGTAGCTATTCACTGCTAGCATGTGTAGCATGTAGCAAGTCCTGTTTGCTAGCATGAGTCAAAAGAGCCAACCCCCATCTCTATACGATGTTCTGATGCAGAGATATTGGTCTTGCAAAACGGTTGCTAGGGTACTCTGTTTGGTTGCTAGGGAGTGGCTTGGCAGCTGCCAATCATGAAGCTCCAAAGTCAGTGTGAATGTATAAACCAACCCCCATCTCTCTACGATGTTCTGATGCAGAGATATAGGTCTTGCAAAACGGTTGCTAGGGTACTCTGTTTGGTTGCTAGGGAGTGGCTTGGCAGCTAGCAATCACGATACTCCAAAGGCTTCTTGTCAGTATGAATGATATAAACCAACTCCCACGCCTCTGTGACATTCAGAATGGAAGATATTCCTCTGTGAAATTTGGTTGCTAAGGTGATCGACAATGGTTGCTAGGGCGTGGCCAGTGAGTGTTGAGGTGATTCAGGATTGGCTGCTTGCTGCCCCGAGACAAAGGAGCCCACCCTCATGTTTCTATGACACTTCTATCCTGAGATATCCCTTTGATCTCTTTCAATGGAAGTCTATGGGACGTGTTGCTAAGGTGCTCTAAATGGTTGCTAGGGGCGTGGCTTGATAGCTTCACAATGATCCTGAGATGCTGATTGGTCGTCTGAGTCAAATGAGCCCGCCCCCTTGTCTCTATGACACTGTGATCCAGAGTTATGTTCAATTGAAAAGCGGTTTCAAGTCAATGGGGCAACTTTGGGACGCTCTTGCCCCCCAGGGGTGCAAGTTTTACCCCATTGTGTGGTATGTTCTTACAGAGCCCGTCAGCTTCTTGAAATGTGGCAAATTTCACATTTCTGCGAAATCCACTCTCTGAGCTATGAGTCTGTGAATTTTGGTTGCTAAGGTGGTCGACAATGGTTGCTAGGGCGTGGCCAGTGTGTGTTGAGGTGATTCAGGATTGGCTGCTTGCTGCCCCGAGTCAAACGAGCCCACCCTCATGTTTCTATGACACTTCTATCCTGAGATATCCCTTTGATCTCTTTCAATGGAAGTCAATGGGACGTGTTGCTAAGGTGCTCTAAATGGTTGCTAGGGGCGTGGCTTGATAGCTTCACAATGATCCTGAGATGCTGATTGGTCGTCTGAGTCAAATGAGCCCGCCCCCTTGTCTCTATGACACTGTGATCCAGAGTTATGTTCAATTGAAAAGCGCTTCAATTGAAAGGACGGCCCATTTCATGGGCCGTCCTACACCATTGAAAGTCAATGGGGCAAATTTTAGTACCCTCCTGCCCCCCAGGGGTGCAACTTTTACCCCATTTTGAGGTATGGTCTTACAGAGCCTGCCAGCCTCTTCAAATGTGGCCAATTTCACATTTCTGTGAAATCCACTCTCTGAGCTACGAGGCGTCAAATTTTTTTCGCAATGTTAAGTCAATGGGGCAACTTTGGGACGCTCCTGCCCCCCAGGGGTGCAACTTTTACCCCATTTTGAGGTGTGGTCTTACAGAGCCTGCCAGCCTCTTCAAATGTGGCAAATTTCACATTTCTGTGAAATCCACTCTCTGAGCTACGAGGCGTCAAAGTTTTTCGCCATGTTAAGTCAATGCGTTTGATTTTGCCCCTATTTTGCCCCTGGGGCAAACATCGTACCCCCGATCGCTTATAAAAGTCATAGCCACACGATTCCCGATTAGGCCGCACGTTTTGACACCTCATTCATGGCTCTGTGACAAAAACTGTGGGAGGAGTAGCGCGCCGAAATAAAAGTGGAAGAAGAGAAGAAGAAGAAACTAGAATGTACATTTCCAGAAGAAAATGTGAATGGTGCTTGCAGTGGCAAAAAACACCACCCGGTTGCTAGGCGGTTGCTAGGGTTGTTGCTAGGCGGTTGCTAGGGTGTTCTGGGTGGTTGCTAGGGGCGTTGCTAGGCGGTTGCTAGGATGTTCTGGGTGGTTGCTAGGTCCTACACCATAGAAAGTCAATGGGGCAACTTTGGGACGCTCCTGCCCCCCAAGGGGGTGCAACTTTTACCCCATTTTGAGGTATGGTCCTACAGAGCCTGCCAGCCTCTTCAAATGTGGCAAATTTCACATTTCTGTGAAATTCACTCTCTGAGCTATGAGGCGTCAAAGTTTTTCGCAATGTTAAGTCTATGCGTTTTTTTTGGCCGCTATTTCGCCCCTGGGCGAACATCGTACCCCCGATCGCTTATAAAAGTCATAGCACACCATTCCCGATTAGGCCGCACGTTTTTGACACCTCATTCATGGCTCTGTGGCAAAAACTGCGGGAGGAGTAGCGCGCCGAAGTTTGGTCAGGGCGAATAGTAATAACAATACTAGAATGTACATTTCCAGAAGAAATGTGAATGGTGCTTGCAGTGGCAAAAAACACCACCCGGTTGCTAGGCGGTTGCTAGGGTTGTTGCTAGGCGGTTGCTAGGGTTGTTGCTAGGCGGTTGCTAGGGTGTTCTGGGTGGTTGCCAGGGCGTTACTAGGCGGTTGCTAGGATGTTCTGGGTGGTTGCTAGGTCCTACACCATAGAAAGTCAATGGGGCAACTTTGGGACGCTCCTGCCCCCCAGGGTGCAACTTTTACCCCATTTTGAGGTATGGTCCTACAGAGCCTGCCAGCCTCTTCAAATGTGGCAAATTTCACATTTCTGTGAAATCCACTCTCTGAGCTAAGAGGCGTCAACGTTTTTCACATTGTTAAGTCTATGCGTTTTTTTTGGCCGCTATTTCGCCCCTGGGGCGAACATCGTACCCCCGATCGCTTATAAAAGTCATAGCACACCATTCCCGATTAGGCCGCACGTTTTGACACCTCATTCATGGCTCTGTGGCAAAAACTGCGGGAGGGAGTAGCGCGCCGAAGTTTGGTCAGGGCGAATAGTAATAACCAATACTAGAATGTACATTTCCAGAAGAAAATGTGAAATGGTGCTTGCAGTGGCAAAAACACCATCCGGTTGCTAGGGTAATGTAGGGCGTTGCTAGGCGGTTGCTAGGGTAATCTAGGTGGTTGCTATGGTGTTACTAGGTGGTTGGTAGTTGTCACAGATGGTTACTATGGAGTTTGTAGCATTTCATTGGCATGATTTAGCACTTAGCTAAGCGCTATTAGCATGTAGCTATTCACTGCTAGCATGTGTAGCATGTAGCAAGTCCTGTTTGCTAGCATAAGTCAAAAGAGCCAACCCCCATCTCTATACGATGTTCTGATGCAGAGATATTGGTCTTGCAAAACGGTTGCTAGGGTACTCTGTTTGGTTGCTAGGGAGTGGCTTGGCAGCTGCCAATCATGAAGCTCCAAAGTCAGTGTGAATGTATAAACCAACCCCCATCTCTATACGATGTTCTGATGCAGAGATATAGGTCTTGCAAAACGGTTGCTAGGGTACTCTGTTTGGTTGCTAGGGAGTGGCTTGGCAGCTAGCAATCACGATACTCCAAAGGCTTCTTGTCAGTATGAATGATATAAACCAACTCCCACGCCTCTGTGACATTCAGAATGGAAGATATTCCTCTGTGAATTTTGGTTGCTAAGGTGGTCGACAATGGTTTGCTAGGGCGTGGCCAGTGAGTGTTGAGGTGATTCAGGATTGGCTGCTTGCTGCCCCGAGTCAAACGAGCCCACCCTCATGTTCTATGACACTTCTATCCTGAGATATCCCTTTGATCTCTTTTAATGGAAGTCTATGAGACGTGTTGCTAAGGTGCTCTAAATGGTTGCTAGGGGCGTGGCTTGATAGCTTCACAATGATCCTGAGATGCTGATTGGTCGTCTGAGTCAAATGAGCCCGCCCCCTTGTCTCTATGACACTGTGATCCAGAGTTATGTTCAATTGAAAAGCGGTTTCAATTGAAGGACGGCCCATTTCATGGGCCGTCCTACACCATAGAAAGTCAATGGGGCAAATTTGGGACGCTCCTGCCCCCCAGGGGTGCAACTTTTACCCATTTTGAGGTATGGTCTTACAGAGCCTGCCAGCCTCTTCAAATGTGGCAAATTTCACATTTCTGTGAAATCCACTCTCTGAGCAACGAGGCGTCAAGTTTTCGCAATGTTAAGTCTATGCGTTTTTTTTTGGCCGCTATTTCGCCCCTGGGGCGAACATCGTACCCCCGATCACTTATAAAAGTCATAGCACACTATTCTCGATTAGGCCGCACGTTTTGCCACCTCATTTCATGGGTCTATGACAAACTTTGCAGGAGGAGTAGCGTGCCGAAGTTTTGTCAGGGCGAATAGTAATAACAATATAGAATGTACATTCCAGAAGAAAATGTGAATGGTGCTTGCAGTGGCAAAAAACACCACCCCGGTTGCTAGGGTAATCTGGGTGGTTGCTATGGTGTTACTAGGTGGCTTGGTAGTTGTCACAGATGGGTTACTATGGAGTTTGTAGCATTTTATTGGCATGATTTAGCACTTAGCTAAGCGCTATTAGCATGTAGCTATTCACTGCTAGCATGTGTAGCATGTATCAAGTCCTGTTTGCTTGCATGAGTCAAAAGAGCCAACCCCCATCTCTACTACGATGTTCTGATACAGAGATATTGGTCTTGCAAAACGGTTGCTAGGGTACTCTGTTTTGGTTTGCTAGGGAGTTGCTTGGCAGCTAGCAATCACGATACTCCCAAAGGCTTCTTGTCATTATGAATGATATAAAACCAACTCCCACGCCTCTGTGACATTCAGAATGGAAGATATTCCTCTGTGAATTTTGGTTGCTAAGGTGCTCGACAATGGTTGCTAGGGCGAGGCCAGTGAGTGTTGAGGTGATTCAGGATTGGCTGCTTGCTGCCCCGAGTCAAATGAGCCCACCCTCATGTTTCTATGACACTTCTATCCTGAGATATCCCTTTGATCTCTTTCAATGGAAGTCTATGGGCCGTGTTGCTAAGGTGCTCTAAATGGTTACTAGGGGCGTGGCTTGATAGCTTCACAATGATCCTGAGATGCTGATTGGTCGTCTGAGTCAAATGAGCCCGCCCCCTTGTCTCTATGACACTGTGATCCAGAGTTATGTTCAATTGAAAAGCGTTTTCTATGGTGTAGGACAGCCCAATTTCATGGGCCGTCCTACACCATTGAAAGTCAATGGGGCAAATTTGGGACGCTCCTGCCCCCCAGGGGTGCAACTTTTACCCCATTTTGAGGTATGGTCTTACAGAGCCTGCCAGCTCTTCAAATGTGGCAAATTTCACATTTCTGTGAAATCCACTCTCTGAGCTACGAGGCGTCAAAGTTTTTCGCAATGTTAAGTCTATGCGTTTTTTTTTGGCCGCTATTTCGCCCCTGGGGCGAACATCGTACCCCCGATCGCTTATAAAAGTCATAGCACACCATTCCCGATTAGGCCGCACGTTTTTGACACCTCATTCATGGGTCTATGACAAACTTTGCAGGAGGAGTAGCGTGCCGAAGTATTGTCAGGGCGAATAGTAATAACAATACTAGAATGTACATTTCCATGAAGAAAATGTGAATGGTGCTTGCAGTGGCAAAAAACACCACCCGGTTGCTAGGGTAATGTAGGGTGTTGCTAGGCGGTTGCTAGGGTAATCTGGGTGGTTGCTATGGTGTTACTAGGTGGTTGGTAGTTGTCACAGATGGTTACTATGGAGTTTGTAGCATTTTATTGGCATGATTTAGCACTTAGCTAAGCACTATTAGCATGTAGCTATTCACCTGCTAGCATGTGTAGCATGTAGCAAGTCCTGTTTGCTAGCATGAGTCAAAAGAGCCAACCCCCATCTCTATACGATGTTCTGATGCAGAGATATTGGTCTTGCAAAACGGTTGCTAGGGTACTCTGTTTGGTTGCTAGGGAGTGGCTTGGAAGCTGCCAATCATGAAGCTCCAAAGTCAGTGTGAATGTATAAACCAACCCCCATCTCTCTACGATGTTCTGATGCAGAGATATAGGTCTTGCAAAAACGGTTGCTAGGGTACTCTGTTTGGTTGCTAGGGAGTGGCTTGGCAGCTAGCAATCACGATACTCCAAAGGCTTCTTGTCAGGTGTGAATGATATAAACCAACTCCCACGCCTCTGTGACATTCAGAATGGAAGATATTCCTCTGTGAATTTTGGTTGCTAAGGTGGTCGAAAATGTGTGCTAGGGCGTGGCCAGTGTGTGTTGAGGTGATTCAGGATTGGCTGCTTGATGCCCCGAGTCAAACGAGCCCACCCTCATGTTTCTCTATGACACTTCTATCCTGAGATATCCCTTTGATCTCTTTCAATGGAAGTCTATGGGACGTGTTGCTAAGGTTGCTCTAAATGGTTGCTAGGGGGCGTGGCTTGATAGCTTCACAATGATCCTGAGATGCTGATTGGTCGTCTGAGTCAAATGAGCCCGCCCCCCTTGTCTCTATGACACTGTGATCCAGAGTTATGTTCAATTGAAAAGCGGTTTCAAGTCAATGGGGCAACTTTGGGACGCTCTTGCCCCCAGGGGTGCAAGTTTTACCCCATTGTGTGGTATGTTCTTACAGAGCCCGTCAGCCTCTTCAAATGTGGCAAATTTCACATTTCTACGAAATCCACACTCTGAGCTAGAGTCTGGAATTTTGGTTGCTAAAGGTGGTCGCACAATGGTTTCTAGGGCGTGGCCCAGATGATGTGTTGAGGTGATTTCCGGATTGGCTGCTTGCTGCCCCGAGTCAAACGAGCCCACCCTCATGTTCTATGACACTTCTATCCTGAGATATCCCTTGATCTCTTTCAATGGAAAGTCTATGGGACGTGTGCTAAGGTGCTCTAAATGGTTGCTAGGGGCGTGGCTTGATAGCTTCACAATGATCCTGAGATGCTGATGGTCGTCTGAGTCAAATGAGCCCGCCCCTTGTCTCTATGACACTGTGATCCAGAGTTATGTTCAATTGAAAAGCGGTTTTCAAGTCAATGGGGCAACTTTGGGACGCTCTTGCCCCCCAGGGGTGCAAGTTTTACCCCATTGTGTGGTATGTTCTTACAGAGCCCGTCAGCCTCTTCAAATGTGGCAAATTTCACATTTCTACGAAATCAACTCTCTGAGCTATGAGGCGTCAAAGTTTTTCGCAATGTTAAGTCTATGCGTTTTTTTTTTGGCCGCTATGTTCGCCCCATGGGGCGAACATCGTACCCCCGATCGCTTATAAAAGTCATAGCACACCATTCCCGATTAGGCCGCACGTTTTGACACCTCATTCATGCTCTTTGGCAAAACTGCGGGAGGAAGTCGCGCGCCGAAGTTTGGTCAGGGCGAAGATAAGTAGTAATAACAATACTAGAATGTACATTTCCAGAAGAAAATGTGAATGGTGACTTGCAGTGGCAAAAACACCACCCGGTTGGATAGGGCGTTGCTTAGGGTTGTTGATAGGCGGTTTTGCTAGGGTGTTCTGGGTGGTTGCGTAGGTCGTTTGCTAGGGGTTGCTAGGATGTTCTGGGTGGTTTGTTAGGTCATCTTCATGGACTCCGTCCTACACCATAGAAAGTCAATGGGGCAACTTTGGGACGCTCCTGCCCCCCCAACGGTTTGCCAACTTAACCCCATTTTGAGGTATGGTTTACAGAGACTGCCAGCCTCTTCAAATGTGGCAAATTTCACATCTTCTGTGAAATCCACTCTCTGAGCTACGAGGCGTCAAAGTTTTTGCAATGTTAAGTCTATGCGTTTTTTTTGGCCGCTATTTCGCCCCTGGGGGGAACATCGTACCCCCGATCGCTTATAAAAGTCATAGCACACCATTCCCGATTAGGCCGCACGTTTTGACACCTCATTCATGGCTCTGTGGCAAAAAACTGCGGGAGGAGTAGCGCGCCGAAGTCTTGGTCAGGGCGAATAGTAAATACAACTACTAGAATGACATTTCAGAAGAAAATGTGAATGGTGCTTGCAGTGGCAAACTCGGCGCTGGACAGATACTAGTGACTAGCATGTTTGCTAACATATTTTTAGCATGATTAGCATCTTGTTACCATATTGCTAGCATGATTAGCATGTTGCTAGCATGTTGCTAGCATAATTTTATCATGTTGCTAGTATGATTAGCATGTTGCTAGCATTATTTTAGCATGTCGCTAGCATGATTAGCATGTTGCTAGCATGATTAGCATATGGCTAGCATGTTGCTAGCATTATTCTAGCATGTTGCTAGCATGATTAGCATGTTGCTAGCATGATTAGCATGTTGTTAGCATGTCGCTAGCATGCATGTTTCTAGCATGTTCTAGCATGTCGCTAGCATGATTAGCATGTTGCTAGCATGTTGCTAGCATGATTAGCATGTTGTTAGCATGTTGCTAGCATGATTAGCATTGTTGCTAGCATGTTGCTAGCATGATTAGCATGTTGCTAGCATGTTGCTAGCATGATTAGCATGTTGCTAGCATGTTGTTAACATGATTCTAGCATGTCGCTAACATGATTAGCATGTTGCTAGCATGTTGCTAGCATGATTAGAATGTTGCTAGCATGTTGCTAGCATGATTAGCATGTTGCTAGCATGATTAGCATGTTTCTAGCATGTTGCTAGCATGTTGATAGCGTGATTAGCATGTTGATAGCATGTTGCTAGCATGATTAGCATGTTGCTAGCATGTTGCTAGCATGATTAGCATGTTGCTAGCATGTTGCTAGCATGATTTTAGCATTATTAGCATGTTGCTAGCATGTTGCTAGCATGATTAGCATGTTTCTAGCATGTTGCTAGCATGATTTTAGCGTGATTAGCATGTTTTTAGCATGTTGCTAGCATGATTAGCATGTGACTAGCATGTTGCTAGCATGATTAGCATGTTGCTAGCATGATTTTAGCATGATTAGCATGTTTGCTAACATGATTTTAGCGTGATTAGCATGTTGCTAGCATGTTTAGCATGTTGCTAGCATGATTAGCATGTTGGTAGCATGATTAGCATGTTGCTAGCATGTTGCTAGCATGATTAGCATGTTGCTAGCATGTTGCTAGCGTGATTAGCATGTTGCTAACATGTTGCTAGCATGATTAGCATGTTGCTAGCATGTTGCTAGCATGATGCTAACATGATTTTAGCATTATTAGCATGTTGCTAGCATGTTGCTAGTGTGATTAGCATGTTTCTAGCATGTTGCTAGCATGATTAGCATGTTGCTAGCATGTTGCTAGCATGATTTTAGCGTGATTAGCATGTTTTTAGCATGTTGCTAGCATGATTAGCATGTTTCTAGCATGTTGCTAGCGTGATTAGCATGTTGCTAGCATGATTAGCATGTTGCTAGCATGTTGCTAGCATGATGCTAGCATGATTTTAGCATTATTAGCATGTTGCTAGCATGTTGCTAACATGATTTTAGCGTGATTAGCATGTTTTTAGCATGTTGCTAGCATGATTAGCATGTGACTAGCATGTTGCTAGCATGATTAGCATGTTGCTAGCATGTTGCTAGCATGATTTTAGCATGATTAGCATGTTTGCTAACATGATTTTAGCGTGATTAGCATGTTGCTAGCATGTTGCTAGCATGATTAGCATGTTGCTAGCATGTTGCTAGCATGATTTTAGCGTGATTAGCATGTTTTTAGCATGTTTGCTAGCATTATTAGCATGTGACTAGCATGTTGCTAGCATGTTGCTAGCATGATTAGCATGTTGCTAGCATGATTTTAGCATGATTAGCATGTTGCTAGCATGATTTTAGCGTGATTAGCATGTTGCTAGCATGTTGCTAGCATGATTAGCATGTTGCTAGCATGATTAGCATGTTGCTAGCATTTTGCTAACATGATTAGCATGTTGCTAGCATGTTGCTAGCATGATGCTAGCATGATTTTAGCATTATTAGCATGTTGCTAGCATGATTAGCATGTTGCTAGCATGTTGCTAGCATGATTTTAGCGTGATTAGCATGTTTTTAGCATGTTGCTAGCATGATTAGCATGTGACTAGCATGTTGCTAGCATGATTAGCATGTTGCTAGCATGTTGCTAGCATGATTTTAGCATGATTAGCATGTTTGCTAACATGATTTTAGCGTGATTAGCATGTTGCTAGCATGTTGCTAGCATGATTTTAGCGTGATTTGCATGTTTTTAGCATGTTTGCTAGCATGATTAGCATGTGACTAGCATGTTGCTAGCATGTTGCTAGCATGATTAGCATGTTGCTAGCATGATTTTAGCATGATTTTAGCATGATTAGCATGTTGCTAGCATGATTTTAGCGTGATTAGCATGTTGCTAGCATGATTAGCATGTTGCTAGCATGTTGCTAGCATGATTAGCATTTAGGGTAATCTGAGTGGTTGCTATGTTGTTACTAGGTGGTTGGTAGTTGTCACAGATGGTTACTATGGAGTTTGTAGCATTTTATTGGCATGATTTAATACTTAGCTAAGCGCTATTAGCATGTAGCTATTCACTGCTAGCATGTCTAGCATGTAGCAAGTCCTGTTTGCTAGCATGAGTCAAAGAGCCAACCCCCATCTCTATACGATGTTCTGATGCAGAGATATTGGTCTTGCAAAACGGTTGCTAGGGTACTCTGTTTGGTTGCTAGGGAGTGGCTTGGCAGCTGCCAATCATGAAGCTCCAAAGTCAGTGTGAATGTATAAACCAACCCCCATCTCTATACGATGTTCTGATGCAGAGATATAGGTCTTGCAAAACGGTTGCTAGGGTACTCTGTTTGGTTGCGAGGGAGTGGCTTGGCAGCTAGCAATCACGATACTCCAAAGGCTTCTTGTCAGTGTGAATGATATAAACCAACTCCCACGCCTCTGTGACATTCAGAATGGAAGATATTCCTCTGTGAATTTTGATTGCTAAGGTGGTCGACAATGGTTGCTAGGGCGTGGCCAGTGAGTGTTGAGGTGATTCAGGATTGGCTGCTTGCTGCCCCGAGTCAAACGAGCCCACCCTCATGTTTCTATGACACTTCTATCCTGAGATATCCCTTTGATCTCTTTCAATGGAAGTCTATGGGACGTGTTGCTAAGGTGCTCTAAATGGTTGCTAGGGGCGTGGCTTGATAGCTTCACAATGATCCTGAGATGCTGATTGGTCGTCTGAGTCAAATGAGCCCGCCCCCTTGTCTCTATGACACTGTGATCCAGAGTTATGTTCAATTGAAAAGCGGTTTCAAGTCAATGGGGCAACTTTGGGACGCTCTTGCCCCCCAGGGGTGCAAGTTTTACCCCATTGTGTGGTATGTTCTTACAGAGCCCGTCAGCCTCTTCAAATGTGGCAAATTTCACATTTCTACGAAATCCACTCTCTGAGCTATGAGTCTGTGAATTTTGGTTGCTAAGGTGGTCGACAATGGTTGCTAGGGCGTG
>QVTF01025717.1:2500-10000 GCA_003573665.1 Oxygymnocypris stewartii
TGTGTGTGTGTGTGTGTGTGTGAGAGAGAGGGTGTGTATGCTTCATTTACTATCCCAATGTCCAGAAGTGTTTTGATTCTGAAGATTGTTCTTCAATGTGGTTTTCCAAGGTTTCTAACTTCATGTATTTGTATTTTTGTTTGCAGTTTTTAGGTTGTACAGAGTTGTAGATAGTCTGATATAATTTAATCTGACATATAGACCCATTATATAATATATATATATATATCAGATTGCATATATAATTCTTGTTGTACTAGTAATGTACATGAGTGCTGTTCAGATGATTGACAAACTAAATCACTGTAATGCAGATTTCTGACCACTAGGTGTCAGTCTTGTCTGTGACACAACCTGATTTTACTAAACATTAGAATCATAAAGGCATCTCTAATATTTGTACATTATGTAAAATCAAATATGCACGTGAAGTCTCTTATGCTCAAGGTTGTATTTGTATAGTCAAAATACGGAAAAAAATGCAATATTGTGAAAAATGATGTGATCAGCGCTGTTTTCAGCAGTCTTCAGTGTCACATAATCTTCAGAAATCATAATAATATACTGATTTTAAATCAATGTTGGAAACAGTTTGGCTGCTTAATGTTTTTTATAGCCTGATACTTTTTTCAGGATTCTTTTTCATAAATAAGTTAAGAAATAAATATTTATAACGATATATAGTCTGTAATACTCTTTTATTGCTTTAACACTTCCTTGCTGAGTAAAAATATTCAATAAAATAATATGTACTGGCCGCATACTTTTGATAAATAATAATCTGTAATATTAAATAGCATTTTATGTAAAATGACACATTACTCTGTGAAAATACAGAAAATTTCAGTTTGAAAAACAGAAAATGTTTGTAATACCGAAATAAAAGCAATTATCTGTAAATGTATTGTAACTTTAAAGTACAGAAGATATCTGTAAAACAATGGCATGTCATCGTATGATGAAAACATGGGAAAATCTGTCAAATAATATAGACAAACTGCTTCATGCGATTAATCTCAAATACAAATTGGAATCGTTACCCAGCCTAATGTATATATTAAAAAAAGCGCTATACAAATAATCTTGAATATATATATATATATATATGTTAAATATGTGTGTGTGGTCTCTCTCTATGTGTGTGTGTGTGTGTCTCTCTATGTGTGTGTGTGTCTCTCTCTATGTGTGTGTGTGTGTGTGTGTTGCAGGAGCAGGCGGGCCGGTTTCTCCGCTGGCTGCGGGCTCAGACGCTCGTCTCTGGTGGGGTTGTCGGAGCGCGGCTGAGTGCTGAGGGTGGTGTGGGCTGGAGACGAGGTTCGGATCTGTGTGAGGGTGAGCGGGCGTTACACACCGAGCCGCCCCAGAGCTTCTCGGAGCACTTCTGCCTGCAGACGTACAGACAGCACCTGCAGACGCAGCGGCTCGGCCGGACCGTGCTGTACGCAGACGTCACCTGCAGCACCATGAGCCTGCTGACCGGGTAAGCCCCCCCCTCACTCGTGTGTGACCCCCGCTCTGACTCCCGCTCTGACTCCCGCTGTGACCCCCGCTAGCAGAATCAATCTGAACACACGGAGGAATTCTGAGCTACAGGCAGAAGGATTGACAAATCTCGAAGTTGAAGTTTTCACAATAATAAGTTCGTTAAGTCCTCGTCTAGCGATCCCAATGCTCCAAATAATAATTAAACATATTAAATTATCTTTATTCGTTTGTTTTTCTGAGATGAGTGCCTTTTTCTGGACACCATCTGCTGCTTCTCCAGCTGTAGGTCTATTGTTCCAAAGCACAGCAATTGTGAATATTAATATTGACATGAGACCAAACCAATAAAATATGATTTTCAAACCCATAAGGAAAAAAAAGCGCCTGTCCACAAGCGCACCATCTCCCTATAAAGTACATTATTGAGAAATATCCCTTTTTCGAGATTCACACAAACATAATCTGTTTATGTCTTATATGAACGTTTAATTAATACGATATGTATCGTTATATTTGATCCATACATCATCTCAGATTTAATCATATATTAAAAGAAAAGAAGCAATAAACGCTGCTCTTGATTTAACTACGGTTATTTGCATCTTTGTTCTTATTTTTTATAATAAAGATTAAATAAAATAGCTATATTGTGATTAATAATCTAGTAATTATTATTAAGTTAAGAATTGGAAGAAAATATGCAACGCTAAATCACCTTCAAACTTAATTTATTGTCTGATTACAGCAAGTCGTACATCATTTTGAAGATATTTTAATAGAGATTGTGAAAAAAAAAGTCATAACTGAATTTACAGTTTAATCAAGTTTGGATCAATTAATCAAAAGTGCATCATTATACTTCAATCAAATCACCATATGGACTAATATTTGTGAATATTAAGCACAAAAAGCATTAACTGTAACCCCCCCACACCACACACACACACACACACACACTTGAAAGTGCTCGATTTTAAAGTTGTTATATTGTAAATATTTAAATTATTTAATTAATGAACGCTTTGAATACAAACCTAAGGTTGGTCTCTTTAAAGAAAAAACAATCAGCAGATTATCATTTAAAATGTAAAAATTTGTTTAAATTTACTGCAAAATAAAATTTACGTACTTTTATTTTATTTTATATAAAATACAATTTTACAAAATATATTTTAATCAAATTTGGCATAAAATTAAAGCCATGTCTAGCCAAATTTGAAGTTGAATAAATTTTTTTTTAATGTGTTATACCCAAACAGCCACCGGGTGTCGTCCAAACCCCATCACATTTATTAACTCATGTTCTGTCACAAATGTATCATATCTCTCTCAGTGTTACTCCATCACAACACACCCAGACCTATCAGACCAGAACCTGTTACTGCGTCTGCATAGTTTAAACCACACACAGTGGGGAAGTATCTAGTAATGGATCTCGAGGTGTAGTCTGTCCTGGTTAGATTAGGATGTAATGGTAATATCTTGAAGTACTGTTAGTTAAGGTTAACTATGAATGATTTCAGCGTCTGTCGTCTCTCTAAATGAACATCATCTCCAGACCTGCTCTGAGAGATTTAACCCTTTCATTACAAACTAGCCTCATACTGTACACACGGCGACCCGCCAAAATAAGAGTTTTCGTTAACTTGAAGACATTGTGCAGAAATATATTACTGTCATTCAGTGGAATAATACTGCTGCTACTACTGCTGACAAATTTATAAAACATTATTTGTAAGAATTATCACACTATTCTAACTAGAAAATCCAATTTATTGGCCAAAAATTTTATTTGTTTTATGCCTTTATGATTTGATAACTAGGAAAATGTAACTAAACAACCAGAATTTCATAAAGCTGTTGTACGAATAATACACATTTAATATGCATTCAAGTAATAATAGACATGATAAAAACATAATTTGGTAACAACCAAAAACATTTCATAGAGCCCTAAATGTATGTGTGTGTGTTTGTGTTTGTTAATGTGTGTGTGTGTGTGTGTCTCTCTCTCTCTCTGTGTTTGTTAGTGTGTGTGTGTGTGTGTGTGTGTGTGTGTGTGTGTTTGTTAATGTGTGTCTCTCTCTCTTGCTCTCTGTGTGGTGTGTGTGTGTTTGTTAGTGTGTGTGTCTTTCTCTCTGTGTGTGTTTGTGTTTGTTAATGTGTGTGTGTGTGTGTGTGTGTGTCTCTCTCTCTCTGTGTGTGTGTGTGTGTGTGTGTGTGTCTCTCTCTGTGGTGTGTGTGTGTTTGTTAATGTGTGGTGTCTCTCTCTC
Source organism: Oxygymnocypris stewartii (assembly GCA_003573665.1). Taxonomy (NCBI): domain Eukaryota; kingdom Metazoa; phylum Chordata; class Actinopteri; order Cypriniformes; family Cyprinidae; genus Oxygymnocypris; species Oxygymnocypris stewartii. Next base: position 6,259 of record QVTF01025717.1, read on the forward strand.
TGTGTGTGCATGTGTGTTTTGTTTGTTAATTGTGTGTGTGTGTCCTCTTCTCTTGTGTGTGTGTGTGTGTGTGTGTGTGTATGTATGTTTGTTAATGTGTTTGTCGTCTCTCTCTCTCTGTGTGTGTGACGTGTGTGTGTGTGGTTTGTGTTTGTTTGTGTGTGTGTGTCTCTCTCTCTCTGTGTGTGTGTGTGTGTGTGTGTGTGTTTGTTTGTCTCTCTCTCTCTCTCTCTCTCTGTGTGTGTGTTTGTGATGTGACTTTGATGTGTGTGTGTGGTGTGTGTGAAACATGTGATGTTAAAATCATGAAATAATGTGTTTAGACATTCTTTTGAATTAATAAAACTCAATTAATAATTAAAAATGTTAATCTAAAAATTCAAACTGAATGCAAAAGCATTAAAGCAGATTTGTAAAGGATAGAATCGGAGCGTGTTCGTGCTGGCGTGACCCCCACGGTCCCGAGCGGGCCGGATAGAGACCGGAGCAGGTGGAAATCATTACAGCTGTCATAACGTTTGACAAATGAACGGCGGAAGCGCGGCTGAAGTGATTGGGAGTGACAGTGTTGTCAATTAGCCCTGTAAGGTAACCACAAAAGGGCCGTGGACGAAAACCATCTACAGTTTGATTTCCCCCCGTCTGATTATGGGAGTAATTTTCCAGATGTCCCCTGTTACTCTCTGATGAAGTGGTATTATTGTAGTATAAGAGAGCCGAGCTCACAGCTGCAAACCTCTGTGTTTGACCTCAGCGTTCACTGGGAAGGAGCCCACAGCCTGCATTATTACTGCTATACACGTCTTTATTATTATTAATAATTAGTGTTAGTGTGAGTATTGTTGATTTGATGATCCGTTGATCTTCTAGACAAACACATGCTTGATTTATCTGATGTGTACAGGATATATGTGTGTGTGTGTGTGTGAGAGAAAGAGGGAGAGTGTGTGTGCGAGTGCGTGCGAGTGTGTGTGTGAGTGTATGTGCAAGTGCGTGCGAGTGTGTGTGTGTTTCTGTCTGTGTGCGTGCAAGTGTATTGTGAGTGCGTGCGTGTGTGTCCTGCGTGCGTGTGTGTGTGTGGTGAGTGCGTGTTGTGTGGTGTCTCTGCGTACGTGTGTGTTGTCTCTGCGTGCGTTGTGTGTGTGTGTCTCTCTGTGTGTGTGCGTGCGTGCGTGCGAGTGTATGTGAGTGCGTGCGTGTGTGTGTGTGTTTCTGTCTGTGTGCGTGCAAGTGTATGTGAGTGCGTGTGTGTCTGCGTGTGTGTGTGTTGTGTGTGTGAGTGCGTGTGTGTGTGTCTCTGTGTGTGTGTGTGCGTGCGTGCGTGCGTGCGAGTGTATGTGAGTGCGTGCGTGTGTGTGTGTCTCTGCGTTTGTGTGAGTGCGTGTGTGTGTGTGTCTCTGGGTGTGTGTGTGTGTGTGAGTATTAGCGCTCTGTTTGAGCAGCACACACTAATAAAGGGCAGCCGGAGACTCTGGCAGTTTCTCACAAGGTCACAAACAGAGCAGAATCTCCACGACCCCGTGACCCCATCACGTCTCTATTAAACCAGCGCTCTCGTCTCTCTCTACTAGACCCGTTTTGGCCATGAACAATTCCTTACTGTACAGCGTTTCCTCGTTCTTTCACCATTATTTTACCCTGTATAATAAAACTTTAGACTACGTACGTACGTGTGTGTGTGTGTGTGTGTATATTAGGGGTGTAACGATTCACTCGTTTTCTCGATGCATCAATTACAAACCCTTACGATGCATAAACCTTAAAACATGGATTTTTTATATCAAGAATGGTGATGTTTATAGCGATTCAGTGCTTTTAAGTGTTTACACTGCAATAAATGACTTCAAGCAGTAATGAATGTAAACATCTCCTTCAGGCGCTCCACTGTTACGTCTGTGAGGCCAGTACTGCTGAAGTATAGTAGTTTATCAATGACTCTCGGTCATCACCTGAGCAGTGCACGGACGGCACACGACGGTTAACATCGAATGCACGACGGAAACGGTTAAATATGCATGTGTTTTTATTTTGCTCCATCATGGCTCATATAGTCTGATACAGTGAGACACAAACTGAGCAACAATATGAATTTGCTGCAGATGCTGCTTGTGAATGTAAACCAATGAGATCTTTATAACCCAAAATCATAAAATGATCTAACTATGACTCAATATCTCCAGTAATATGCTGAGATGTAAATATAATGCGATGCTGATTGAGAGATGAAGAAACAAACATTTAAGCGTAGCTGAAACAAATCGATTGCAGCCTATTTTCAGTGCATTTAGAGATTTGATCAAATATGATAATAGCTTTATATGGTTATTGAGCATCTCCGAATGCAACTCTGGTCTTTAATCTCAGGCAGTAAACGTTTGTTTGGCTTGTTTTAAGACGTTTATCGTTAGTCACAAGCTTTATTTTCAAGCCGTTCATCACGTTTGTCCTCTGTGGAGGAATCAAAGGTGTTTTCCAGAGGAACACGAGGCACTGTTTTCAGAGCGGATCGTAATGAACGCTCTCACACTGAGGTCGTCCTGTCGTGTAGCAATCAGTGTTTGTTTTAACAGTGAATCCGAAACCCAAACTGACACCGCTGGAATTAAACGCACTTCCTGTGAAAACACCGGCTCTGTGTCCCGAGGGGCCGGAGGAGCCAAAGCATCAGGTTAGTACATGCAGTCAAATTAGTCCAATTGACCTGCGTGCTCCAGCGGCAATTACCTCAAATCGCAAGCATATGCTCGTCGCTCTCGTTTCATATTCTCCTACATCTGGCGCTCGGCGCTGGAGGAGACGTGTGCGTCTGTGGAGACTGTTGAGCAGCGCTGGAGATCGAGTTTCAGAGCCGCGGACGCTTAATCTGAAGATCTGCTGCTGGGAGAGAGAGAGAGAGAGAGAGTGTGAGAGAGAAAGAGAGAGTGTGTGAGAGAGAAAGAGAGAGTGTGTGAGAGAGAGAGTGTGTGCGAGAGAAAGAGAGAGTGTGCGAGAGAAAGAGAGAGTGTGTGTGGGTGCGAGAGAGAGAGAGTGTGTGTGTGCGAGAGAGAGAAAGAGAGTTTGTGCGCAAGCGAGAGAGTGTGTGAGTGAGTGAGTGAGTGAGAGAGAGACAGACAGACAGTGTGTGTGTGTCAGTGAGAGACCGTGTGTGTGTCTGAGTTCATGTGTGTTTGCACGCGTGTGTGTGGTCTCTGAGTTCATGTCTGTGTGTGTGTGTGTGAGAGAGCGAGTGTGTGTGTGTGGTGTGTGTGTGTGCGTGCGCATGTGTTTTACTAAAAGCAGAAAGTGATTGATCAGCTGTGTTTCTGTTTGAAGATGGTAATTGCTGCAGCTCCTCCAGAAACAGGATTTTCCCAATTAATCACATTTACAGATTAGACGACCCTGATCGATCATCACGTTTATGCCCTGCCTGATCAATACTAATATACTTATGCTAATATCTGTAAATCCAGTTTCCGTGCCACACAGTGATGCGTGCCGTGCGTCATATCTCTGCTCCGTACGAGTGTCTCTGCATCGGAGCGTGTGTGTCGCTTTAAGAGCTGCCGCTGGACGGATCTGATGCGTCTCGATGGCCGATATAATTAATATTATTGCAGTGTCTTATACTTAGGAATGCAGGAGAAGCATCATGACCCTAACAGTCCATAATGAGGCATCTATGTATATTTTATATACATAGAAAAAGATAGATCTGGCAAAATGTCGCCAACTTGTTCATTCCATGCCTAGAAGACTTGGT
>QVTF01025717.1:20000-25000 GCA_003573665.1 Oxygymnocypris stewartii
AATTAACTCATTTCTGCTGATTCAGACGACGATGTTCTGCTGATGCGTTTCAGAGTCGGCCAGAACGATGTGAATCAGTGGGTCTGATGTTAATGAGGTAAACGGCTCGTTTTGATTTCGGGATGTTAACGAGCTGTAATAGGAGCAATATAAGTCTCATTCAGTGTTTGGTGAGTAAAACGCGCTCATATATCTGAAAAATATTCATTTGAAGTCATTATTAGGAAGGTTTGCCATTTCTTCTCATTAAAGTTCCCCATCTCGGGAACACACACTCGTTAAAACTGGTGATTTCGTCTGTAATGCTAGTTTGGTTGCGCGCTTGATTTTGAGGTGAATTTGTATTCGTATAAAATCGAATATTTTGTCATGATTCCTGGTTTGTAAACAGATAAAGATGATCTCTTAAGGAAGATATTCCAGAGTTATAGAAATGAAATAAAATGATTGTGACTGATTTATTGTCGTGTGTGTGTCTCTTTCTCTCTCTCTGTGTGGTGTGTGTGTGTGTGTGTGTGTGTGTGTGTGTGTGTGTGTGTGTGTGTGTGTCTCTCTCTGTGTGTGTCTCTCTGTGTGTGTGTCTCTCACTCTGTGTGTGTGTGTCTCTCTCTCTCTCTCTGTGTGTTGTGTGTGTGTGTGTGTCTCTCTCTGTGTGTGTGTGTGTGTGTGTGTGTGTGCACGTGTGTCTCTCTGTGTGTGTGTGTGTGTGTTTCTCTCTCGCTCTCTCTCTCTCTGTGTGTGTGTGTGTGTGTTTCTCTCACTCTCTCTCTCTCTGTGTGTGTGTGTGTGTGTGTGTGTCTCTCTCTGTGTGTGTGTGTGTCTCTGTGTGTGTGTCTCTCACTCTCTGTGTGTGTGTGTGTGTGTGTGTGTGTGTGTCTCTCTGTGTGTGTGTGTGTGTGTGTGTGTGTGTGTGTGTGTGTGTCTCTCTCTCTGTGTGTGTGTGTGTGTGTTGCGCGTGTGTGTGTGTCTCTCTCTGTCCGTCCGTCCTCAGTGAGCACCAGCTCATCTGTCATCTGCACCTCGTGCTTCAGGCTCGTCTCTCGTCTTGATGAGGTGAAAATATTCCTCCGAGCTTCGCTAAACGGTCTGAGATCTTTCACCTCATTACAAACCCATTCACCCCCCATTCAGTCTTATTAAATCACTGCTACGCTTCTCCAGGTGGTCCGGAGCTCGGCGGCACGCGTTCACCCATAAAAGCGTTTTTAAACTGATGACGCCGAGTAAACGAGCACACAACCTTTAGAAATCATTAAGCAAATAGCTCCCCTCCGATCCATAAACGCCACATGCACAATATCCTGTTAAACAATTTCATCCGGAGGCTCCCCGAAGGTCAAACCAAATCTACGGCCTCCTCTTCCGTCCCTGGAGACGCGGCTCTTCTTCAGAATCACAAGAAGCCGCAGTCTTCCTCCGCAAACAAACACAGCGAGTATTAACCCTCGGCAGGAGGAGTATTAGATCCTCAGACGCTTCATCAATCCGTCGTGTGCGAGCTTCTCTCAGATGAAAGCTCCTGCTCCAATAATAACTTGAATAATGTTCAATATTTGGCTGCTGAGAGTCACGACACAACACGCTCTCGTGCGTCATCATGTTTATTGAGATTCTAATCAAACGAGTTGTTTTAGTTACATCCGCTGCATCTGCACCATAAAGCTGTATAAATACACCCAATATAGCAGTTTAATATGAAGAGAGCGACCGGTTAGGAACCTGCAGGATTGGTTGTTAAACAACAGAAAACTGGACCATTTTTTTCCAAAAATGTTAATAGAAATAACTTCACAATAATTGCAGCAGTTTAAAGCTGAAGATGTTCCTGTTGAGCTTGAGTGGCTTCTGATTTGACCAATCACAGAGTCTGGGGCGGGACTGTCTGTCTGACTGACCAATGACAGATGAGGGTGATATTATAAATGTTTTAATTCATTCAAATCATTTTAATTCTTTGCTATAGTTGTTGTGATTATTTTAATTCCTTTTATGTAAAGCACGGTGTATGAAATGCGCTCTATAAATAAACTTGCCTTGCTCCTCCCCCTTCATGAATGGACACGCCCCTTGCAGCTGATTGGCTACTGGCGCTCTGAACACACCTTCCTCAAAAATCACGCACTGTGCCTTTAAATTCTGATGTTTTTACAGAAATCCTGCTCAAATATTTGCGCTCTTTGCTATAGATAAACTAGGTGAAATATTTTAGTTTTGTAAATGTTGGCACAAAAGAATATTTCAAAAACAATCTGTGGATGATTATGTCTTGCATATCTGAGTTTAGTCAACAATAACATGCAGCAAATATGTGTTCCTGCAATCATAAGCAGCACATTTGTAGCAATAGCCAACAATACATTGTATGGATCAAAATTGTAAATTTTTCTATTATGACAAAAATCATTAGATATTATGATCATATTCCATGATGATATTTACTACCGTAAATATATAAACTTATTTTTTGATTATTAATAAGAATTGCTAAGAATAACTTTAAAGGTGATTTTCTCAATATTTAGATTTTTTGCACTCTCCGATTCCAAATATTGTCCAATCATAACAAACCATGCATCAATGGAAGGCTCTCAGATGAAATTCAATGGCTGGTTTTGTGGTCCAGGCCCACATAAACGGTACTCCAGACCCGTCCCGTCTCAAACCGCATGTGAGCAGATGCTCTGTGGTTCCGCGGGTCACCTCTCGTTGCTGATGATGACGGAGGTGCTGATGTAATGAGGGACGCGGTGTGCGTCGCCGGCGGGGCTCTGGGTCCGGTGCACCTCCTCGGCCCGGTACCCATCCGTTAAGTGGGGTCCTGATGGGATGTGTTTGGTCCAGACGTGGTGGAGGTTGAGAGCGACTCGGCGTCTCTTGTCCTCGGCGTGGTTCTGCTCTGAGAGTCTGTGTCTCTGCTGGTCGAAGCCCAGGAGCGCCTGATGCTCTCGGCTGCTGCGGTTCTGACCCTGCTCCTCTTTAAACCCCCCGCCGGGTCTGTAGCCCTGCAGCAGCTGGGCTGTGAATGCGCCGTCGCCCGCCGGACCTGACAGATAGAGACGCTGCGGTTCAGTAATGCAGCTAATACACTTGGTGCACGTTTGATCCGTTCTTGCTTTCTTTGGGAATCGAACCCGTGACCTTGCCCTGATTCTACTGGATCCATATCCTGGCACTACTGAATTGCCCCTAGCAAAACATTTGATCAAACAATTAAATATATGTGTATGTAACCACTGTTGTTGCAATTTGGGCTTCATCTGAAATGGATCACAATATTGACCTGAGAAGTTCTGAGAAGAAATACGCTAGAAAACGTGTGTGTGTGTGTGGGGGGGGGGGTTCTGTTGTGTGTGTGTGGGGTTCTGTTGTGTGTGTGTGTGTGTGGGGGAGGGTTCTGTTGTGTGTGTGTGGGGTTCTGTTGTGTGTGTGTGTGTGGGGGGGGTTCTGCTGTGTGTGTGTGTGTGGGGGGGGGGTTCTGTTGTGTGTGTGTGTGTGGGGGGGGGGTTCTGTTGTGTGTGTGTGTGGGTTGTTGTGTTGTGTGTGTGTGAGGGAGGGTTATGTTGTGTGTGTGTGGGGTTCTGTTGTGTGTGTGTGGGGGGGAGGGTTCTGTTGTGTGTGTGTGTGGGGGGGGGGGTTATGTTGTGTGTGTGTGTGTGTGGGGGAGGGTTCTGTTGTGTGTGTGTGTGGGGTTATGTTGTGTGTGTGTGTGTGGGGGGGGGGTTATGTGTGTGGGGGGGGGGGTATGTTGTGTGTGGCGGGGGTTCTGTTGTGTGTGTGGGGGGGTTGTTGTGTGTGTGTGGGGGGGTTATGTTTGTGTGTGTGGGGGGGTTCTGTTGTGTGTGTGGGGGGGTTATGTTGTGTGTGTGTGGGGGGGTTCTGTTGTGTGTGTGTGGGGTTATGTTGTGTGTGTGGGGGGGGTGGGTCTGTTGTGTGTGTGGGGGGGGGTTCTGTTGTGGTGTGTGGGGGGTTCTGATGTGGGGGTGGGATTTATTGGGGGGTGGGGTTCTGTTGTGTGTGGGGTGGGGGGGGTTCTGTTGTGTGTGTGTGTGTGTGGGGGGGGGGTTGATGTGTGTGTGTGTGTGTGGTTGTGGTGTGTGTGTGTGGTGTGTGTGTGGTTCTGATGTGTGTGTGGTTATGATGTGTGTGTGGTGTTCTGTTGTGTGTGTGTGGGGGGGGGTTCTGTTGTGTGTGTGGGGGGGGGGGTTCTGTTGTGTGTGTGGGGGGGGTCTGATGTGTGTGGTTGTTGTGTGTGGGGGGTTCTGATGTGTGTTGTGGTTGGTGTGGTGTGTGTGTGTTCTGGTGTGTGTGTGTGGTTCTGGTGTGCGTGTGTGGTTCTGATGTGTGTGTAGTTCTGATGGTGTGGTGTGTGTGGTTCTGATGTGTGGGGGGGGGTTCTGATGTGTGTGTGTGTGGTTGGTGGTGTTGTGTGTTGTTTGGTGGTGTGTGTGGTTTGGTGGTGTGCGTGTGTGGTTCTGGTGTGCGTGTGTGGTTCTGTTGTGTGGGGGGGGGTTCTGATGTGTGTGTGTGTGGTTCTGGTGTGTGTGTGTGGTTCTGGTGTGCGTGTGTGGTTCTGATGTGTGTGTGTGGTTCTGATGTGTCTGTGGTTCTGATGTGTGTGTGGTTCTGATGTGTGTGTGTGTGTGTGTGTGGTTACCTGAGTATGCGCAACAGTGTGCAGGCGTCTGCAGGTGTGGCTCAGCTTTATCTGCGCTGCTGCAGCTCCAGGTTGTTTCTCTGCGGCCGGAGCATGTCTGCGTCTGCGTCTGTGCAGATGTGTGTGTGTAGGACAGTGTGTAGGGCGGCTCGGGGACGTGCGTCTGCTCCTGACAGGACAGCAGGCTGCAGGGACTCGACTTCCACGAGGGACACTCCGCTTCAGCAGCACGCAGCGAGGTCTGGAAACCGTTCCCGGGTGAGTCTGCGAGCGCTCTTACCTGCGGATACGGGGACGCTTTGGGTTTGTTTTTGACTTTGACTGCTTTGGCTTTCAGCTGTTTGCG
>QVTF01025717.1:27500-30000 GCA_003573665.1 Oxygymnocypris stewartii
ACAGAGAGAAACACACACACACACCAGAGAGAAACAGACACACACACACACGGAGAGACATACACTCACACAGAGAGACACACACACGGAGAGACATACACTCACAGAGACACACACATAGAGAGAAACATACACACACAGAGAGAGAGAGACAGACTGAATGACAGTGTTGGGGGTAACGCATTACAAGTTACATGAGTTACGTAATCAGATTACTTTGAGTAACTAGTAAAGTCATGCATTACTTTTTCATTTAGAAGAAATGTTACTTATTCCAAAAAACAACTCCAGTTACTGTGTTTCTGATGTATTGAGTGACAGCTCTGGTGTTGCCATGGTGACAGAAATCAGGAGTAAGTGCAGAGTGTTGTGTGTGAACATGATCTTACTGTAGTTCTAGACTAAATATCAACACGATCTTACTGTAGTTCTAGACTAAATATCGACATGATCTTACTGTAGTTCTAGACTAAATATCAACATGATCTCACTGTAGTTCTAGACTAAATATCAACATGATCTTACTGTAGTTCTAGACTAAATATCGACATGATCTTACTGTAGCTCTAGACTAAATATCAACATGATCTCACTGTAGTTCTAGACTCAATATCAACATGATCTTACTGTAGATCTAGACTAAATATCGACATGATCTTACTGTAGCTCTAGACTAAATATCAACATGATCTTACTGTAGTTCTAGACTCAATATCAACATGATCTTACTGTAGTTCTAGACTAAATATCAACATGATCTCACTGTAGTTCTAGACTAAATATAGACATGATCTTACTGTAGTTCTAGACTAAATATCAACACGATCTTACTGTAGTTCTAGACTAAATATCAACATGATCTCACTGTAGTTCTAGACTAAATATAGACATGATCTTACTGTAGTTCTAGACTAAATATCAACACGATCTTACTGTAGTTCTAGACTAAATATCAACATGATCTTACTGTAGCTCTAGAATAAATATCAACATGATCTTACTGTAGCTCTAGACTAAATATCAACATGATCTTACTGTAGTTCTAGACTAAATATCAACATGATCTCACTGTAGTTCTAGAATAAATATCAACATGATCTTACTGTAGATCTAGACTAAATATCAACACGATCTTACTGTAGTTCTAGACTAAATATCAACATGATCTTACTGTAGCTCTAGAATAAATATCAACATGATCTTACTGTAGCTCTAGACTAAATATCAACATGATCTTACCGTAGTTCTAGACTAAATATCAACACGATCTTACTGTAGCTCTAGACTAAATATCAACATGATCTTACTGTAGTTCTAGAATAAATATCAACATGATCTTACCGTAGTTCTAGACTAAATATCGACATGATCTTACTGTAGTTCTAGACTAAATATCGACATGATCTTACTGTAGTTCTAGACTAAATATCAACATGATCTCACTGTAGTTCTAGACTAAATATCAACATGATCTCACTGTAGCTCTAGACTAAATATCAACACGATCTTACTGTAGTCCTAGACTAAATATCAACACGATCTTACTGTAGTTCTAGAATAAATATCAACATGATCTTACTGTAGTTCTAGACTAAATATCAACATGATCTCACTGTAGTTCTAGACTAAATATCAACATGATCTTACTGTAGTCCTAGACTAAATATCAACACGATCTTACTGTAGCTCTAGACTAAATATCGACATGATCTTACTGTAGTTCTAGACTAAATATCGACATGATCTTACTGTAGTCCTAGACTAAATATCAACATGATCTCACTGTAGTTCTAGACTAAATATCAACATGATCTCACTGTAGTTCTAGACTAAATATCAACATGATCTTACTGTAGTTCTAGACTAAATATCAACATGATCTTACTGTAGTTCTAGAATAAATATCAACATGATCTTACCGTAGTTCTAGACTAAATATCAACATGATCTTACCGTAGCTCTAGACTAAATATCAACATGATCTTACTGTAGCTCTAGACTAAATATCAACACGATCTTACTGTAGTTCTAGACTATCAACACGATCTTACTGTAGTTCTAGACTAAATATCGACATGATCTCACTGTAGATCTAGACTAAATATCAACATGATCTTACTGTAGCTCTAGACTAAATATCAACATGATCTTACTGTAGCTCTAGACTAAATATCAACATGATCTTACTGTAGATCTAGACTAAATATCGACATGATCTTACTGTAGATCTAGACTAAATATCGACATGATCTTACCGTAGCTCTAGACTAAATATCAACATGATCTTACTGTAGTTCTAGACTAAATATCAACATGATCTTACTGTAGTTCTACACTAAATATCAACACGGTCTTACTGTAGTTCTAGACTAAATATCAACATGATCTTACTGTAGTTCTAGACTAAATATCAACACGATCTTACTGTAGCTCTAGACTAAATATCAACACGATCTTACTGTAGCTCTAGACTAAATATCAACACGATCTTACTGTAGCT
>QVTF01025717.1:37500-41987 GCA_003573665.1 Oxygymnocypris stewartii
CAGCAGCTCAGTGTTTCTCAATCCAAGCACGAATGAAGAAATGGAGCAAACAGAGAACTATACGCGTGTGTGCTTGTGTGTTATCACCCCGTGACCCTGAACCTGACCCTGGTCTCGTGCTGAACTCTCACCTGTGACAAACCCAGATGCACCGAAGCGGTTTCTGAGATGTACATGATTTTCCCATCAGACGCCACGACAAACACAAACCCGTCCAGCGTCTGAAACACAAACCCAGACAGCGCGTGATCGAAGACGCGTCGTGAAACACGCGTGGCGATGTAAGCTTGTTTAAAGACTCGCACCTGCAGCAGGTGAGACCCCAGATCTCTGGCCATGATGTCCAGAGGACTGACCCTCGCTGACTGACCCCAGGTCTGTCCGAGCCCTCGCACACAAACACAACAACACACTCATGACCCAGAATCACGTGTTCGGGAACGATTCGCTTTTAAACATCAAACCGACTCATTAAAAGCGTGTTCATTAAATGCATTCATTAGCCGAAGCCGCATTTATACACTACGTGATTAACCGGTAATTAACACGCAGAGCATGTCGATTTAGAATCAGAATCAATATGCATATTTAAAAACAATATGCATTTTCCAGAAATATTTTTTAAACGCAAAAATATGATTTTTTTATGTTTTATATTATACCGTGTTATCAAATCCATCAGAGAAAAATTATCATGTGTAGCCTATAATAATTTAATCTTACAGTAGCATATTTTAGAGATAATTTAATAATGATATCTAAACTTCCACGCAGCCGAAATCGGAAATTAATTAATTAGTTTAATTTGAATTGTGCATATGCAAATAATTAATTCGTCTTAAATCGATGTAATCCGATGTAGATTCAATTCATACATTTGTGAAATATTTATGCATTTTAGATACATTATAAATACATATTTAGACTCGCAGAAAAAAAAATCATATTTTCATTGCAAGCGGCGGAATCTGATAATTATTAAATTACAAACTCAAGAGGAAAAAAAAACGCGGAATAATTATTTTCAGCTTTATTATTTTCTAGACCTCAAGATTATTAGTTATTGTATTTTCAGATGATTTGTTTCATCACATCTGATCAGAACGAATTCAGATATCATATTATTTTCATTATTAGGTCTGTTATTTTTGTTCGTTTATTATAAACGTTCGGACTTCGTTAGTCTGATTTCGGTTAATTAAATTAATGTGTCTCTGGAGCACAGAAGCAGTCATAAAAAGCACATGTATCATAATAACCAACAATACATTGTACGGCTCAAAATTATAAATTTATGTATTATTGAAATCATTAGATATTAAGATCATGTAAATTTTCTACCGTAAATATATCAAAACTTAATTTCTGATTATTAATACGCATTGCTAAGAACAACTTTAAAAATGATTTTCTCAATATTAATTTTTTTTTGCACCAGATTTTCATAACAAACCATAGATCGATGGAAATATGATTTCTTAATCTTTCAGATGATGCATAACTCTCGTGACTGGTTTTGTGCTCCAGGCTCACACATTTGAATGTTGAATGAATTACTGGTTAAACCGGAGTGAGACCGGCCCGGGTCTTACCGTCGGGGAACACGGCTCTCATTCGCAGGTAGCTGCTGGTCAGTCTGATGATGGACGCCTTGTCCAGCTGAGAGGTGATGGCCGAGGGCAGCGGCAGCAGTTTGGCCAGTTCATAGAACTCTCCGTTCTCTTTCTCTCTTCGTGTCTTCGCCGCATTCTTGGACTTGTCCTTCATTTCTGACGCGTGGAGAAGAAACGCGTCTAAACGCTAAGAACGCGACGCTGTGGTCATGCTCACGACGCGTTGCTCGGGTTATTAATGTTCTGATGATTTAGTGGGAATTCAACTTTCTCTCTCCTACTTTAGAAAGGCGCTTCGGCGTTTTGATTGAACACACGCGTCTCCTCGTTAGTTTGGATAAAGCGTCTGCTGAATGCGTGAAGGACGTCATACATGTAAGAGTAGTAAAGATGAGTTCACGGTGTCTCTGGTCAGTGTGTCCATGTTCTCCAGTCCTGCAGCTCACGAGCCCGTGTTTATAACATGCTCTAGTTTTCATTTTCATTTTTAGTCCTCTGGAGTCCACAGATTCCGTCCAGACACTCGATTACCCAGCCGCCAATGAGAGAGTGAGAGAGAGAGAGATGCGCACACACACACAGACACACACACACACACAACACTCTCTCTCTCTCTCTCTCTCTCTCTCTCTCTCTCTCTCTCTCTCTCTCTCTCTCTCTCACACATCTCACACACACCCACACACACACCACAACACTCACACACACACACACACACACACACTCACACACACACACACACACAACATACACTCACACACACACACACACACACACACACTCTCTCTCTCTCTCTTGTGGATGATGATGATGTCAAGAAACCACATTTTTCACATTTTCATAAAGAATTATCAAATATAAATAATGATGTCAAAGGGAATAAAAAGCAACGCTTGCTTTGAATTATTGGCTGTCTCACCAGATTGGTAGTATTATTATATTACGGTGTATTGACCGTGTCTGGCGTTTAACGCGGTTTGGACTCGAAATATTCACTAAAACATGTTTGTATGAACGCTGTTTAAAGCGTATGAAACCATAGTATCTGAACAAATATCATATTTAATATAAACAGGCCCGTTTGAATAAAGTCAGTTTATACATTCATAAACACGTATAATCTCGGTAATAAATTGCATATCAAGAACTAAGCGCAGAGTTTGTGCATATTTGTTTGGAGTCCATAATAAATCTTTATGTTTCTGTAATATGTGGAAAATAAGACAATTTGAAATAATCCGGCTTCGAGTTATCAAATATACTTCTGGAGGTAATGTAACATAATTATGTCATTTAATTACTAAATAAATGTAACTAATTAGTTACTGAGAAAAAAACTTGTCATTAAATTAGTTATTTATGAAAATGTGGATAAAGTCAGAATATTTTCACACAAAGACAGATTTGATTGATTTCGTTCCCTAAAATATGAGACGCAGGGAATTTTGGACACATGCTTATTCAATAACCGGTTATTTATTTATTGTTTTTTAAGATGAGCAGTTTTTGCCAGTGTTTCCTAGCAAAGATTTGATTTAAAACATGATTTTAAATCTATATTTAATCTCAGAAAGATCAGATTTTGTGGTGTTTAAATTAAATTATTATAATCTGAATTCCAGTTTATTACTGTAATATTAACCCTGCATGCTTCACAATAATTAACCGCTGTAATCAGTACAGTAAGACTTTATTTAAAGATGTCCTTGTTACACATATTACCTGCGCTTACTATTATAATAACAATAAATTATTCATAATTACATACAAGTAACCTATCTAGTACATTGAGTTAATTACACTGTAACAAGTGCACATTGAAATTAAGTTACTTTAGTAAAGTACTTGCTACGTTTTAAATAGTGTAACTTGAGACCTGTTACATTCCCAAACACTGACTATATATGAGAATATTAATTATTATAAGTGCATTAATCTACAACCCATAACTCTTCACACAGCGAAGCACAACAGCATCTGGATCATTTATCATTGCTTTGGTAGAATGAGATGAAATATAATAATAATAATAATAATAATAATATGTGGCTTGTACAACCGCACAGTTACTCTTTCGATTTCATTCCCATCTATACAAAATCATAAAGCTCAGAAATGTAGATATGAATTTACTGAATCTGAACATTGTGAAGAAATGCAACATTGCTGCAGTTATTAGTGTTTATGGATCATAAAGTGTGTTTGCTAGTGTTATGAGTTGATTCAGACCGTTGGTAGTTTTCCTGAACGTGAAATATGGCAATATGAAAACTAGTTATGATAGCGATCATGCATGATTTGGAGCGTATTTTATGTCATCATTTGACACGGTGTGCTGAGTATGTTCTGCGCCAGAGCTCGACTACATGTGTTTGTGTTGGAGGTGCGGCTGTGGTACTGGGGATGGCTTTTCTCAGCCGGCCGCTGCTGATGGAGGAACTTCACCGGCTGGGTGGAAAACCAGCCTGGCTCTATAGCATGTAGAAATACACACAGTGTTACAGATCGAGAAACTAGGACACGTATTAACCTCTGTCACCCTGCACGGGCCTCAAATGTAGGCCGTAGCCCGGCCCGAGTCCGACAGCTCATCAGAATTACCGGCCCGAGTCCGACCCAAGCCGGCCCGTGTCCAACCGAGTCCGACCCGAGCCGACCCATGTCCAACCGAGTCCGACAGCTCATCAGAATTACCGACCCGAGTCCAACCGAGTCCGACAGCTCATCAGAATTACCGACCCGAGTCCGACAGCGGACCAGTGTCAACCGAGTCCAACCCGAGCCGACCCAGTCCGAGTCCGAACAGTCCCGACCGACCCGAAGTCCAACCGAGTCCAACAGCTCATCAGAATTACCGACCCGAGTCCAACCCGA
>QVTF01025718.1:0-41836 GCA_003573665.1 Oxygymnocypris stewartii
CAATCAAGTGTATGCTCTCACCACACACCAGCTACAGGTGGAGAGGAGAGAGAGTCATAGAGCCAATCAAGTGTATGCTCACCACACAACCAGATTACAGGTGGAGAGGACGGAGATGGGAAACATTAGAGACACATCAACGTGTATGAGCTCACCACACACCAGTACAGGTGGAGAGGAGAGAGAGACATAGACCAATCAAGTTGTATGCGCTTTCACCACACACAGCTACAGGTGGAGAGGAATAAGAAGAGTCATAGAGACAATCAAGTGTATGCGCTCACCACAACACCAGCTAGGTGGAGAGGAGGAGAGAGTCATTAAGACAACAAGTGTATGCGCTCACCACACACCAGCTACAGGTGGAGAGGGAGAGAGGCTGAGACATAGAGACAATTTTTCAAGTGTATGTGATCACCACACACCAGAGCTAAGGTGGAGAGGAGAGAGAGTCATTAGACGGACAATCAAGTGTATGCGCCACCACCACACACACGAACAGGTGGAGAGGAGGAGTGGGGGAGGAGAGAGGTCATAGAGACAATCAAGTGTATGTGCCTCCACCACACACCAGCATACAGTGTGAGAGGAGAGAGAGTCACTAGCGCCCCCCAATCAAGTGTATGTGCTCACCACACACCAGCTACAGGTGGAGAGGAGATGGAGGAGAGAGAGTCATAGAGCCAATCAAGTGTATGCGCTCACCCACACCAGCTACAGGTGGAGAGGAAAGAGAGTCATAGAGACAATCAAGTGGATGGGATTATTAGGAGGCCATGATTGACAAGGGCCAGTGGTGGGAATTTGGCCAGGACACCGGGGTTACACCCTACTCTTTACGAGAAGTGCCATGGGATTTTTAATGACCACAGAGAGTCAGGACCTCGGTTTAACGTCTCATCCGAAAGATATCCCTTCATATATATATCCCTGTACCTGAGATATACATATATATGACCTTGGATCCCTGAATAAATAAGCTTTCAATTGATGTGTGGTTTGTTATGATAAGACAATATTTGGCCGAGATACAACTATTTTAAAATCTGCAAAGAAATCTAAATATTGATTTTAATATTGATAATCACCTTTAAAGTTGTCCAAATTAAGTTCTTTGCCATGCCTAAAGTTTTGATATATTTTCAGTAGTAAATTTACAAATGATCTTCATGGAACATGATATTTACTTTAATGATTTTTGGCATAAAAGAAAAATCAATAATTTTGACCCATACAATATATTTTTGGCTATTGCTACAAATATACCCCAGTGACTTAAGACTATGTTTGTGCACCAGGGTCTCATATATATATATACATATATTAATGCTGTCAAGCCAAAATAAAAGTTTTTATTTGCATAATATATCTGTGTATCATTATGCATAAATAAAACTTTCCTGGAACAAAATGAATAAAGACATCAGTAGTATTAGTATCCGTGAGACTGGCCTTCAGTCATAAAAAAGGATGCCACTAAACAAATATTGTAAAATTATATACCGTCTTTACGTTGTTTCTACATTAATTGGAAGATTGCATGTGAAATTATACCAATATAAGACTATATTTATTTATTTTATATTTTATATATATATATAGTTATTTTTTTGTATCGATTGACAGCACTAATACATACATACCTACATACATACAGTGGGTAAAATAAGTATTGAAAATCGAAATTTATTTTTATAATTGAAGTTTAATCTATAACCTACATATGTTTTACATTCACAATAAACAGTACAAATGTGTTGTAAATGTACACTGTATGTCTTGTGTTTGATTTGTTAGAATTTGCTGCTATTTGGCTTTTCCTTTTGCCACATTTAAAAACTTTAAAGCTGTCAATCACATTTACCTCATGAGAATCCGCAGCCTTCCGAAATGCCTGGACCTTCTTGCGTGTGTCTGTGATTTTCTGAGTCAAATCCCTCTTTTTTATTTTCAGTTCTTCCTGTGGGTGAATGTGTAATAAATAAGATTGACTTATGAAGTAATAGCAATGTATGATAACACATTATTTTGACAGTTCTGTTAGCAGCTTAATATATACTAACGCTTTACAGACATTATAATAACTGTGCACAACTTTGCAAGCATGTCAACTTATGCTAACCCTAATCTAACAAGGTGCATTTTTGACAGTTTAATGAGAGTTAGTTGACATGTAGTTGCAAAGTTACTTACACACTTCTTGTGCTTAAAAATGATGAGCTATTGCTGCTTATAGGAAAAAAGGTGGTCTGCTACTGTATAATTTTCATGAAAATATCAAAGTACTTCATGCATTTAGTCAATACAATTGATTTTTCATAATATTTTGTGTTTATATGTTGGCCTATATTCACTATATAACATAGTCTCTTGTGTCATCGCTTATATACATATCACATCATCTTACCTGTTTTTTAGCCATTTCAGCTGCAGCTGAGACTGTTTGATGTTCACTGTGCTGATTCCCCATGCAAACTACACAAACACATTTCCCGTCATTATAGCAGTAAATCTCCAGTGCTTTATGATGTTGAGAGCAGATATGCTGCTGTAGATTTGGGGAAGCGGTTACCAGCTTGTGTTTTTTGAAAGATTCAGACTCATAATGAGGCTGAATGTGAGTTTGACAGTAAGAAGCCAAACACACCAGACAAGACTTGATGGCTTTGAGTTTTCTTCCTTTACATACATCACACTTCACATCTCCAGGCCCAGCTGGAAGTTCCCGTTTCATTCCCTCTACAATTTCAGCCAGGACGGTGCTTCTGCTCAGAGCTGGTCTTTGGTTGAATGTCGTCCTGCATGTAGGGCAGCTGTAAGCTCGTCTCAAAGAATGATCCTGATCCCAGCATCCCTTTATACACTTCATACAGAAACTGTGCCCACAAGTTGTAGTCACTGGGTCCTTAAGCAGATTCAGACAGATTGGGCAATTTAAAGGGTTTTGAGTATCATAGACATGTTCTGCCATTTTGATGCTTTCAAATGCAGTACTGTAGAATAGCAGGGGTTTTGAAACTTTTGAAATAGGAATGGGAGGGGCTCCTATGCAAACATGAAAAAATGAAAATGAAAGTAAAAATAATGATCAGTATTTTCTGCCTCTGAAAGTTTTCATCTGCACCATATATAAGTATATATATCTGCATCATCATCATATCTATCTGCAGACAAGCACTACATATCAATGTAATATTCAGAAACACATAGCCCTACATTTGCCCAACTGTAAATACACCCTGCTGCACAATTCTCAAAACACTCACAAGAGCCTGACAAACATTTCGAGATCACATTTTCTTTATGTATTCACAGCATTGTCTGCCGTGTTTGTCAGGTTCTCCCAGTACTGGTAAGCCTATACAATTGATTTTGTGTAGACCTACTAAACAACAAATTAAAGCAAAACTGGTACCTGCTTATGTAGAGTCTAAAACAATACCTTTAATTTGATTTTTCACCTACAGACTTTTATTACATCTGGGCCCAGTATCTGGTATTGCAGGTAAAATTGCTATTTTTTTTATTTATTCACCAAGTTAGATACAGTAGAGTTAGACAGACTCACAACTTGGCTGGCATTCCACAGGTGCTGGTTTTATTTTTAAATCACCGTCAGGTCTCAGTCACTCCACTGTCAACCGCGTTACTGAATATCATAAAATAAAAACAATCAGCAACAGAAATGGAACAGATTTTTGTGCCCGTATATATGCGATGTGTGCAAATAAGGAAGCATTCAAACTGAACAAGGAGTGGGCGAAAGGAGTAGGCTTCTCTTAAAGGGATAGTACCCAATTCTACCTGTTGCAACTACCTGATGGGACACAATGTGCACAAAGTAAAACCTCAAACTGAACAGGAAGAAGCGTAGGCTGCTCTTAAAGGAACGGTGCTAAATTAAGGCAATGTGTTTTAGTTTGAAATGATTTTCTAATAATTATATGATTTGTGGTAATTTGTAGTGAAATCGAAGTTGTGATAGACTTTGTGATGTAAATCTTGGGGATGGTTTCTTAAACGAGAAGAAAGAAAAAATGTATGTGGGACAAAATTCAACTCTGACTCCGAGAGAAGTTTTATCATGCCATTCATGAAAATATTCACAATATTTTAAGACTTGAGACTTTTAAGACCAAACAGTCAGTGAGCTCAACTGTAGTCTATAGACATGTTTTAAACATAAAAAAACGAAAACAGCAAAAAGCAATGAAATGGACAGAGACATCCATCTAGTGCATGTTCACTACTCATTCACATACACCGCATGTAGCTGAATTCTACCAAAGCTTATTTTTGTACTTGTTGTCTGTTGATTTTGAGTTCTGTAGAGATAAAGAAATTAAAAATCACTACTCTCTAATGGTGTAGTAACTGAAACTATTTGAATAAATCAATGGTTACTGGTGAAGTTATTTTGGATCAAAATTTAGATATTGTAACTATTTTCACTCAGAAATTTCAAAAATAACAATGAACCGTCAAGTAACACACTGAAATAATCCTCAAATGTTTAAGTTGAAAGACTGAAATAGTAATTTCTTACAAAATATACTCCAATAATCTTGCAGAATTGTTTTAATAGTGCACAGGGTTGCGTTGCTGTCTATACTTGGTCAAAAAGCTCTCAGATTTCATAACAAATATCCTAATTTGTGTTCTGAAGATGAACAAATGTCTTGCAGGTTTGGAACGACATGAGGGTGTGTAATTAATGCTATCATTTTCAGAAGATATTTTCCACAAGACAAAATAATAACAATTTATGATCCCCCAGTTAAAAAGTTCCTTTGAGTGTTTACTTCTTGAGCCTCTGTAAATGTTTGCTAATAATTGTATATGAGCTGGATCTCAACTTCATGAAGAAAATACTGGAAACAGTCAAATGTGCAGAAGATGCTCAATTTCTGCTGCCGCATTCAGACGGTAGAGTCCGATTTTGGTGTAAAAAATATGAAATGGATGATAATGATGTGGATCCATCCTGCCTTGTATCAACAGTTCAGTCTGGTAGTGGTGATGTAATGATCTGCAGGATATTTTCTTGGCACACTTCAGCCCCCAATTGAGTATCGGTTAAATGCAAAAACCTACTTGAGTATTGTTGCTGACCATATCTATTGCTTTATACCCACTTCCAGCAGGATAACGTGCCAAGTCACAAAGTTTAAATAATCTCAAAAAGTGTTTTTTATCCATGAAAATTAGTCCACTATAGTCAAATTATCTCCATAGTTCAAGAGATTTCAATCCAATGTAGTAGCACATATGGGATGTGGTGGAACAGGAGATTCACATCATGGACACATCTGCAGCAACTGTGTGATGCTATCGTTGTCAATATAGACCAACATCTCTGAATATTTCCAGCACCTTATTGAATCTATGCCATGAAGAATTACAGCAGTTCTGGAGGCAGAAGAGGGCCCAACCCCACTACCAAGGTGTAGGTAATTACGTGCCCTTTGAGTGTATTTTTACATGATTAACATCTAGCAGGTTCTGCAAAGGCGGTGCAAACTTATGCAACCAACTGAATATATTCTCTCTACAGATTAGACTGAAGAACCCAGGCCTCTGTGTGTGTGTGTGTGTGTGTGTGGTTTATGAGGACACAAATTTGTATAATGACATAGGTATGACATAGGTATTACAAGGAGAAGGTGATTTATGAGGACATTTTCAGTGTCCCCATAATTCAAAATGCTTATAAATCATACAGAATGAGTTTATTGGGGGGAAAGTAGAAATGCACCGTCTCCTGTGAGGGCTAAGTTTAGGTGTAGGGTAGGTGTAGGGCAATAGCACATACTGCTTGTACAGTATAAAAACCATTACGCCTATGGAGAGTCCCCGTAAACCATAAAAACCAACATGTGTGTGTGTTAGACTACGTGGTACAACATATAATTCACTAGATGGCAGCATAGGCCAGGTTTAACAGTTTGACTCTTTTATTTCCTGTGCACCTCTCAACATTACACAGGACTTATGAACCACACATGACCTCTTTCATGAATACAAATCACCAGTAAATGACACATTTAATGCCTGTCTCAAGTTCCCACAACCCTGGGTTGTCAGATTATGATGTTAAATCACATTCATAAAGAGTAGAGTTCACATGGGAGATCAGAACGTGCCTGTACAGTAGCATTCATGCAAGTGAAAATCAACTACTTTCTCCATTTTTGATTGAATAACTACAAATTTCTGTGAGTTAGACCTGACAACAAGAAACATTTATTCTTCTCCAGGAGCAGCAGGACAAATGAGCTGCCTGACTGACTATACGGCATCCAGATCCGCTTCATCCATATCAAAACAGAGCCGTGCAGGATAGACGTGGCGCCGCGTTCATGCTATCAGCGTGCAGATCTATCACGACACCTCCTGTTGTGTGCTTTATCTGTGAATCAGTGTGAGGCTGAACGGCTAACCCCTGACATCATGAATGCACATTTACACACACTGATTCACAACACTGAGCAACATCACAAATAAACCCAACTCTGACGCCCTCTTTCCCTCAAAGATATGCTCAATTGATAAGGAAGCATTCAATGTATGTAATTACATGCTGTATGAACACAAATGTCTCAAAGATATAGTGCAAGATCTCTAATGCACCTTTTAGACATTTTTGTGTAAAACTATATCATCAGTCTCTTATGCTGACCACCATTTATTTGATAAAAATACAGTAAAACAAATAAAATTGTGAAAATATTATTACAAGTTAAAATTGATCAAACAGAATTTAAGAATTTAACCTACTGTATTACAATTTTAAATATGAAATCATATCAGTTAGTTATCCTTTTCAGCGTATGTTCTAATATGTTCTTCTAATATGAAAAACTAGCAAATTATTAACAAATATTCCATGTGTTTATTTTTTTCCTTTTAAATGTTCCAAAAAACATGTTTTTGGGGGGAATATTGTCATTCAGTTTGTAATATTTTTTTCCCTGTCTTCAATATACTTTCCATCCTGTCAAAACCCTTTAACTAACAAAAGTCAGTAGTGACATCATACTCATGGAAGAGACATCATTTTGTTTTTTTGTTCTTCTCTCTTTTTTTCAAAAGAAACAACCAGGGGTCAGGAGGTTTAGCTTATTATTAACCTCATAAACATGCATGTTCATGTCATTTTGCAAATAATAAAATATAATAAATAAAGTTAAAGCACCTGACCGAAGCAGATTACTGAAAGACTGGAAATGTTTTTATAGCAATACATCGTAGCATATTAACTTAAAGTTCAAAAGGTACTGCATAACAGGAATGACCCATTTATGAATATAAAAGGTACCTTGTGTTCATTTTCTCGAGCGGACTGAAACATGCAAACACAAACACAGACTACAGTAATTTATTGTTTCCACAAGCATATCATCTTAACACACCTAACCCAGTGACACACTACAAGAAAGCAGTATGCACAGCTGGTTTAAGCAACCTAAACCACTTAATGTAGAAAAAGAACTATTCAAAATGTGATTCATAGTGACTCAATGTTGTTTCAGATACAGATGGAGCTCCAGGAGCAGCGAATGGGACCAGCTATTACTAACCACTCGTAAAAACAACCTCCATGTAAATGAGGTATGAAGTCCTTCTCAAACACAACTTCTACTTGCTATTTTATTCACAAAGCAATTTAAATTCCCGGCCGGCAATATAAGTGCAAGGGTGGGCTGTGTGCGTTTCACTATATGGTCTACTTATGAGAGCCAAATTTCTGAAAACGTCCTCCAAAATACAGTAAAACCTCTTAAAATCCACTTGTCAAGATGGTCCTCATTAGTATAAAAAGCTCATAAATGTGCCAAATAACACATTAAATGAAATCTAAAAATGTGTCTATATGGGGTAAGTGTAGGTTAGTATGCATTCTGGGTGGTTGCTTACAGGTTTCGGTGTTATTTAGGTCTTTTGAAAAGGTTCAGGTCTTCAGTAAGTGGTGTGGGTGAAAATTACAAATCCAAGTGCTTAGCAAAAAGAATAGTTGAACATTTGTTGGAAAGTTTCTCATCATCAAGCATTTAAGATATGGATGTGTTTGTTTCTTCTTCTGAAAAGATTTAGAGAAATGTAACATTACATCACTTGCTCACCAATGGATCCTCTGCAGTGAATGGGTGCCGTCAGAATGAGAGTCAAAACAGCTGATAATCCACACCACTCCAGTTCGTCAATTAACTGGTGAGCAAGTGATGTAATGCTTACTTTCTCCAAATCTGTTCCTATGAAGAAACAAACTCATCTACATCTTGGATGGCCTGAGGGGGAGTACACATCAGCAAATTTTCATTTTTGGGTGAACTATTTCTTTAAATAACGGCGCACATTCCTGCAAGAATTTACACAAACCTCAGCCAACACAACCTCTTAGCTTCAATGAAGAGCTGTAGAAGTCAGTAGAAGGTCTTTGAAAGGGACCATGAATGTGTTTATCATCTTCTCTGTCCAGGGTTTGTCATCAAGGGCACATTAGTTTCATGCCCAGACTAATAAAATCCCCTTCAGCTGTCATGCTCTTTATTCACGCTCCACATATTTCATGTAGAGACTGTGGACATCAAGACACACGCAGGTCAAATTTCAGACCTTTTGAAGTTTTTCATAGGGAATAAATCACTAGTTCGGGCAGATTCATTTGGTGTATTTTGGAGCAGTGCTTTTACAGCTTCCGTTTTTATGCGTGTCTGTGTGTGGTGCTGAATTTAGCTTGGACGTTTTCTGACAGCTCTTGTGACAACAGCTCAAGCAACCTCTAACGGGATCAGATTTTAAAAACATTTAAATAGTATTCAGACATCCAATCTTTTCACCAACATTCTCTAGCTGTCTTAAGGGACCAGTTAATGACATCCTTTCAGCCTGTGAAAATCTGAAGCATTTAGTGACTGTGTTTGGTGGGATTTGGTTTCTTCTGTGAGCATGAGAAATTATTGCTCCACATGAAAAGCTGGGAATGTTAAAATATTTTAAACATTAAAAAAGCTCATTATAATATTTTTGGAGGTATATTAAATCACAGATTGCATGATAATTGGTAACCTGATTGCAAAAATATAATTAAGTACTGTCTTTATGGTTCATAAAAAAAGAAAAAAAAATAGATGAATACTTTTATTCAACAAGGATGCATTAAACTGATTAAAAGTGACAATAAAGATATTTATAATGTTAAACAAATTTGTTTTATAATAAATGCTGCTAAACGTTCTGCTCAAGAATCCAAAAATGAATAAATAAGCAAATAAATAAATACAAATTTCAAGCGTGGTTTGAACAAAAGTATGAAGTGTCAAAACTGTTTTCAACATTGATAATAAGAAATGTTTCTTGATCGTCAAATCAGCATATTAGAATGATTTCTGAAGGACTCTGAATACTGGAGTAATGATGCTGAAAATTCATCTTTGCATCACAGGAAGGAATTACAGTTTACAGGCGGATAAAATATTACATTTTTATAGTTATGAAAGGTCAGATTTCAAACAGATGCTTAACAGTGCCACACAGTGGTCAGACACATTCATGACTCCATTTAAGAAACAAACTGATATTATCAGATGTACTGTACATGCCTGTTAGAAGATCCCAAATTACCTCAACATTCCCCTTTACTAGTGATGTATTACAAGTTTAACATGGTCATATGGATGAAAGATAAAATACATTTCAGTGGTCATAATTACACTGCGGTTTGATTTAGGAGAGGATTAAAGAAAACAAAGGAGCTCGACTTAAAAATCACTATTTTTAAAAGCGTGTGTTTCTCTGAGCATTCAGTTGAAGCTGTGCCAATGTTAGTGACGTCCTCCCCTAGACTGATCCATTTAGACGTCACCCACACCACGCTAAAAGCTTCTTTATCACCGTCCAGAACAGAGACGCTGGCCAGTTGATAACCCTCATACATCACAGCCATCCTGACACATCCACACAGCAGGAACCGAGTTACAATAACACACGCGTCTCTGCTGGAATTCTGGGTTAGTTAATGGTTAAGTCCACAGTCAATGGTAAAAGTTAAGCTCCTTGGTGACATGCTGGAAACAATTTAGACTGGTTTTACTAAGATTGTCTGTGCAAATAACAAACAACATTAATGTCAAGTCAAGTCACCTTTATTTATATAGCGCTTTTAACAATACTTTAATGTCATGATTATTTAAAGCTAGTGAAGTAACTTTATCATATTGCAAGGATGCTCTTTAAATATAGGCTGCAAAAGGGTTTTCACAGTGAGAGAAAGTTTTGGTTTCCAAAATAACTTTTCAGTGAACAGTTCTTAAAGGGCCCCTATTATGCACTTTCTAAGGTTGCTAATACTGTTTTATGAGTCTCTTAAAACAGATTTACATACATCCAAGGTAAAAAAATAAATAATAATTTTAGTTTTCTAAAATAATTGCTTTAAAGGGATAGTTCACAAAAAAAAAAAAAATCTGTCATCATTTACTCACCCTCAAGTATTTCCAAACATGTATGAATGTCTTTGTTCTGCTGAACACAGAAGAAGATATTCTGAAAAAGGGTTTGTAACCAGGCTATTTTTGGGGCACCATTGACGTCCATAGCAGGAAAAAAAATACTATGGAAGTCAATGGTGCCCCAGAACTGCTCTGTTTCCCACATTCTTCAGAATATCTTCCTCTGTGTTCAGAACAAACACATTCATACAGGTTTGGAAATACTCGAGGGTGAGTAAACGATGACAGAATTAGTATTTTTGGGTGAACTATTCCTTTAATTTTAGCTAATTTCTAAATGATTCCTAAACAACTCCTGCAAAGCAGTTCAAATAATCAGTTTTTATAAACCCCTCCTTTGCGTGAGCCCTCACAGTCCTTTGTGATTGGTCTACCTCGTACAGCGCCAATGACAGCCCATGGGCGGACATTATGTAAATGTGTTACTTTGTGACATAGAGCCGTTAGAGATAAGATTCGAAGTCCTAACGACTCGTTTAGGCGATTGCGAGCCAACTCTTTTTTTTTTTTATAAACAATAACTTTATTTATCGTGCACTTTCGGCTTCACAACTTTGCAGATAGTTTATGTTCACATACTGCTACACGACACACCGCATGAAAGGTAATAATAGGGGCACTTTTAATAATAGAGAACCACTTTTTCCTAGTCCGAGGAACATTAACACCAAAATAAAATAAAGGTTATTTATTGGCACCAATGGTTCCATGAAGAACGTTTAACATCCTTGAAAGTTTTACATTCTGAAAAAAAAAATATTTAGATATTCTTTGCATTAAGAAAAAAAGTGGTTATTTTAGAAACTCATCACTGAGAGGTTCTTTGGGGACCCCAAAATGGTCGCTGCAAAACCCCAATTTTTAAACCTTTATTTTTCAGAGTGAAAAACCTGAAGAACTTTTTTCCACCATAAAGAACACTTTGTGGAATGGAAAGGTTGCATGTTAAAGGTTCATCATGGAACCATCAATGCCAATTAAAGAACCTCACTATCATGGGAAAACTTTCTTTAAATCGTCTATCAAATTAAAATATTCCAGTAAAAGTTGATGGCAGTGGCCTTCTGTTATTTATTTCAGGAATATCATGGTA
Source organism: Oxygymnocypris stewartii (assembly GCA_003573665.1). Taxonomy (NCBI): domain Eukaryota; kingdom Metazoa; phylum Chordata; class Actinopteri; order Cypriniformes; family Cyprinidae; genus Oxygymnocypris; species Oxygymnocypris stewartii. Next base: position 11,605 of record QVTF01025718.1, read on the forward strand.
TGTATAGGGAGACTGAGAGAACACGGGCTTCAAGTTCCTGGCAATTTTGTAACATCGTTCACCTAGTTATTATTATGGAGGTCCTGCCAGTCTTTCCCAGAATCTCATTTGAGTTATTGAGCTCCCCTATGAGCCTGTTAAAATGAACTTCCCAAAGAACAGCACTGACTCTGAGCTCGCCTCACGAAGAACCAGATCAAATGAAAACCAGCACAACATTTGTGATTTCTGCTGCAAATGTATTTTAACCCTGCATTACAAATTCTACTTTAAAATAAATTGTCTGTTATAGCATTTGTTTGTATTTATTTATTTGTAATTCTGAAGAAATCATTATATCCAATAATTATACTTCTGAAACAATAATTTACTTTTATTCAGCAAGGATGTGTTAAATGGATAAAAAGTAATACTAAAGACTTATAGTGTTAGAAAATATGTATATTTTGGATAAACGCTGTTCATTTGAACTTTGTATTAATCAAATAATCAAATAAAAAGTTTCACAGGTTCCAAATATATATATATATATATATTAGCAGCATTTTAACACTGATAATAAATAATCACAATAGAATGATTTCTGAAGGATCATGTGACAATTAATATAAATTAATGTTATATAAATAATTATGTTATTCTTTTTTGTTTTAAAAATAATTATAGATTTAGATCATTTAATGAGGGTGAATACATAAAGATTTATACAAAGAATACCACATTTTTTTGATAAGTTATCTTTTGCATTGTTATATTCAGTATTGTGTGTGTGTGTGTGTGTGTGTGTGTGTGTGTGTGTGTGTGTGTGTGTGTGTGTGTGTGTGTGTGTGTGTGTGTGTGTGTGTGTGTGTATATATATATATATATATATATATAAAAATAGCAACTGCTACATCAAATAAATGGCCCATACTACTAGAATAAAATGTATGCTAATTTTAATAATGGAGGATTATACTCATAAATGTGACTCTGGAACACAAAAATTTATCACGTGGGTATATTTGTAGCAATAGCCAAAAATACATTGTATGGGTCACAATTATAGATTTTTCTTTTATACCAAAAATCATTAGGATATTAAGTAAAGATCATGTTCCATGAAGATATTTTGTAAATTTCCTACTGTAAATATGTCAAAACTAAATTTTTGATTAGTAATATGTATTGCTAAGAACTTCATTTGGACAACTTTAAAGGTGATTTTCTCAATATTTATTTTTTTTGCATCCTCAGATTCCAGATTTTCAAATAGTTGCATCTTAGCCAAATATTGTTCTATCATAACAAACCATATATCAATGGAAAGCTTATTTATTCAGCTTTCATATGATGTATAACTCTCAATTTTGAAAAATTGACCATTATGACTGGTCTTGTGGTCCAGAGTCACAAATGTGATGATGATTAAGCTTAAATAAGTATTCAGATGTTGTGTTTGTACTAAAACTCTCACAGACACAGTTTAAAGACAATTGCACTAATGGGGACAATTTCCTCACAATCAGTCTCATTAAAATAATTACCTCATTTTCAGTACAAGATCGACAGCTAATGAATCATGATTAAGAGTGTGAATCTGAGGGACAGCAGAGAAAAGCAATACAAAAGAAATAAACAAACAAAAACAAGAAATGTCTGTAATTTAGGGAAAAACTACAAAACAATACCCACATGTTCATATGGCACCATCGGATCAATTATCAAGAGATAGATGCTAAATTAAAACAAACTCTTTGCATCATTAACGGTGTTATTCTCCGGTTTCTGTGAACATCAATGTGTATTGTAGAAAGGTGACTTGACTTAACTGGGGTTTTCTAACTGAAGTAAAGTCAAGCCACCTTTCTACAATACACCTTTACGAATCCAGCGTAGCCTAGTGGTGACAGGGTAAAGTCGTCAAAAAAATTAAAATGTTTTTTTTTTTTTTCATGTCATATATCCACGGAAAGCTGAGATTCTTGTGATTTCAACTATGTAAACATATGTAAACATCATTTTAAGATACAATAAACACAGCATGTACAATCTGTGTCTTTATCAGACCACTTTTTGTTGACATAATGCAGACATGCATGATAGTACAGACATACATAGGAATAACACAGTAGGGATGCAATATAACACCAATATAAGAAAAAAAACAAATTAAATAATGCACTATGTACAGAAATAGAAATATAGGATAAAATGTATTTAGATTATAAATTATAAATATATATGTAATTTTAAAAGTGTACACATTTTGGATTCTATAAATAAATGTCACTATAATGTGTTTATGCTTCAGTTACTATGTGTCAGTAATTATTGACAGTGAATCTGGATGAGAAACTGAATAGCTCTAAGTGTAACCTTTCATTAGAGCCCAAAATGATGACTACATTAAAGCATTCAAGAATTACAGCATTGTATGTGTCGTTGTTACAAAGCGTCGTTTGGAGTCTCCCAAGTGTTCTTTTTTGGAAGCGTCTAGACATAAAATTCGATAAACATGTGTAAAACACTAATTTTCTAATATAATGTTTATCAAATGCAAAATTTGGCTTGGTAAGGCTTCATTCTGTGATCCCAATGTATTTTCCTGTTCATACCTCCCCGCTATAGTCATCTGCAGGCTTCTATTTACAAACATTCTATTTTTTTTAGTGTATTCAAAGTGCTATTACTCAATAGCAGTAAGACCTACAGTGATTCTGACTGTTGAGAAACAAACCTCAGAGTGTCACCTTTCAAAGGAGACCAACACCATGCATATCATCCAAATGGCTCAAGAACAGCATGCAATTTACTTTGGGTATGCCTTTTTTAGGCATTTTAGGCAAATTTTACAGGAATCGTAAAGGGTTAAAGGCCAGTTTGTGCATCATTCCCTGTTTCTGGCATTATTTCTTGCCCTGTCTCTGTTTCCATGTCCTATATGTGCAAAAAGCCCATACAATACTGTACATTAAAAATATTCAAGTCTTGAAATAAAATCATCTTAGGGATCAACATTTCAATGCAAAATGTGTAATATGTCAAATAAAATGATCATTAGCTAGGGATGTAAATACCTGCGGCACGTCTCCATCACTCTTGTTTCTAGATGAATGGAGGCGGAGAGAAGGACAGGAGGAGGTACTAAAGGTAATGCAAGCCAGGTGCTGACATGACAGATAGCAAATTTCAGTGCTGGGAAATGGGCAATGGACTAATCAGAAGCAGCTCCAGATTCCCTCTCACAGCTGCGCCAGCTTACCAACCTTACGGATGTGAAGCACCATGTCAAATACACAAAATAGAAAATCTACTTTATTTTGAAAGCTGACGAACCTGAGCGAACCCAGGAGCCTTGAGCCGACTCTAAAATAAGGGTGAACGGCAGACACTGTCTGAACCAGGTCAAAATATAGCATACATTATGTTGATGAGCTGATGACGGGGTATGATAATTTAACCCTTCTCTGTTGCTCTTCAATTACAAGGTAAATGTCACAAAGCTGGTATGTAAATTGTGAAATTGGCTGTTTTATGTTTGTGATGACAGAACGTTAACTACAGAGTCATTCTCAGAATAGTTACAAGGAAAAAGTCGTTCTGCCCAGCAACTGACCTGACTAAACAACCCAGTGAACCGTCTCGAGTCTTTGTCTCTGTAAATACAACGTGCTTGAGAGTCTAAACATTTCCCTGGGACTGTGTGCTGTACTGACACTGGTACTTTGAGATTTCTTTGAAAACTGTGTTTTTTTAGGAAGAGTTTCCTAACTAAAAGGTCGAACTAAAGGCCACACGATGGTTCGTTTCAGTAGATGCCAGAACTACACCAACACGCAGAACAACAAACATGTTTCTCCAATAACAACCTTTCAGAAATAATCATGTCGTGTATTCTGTTTTTGTTTTATTTTATTTGCAAGTTACATCTAAATTGCAAGTATTTATCTGTTATAGCAGAACTTTTCCATCAAACGTCACCTTTAAAGCATTAAAACAGCATTTATTGAATAGCTTTCTCCAGGTTACACACCTTCTTGGTGTGCCAAAAAAGAAAGAAATAAATGTATAAAATACAAAATGATAGACAGACAGACAGATAGATTGATAGACAGACGGACGGACGGACGGACGGACAGATAGACGGATGGATAGACGGATAGACGGATAGACGGATAGACGGATAGATAGATGGATAGACAGATAGACGGATAGATGGATAGACGGATAGACAGATGGATAGACGGATAGACGGATAGATAGATGGATAGATGGATAGATGGATAGACAGATAGACAGATGGATAAACGGATAGATGGATGGATAGACGGATAGATGGATAGACGGATAGACGGATAGATAGATGGATAGACAGATAGACGGACAGATGGATAGACGGATAGACGGATAGATAGATGGATAGATGGATAGATGGATAGACAGATAGACAGATGGATAAACGGATAGATGGATGGATAGACGGATAGATGGATAGATGGATAGATGGATGGATAGACGGATAGACAGATGGATAGATGGATAGATGGATAGACGGATAGATGGATGGATAGATGGATAGACAGATGGATAGATGGATAGACGGATGGATAGACAGATAGACGGATAGACAGATGGATAGATGGATAGACGGATGGATAGATGGATAGACGGATAGATGGATAGATGGATGGATAGATGGATAGATGGATAGACGGATGGATAGATGGATAGATGGATAGACGGATAGACAGATGGATAGACGGATAGACAGATGGATAGACGGATAGATAGATGGATAGATGGATAGATGGATAGACGGATAGACAGATGGATAGACGGATAGATGGATGGATAGACGGATAGATGGATGGATAGATGGATAGACAGATGGATAGATGGATAGATGGATGGACGGATAGATGGATAGACAGATGGATAGATGGATAGATGGATGGACGGATAGATGGATGGATAGATGGATAGATGGATAGATAGATGGATAGATGGATAGACGGATAGATGGATGGATAGACGGATAGATGGATAGATGGATGGATAGATGGATAGACGGATAGACAGATGGATAGATGGATGGACGGATAGATGGATGGATAGATGGATAGATGGATGGATAGATGGATAGATGGATAGATGGATGGACGGATAGATGGATGGATAGATGGATAGATGGATAGATAGATGGATAGATGGATAGACGGATAGACAGATGGATAGACGGATAGATGGATGGATAGACGGATAGATGGATAGATGGATGGATAGATGGATAGACAGACGGATAGATGGATAGATGGATAGATGGATGGATAGACGGATAGACGGATAGATGGATGGATAGATGGATAGACAGATGGATAGATGGATAGATGGATGGACGGATAGACGGATAGATAGATGGATAGATGGATAGATGGATAGACAGATGGATAGACGGATAGATGGATGGATAGACGGATAGACGGATAGATGGATAGACAGATGGATAGATGGATAGATGGATAGACAGATGGATAGACGGATAGATGGATGGATAGACGGATAGACGGATAGATGGATAGACAGATGGATAGATGGATAGATGGATAGACAGATGGATAGATGGATAGACGGATGGATAGACGGATAGACAGATGGATAGATAGATAGAATTCTGAACTAAAGGTAAATCAATATTTTACTACTTGTCTAGACATGATAAATATTAATAAACATCTAACTGTTCATAATGACAAATTAGGCTTAATTAAAAATAAATAATAGTTTAAATACAAAAAAGTAAATAAAACCTTTTTTATAATATAACAAAATATATAATAATATAAAATTCAAACATCAGGCCAAAAAAAAGTAACTGAATAGTGGCAAAATCATTAAAATTATTATATCATTATTATCAAAAAATGTAATTATTTATTAATTTAAATTATTTATTTTAAATTTAATTTAATTATTTTTTTATTATATATACAGTATCTCACAAAAGTGAGTACACCCCTCACATTTCAGCAACAATTTTAGCATAATTTCTCAAAGGACAATACCACACAAATGAAACTTGGATATATTTTAGTGTAGTCAATGTGCAGCTTGTATAGAAGTACACATTTAACAAATTTATTTTAATTTAAATTTTATATAATAATATACCTTTTTCAAAATACTTAAAATAATGTATTTTTTATTACAAGCCAAAACATAATGCAAAATTGTATTCTGTCCTGAAAACTGTCCTGATAACTGATAACCTACTGTCCTGATAATCATAATCTTAAACAAGCTAATCTTCTGCTACTAACAGACATTACCCTTGATAAACATATAACTCATATACAGTGTAATCCTCTGTCCGTCTAATACGAGCTTTTATGGACTCAACAAAGTATTCACAAACCTTGTAAACAAAATGTGAGACAAACTTCACAGCCAACAACACGATCAGGGTCAACATGAGCAGAATGAATGGTCACGAACCCCTCTCATTAACATTATACGAGCCACATTACTTTACAGCATACAGCTCGGAATCGTTTTATAACGCTTCACGGGCTGATAACATTAAACGAGAGATTAATACAGACATTTGTCACATGTGTTGTGAGGTCATATACGCCCTGGCTTGTGTTCTCCGCTCTTGAATCAACAGAGATGGATGTCTATAAAGCGCTCTCTCGTCCTCATAGGCCAGCTGGTGTTGTGTATATTTGCAGATGTACAGTACACCAGGTGCCCTTTATAATGTGGACAGTGATGGAATAAAATGTCATGCTGAATATCTACCCGCTCGTTTCAGCATGAACATTTATTTCGGTTCCTGAGAGCGACCCATATATCACATATAGAGTAAATAATCTGACAATAAGAGTCTAATAGTTTCCAGCACTCCAGCAGATACAGAACACATGGCTGCTGAATATATACATTTATAGCACTGATGATAACATTAGGTCTTGACAAAGAGCTACGGGATCGAATGACATGCAGTATCAACCACAACTCATCACAACTGACCTCATTGGGTTTGTTTTGCTGCTTTCACAGAGTTTATCGCTTATGAATTGCTTATCAATTTGCAAATTGTGATGATGATGATGTGATGAGGGTGACTGTTAGAGAAAAAAGAGCACCTTAGCAATGCCATATTCCTTCAGCAAAGACGCGTTGCATTAGGTGTGTAATTAATGCTTTATCCATTTTATCATTCCTGTGATGCTGTATTTTGGTCATGCAAATAAATCTGTCTTTTTATTAACTGGCTAAATAAGTATTTCCTCCAAAGCTTTATCACTATTCTTCATCAACATGAATGTAAACTAAATTGTACAGATATTATTTATATACATTTGCTTCCAATTTATTAAATGATACACCTCAGCTCTGAAAGTCATGGTTAATGAAGTATAAACACAACTTTGTGGTGTTTGCATGCTGTCACGAACACAACAAAAGCCTAAAAAACTCAATTTTCACTCTACAGTTTTTATCCTCCATCTCAAGTTTTCTGATGGGGAAGCGGCTGTTTGACAGTCAGACTGACAGGCTCATTAAGAGCTCGTTATTACTGCATGCTTCCACAAGACCTCCAGAGGAGGAGACTACAGGCTTCTGACCCTGCAGGAGAAACAGAGGAAGCCGGCCTAACGTCTGTTTGGGCAAGACCAGACTTTTCAGGTTAAACTGGATTCAAGTTCATGCACCCCCAAAAGTTAGGATTCCAAACATTCAATTCATACAAGCAAATCTATTCTGCATTAATACTGTCAAAATATCAGATATCAGTCTCTCTCTCTTTGTGTGTGAGAATCTGAACATGTTTAGACATTCATTAAACTCCCCTCGGGCAAAAAGGCAGCAAAGCGTATAAAATGTCAGGTAATTATGAGAGATTAAATGTGTTTTTGTTTGCACATTGTTATTTGTTTCTAAGCACTGCAGGCAAAGTTGAGTTCTTGAGAGCAGATCTTGGAAAGAAGATGTATATTATATGACTAATGATGACTTCATCATATGAGGCTTTCATAACAAATCCAGGAATTAATCATTTGATTTAACATCACCACCTAACAAGAAAACCTGTTCACTGCCACATTATAACAAAGTGTTAATATCTCAAATTAGTGTTGCGATGTAGGTGTGTTCGTGTTACAACATGTGCAATTTATGAGTTCCTTGCTGTACTGAGAAACAACGGTGGCTGAAAGTCATCATGAAATCAAGTTATTTTTTTATTCGTTTTTGTCTCGTTGCGCACAATTTCTTTATAAAAAAAATTATGTTGTATCAGTTATTCAAAACTAAATATAATGATAGATTTAAAAAGCATAATGATAAACTACCATTCAAAAGTTTGGGGTTTGTAAGAATTTTAGTTTTTAAACAAAACTGATCATTTTATTCAGCAAGGATGCACTGAACTGATCAAAAGTGACAGTAAAGACAAACTGAAGGATCGTTTCTGAAGATCATGTGACACTGAAGACTGGAGTAATGATGCAGAAAATTCAGCTTTACATCACAGAAATAAATGACATTTTAAATGATATTCAAATAGAACAAAGTTATTTTAAATTGTAATAATATTTCACAATATATCTGATTTTACTGTATTTTTTATCAAATGTATGAAGCCTTGGTGAGCAGAAAAAACTTATTTCAAAAACATTTCTGGTTCTGTTTTTGTTTGTTTCAGTGAAGGAATAAAAAAAAAGTAATTGTGACATTTTATCTCACAATTCTGACCTTTTTTCTCACAACTTCAAGCTAATATATTGTAATTCAGATTGTATAGCTTATTTGGATTCTTTTGTAAGAATTGTACGTTTATATCTTGCAAATCAGATTTTTTTTTTTTTTTTTTGCGAAAAAAAAGGTACAATAATGCAAATTCATAATATAAATTCACAATTATAAGAAAAAAAGCCAAAATTGTGAAAAGCCAAAATTGTGAAAATCATAATTTATTTATTTTTTTATCCCATGGCAGAAACAAGCTTCCAAAGATGCAGCACATCCCAAATAAAGAGTCTATTCATTGCAAAAAAAACAACAGAGAGGGAGAGAGAGAGAGAGAGCGAGAGAGAGAGAGAGGGAGAGAGAGAGAGAGAGAGCGAGAGAGCGAGAGAGAGAGAGAGAGCGAGAGCGAGAGACAGAGAGAGAGCGAGAGCGAGAGAGAGAGCGAGAGCGAGAGAGAGAGAGAGAGAGAGAGTGTGGGGGGGGACTAGCAATATTTCCTTCAGCAGGTTGAAATACCTGCCTGGAGCAGCGGGTTTTGTGGTAATGATGATGAATGGACATGTGGCGAGTGTGAAGGGATTACTGAAACAGTCTGTTCAGTCCTCGGTCCTCAACATTAGAGAAATCTGTCCAACAGGCTGCACATGCTAGAACAGCTTCTCCAAACTAAGATGAATGTGGTGAGAGCATGTGTGAATATGGTCTAAACCTGAACAAGATTTCCCCTCTCTTTTGCTGATTCTTGTCTTTCACACAGCCTTTTAGCTTTCAGCTTCAGCCAAATGGTTTCTAAAGGTAGCCATCTCACAACCTGCTTCACATTTAAGCATGAAAATAAGAGGAAGGAAAAACACACACACTTTTCTTGTCATAAAATCGTTCTCTTGTTGAAACCCTGAGTTTCTATATGCATTGCAGACCCTTCCAACAAATGACTATGCAATACGATGTTATACATTTATGCATTACAAAATGTGTTTCACAGTTATGCAATACATTCTGAGCATAATAGTTTGTTTTACAGCTCAACATCTGCCATATTTCTGGCTTATACAAAGACAGAGGAGATTCGACTCACAAAAAAAGGCTTCTGCATTTGTGTATATTGTTTGGCACATCTAAAAAAAATAAGTTTCTATGTCTGAGGAACGTCCGGAGGGAATGTATCCTTATACACACTCGACACGCACTGACTCATTCAGCCCGTGATTAATATTCGCCGTGGGATCGCATCAGTTTAACCGCACACAGCTGAAGCAAATACAAAGACAGAGAGAAACCAAAGGACTAATGAAGGGACGTCAGCCAAATAGCAGTGACATTTTAATCCACCATACACTCAACTGTAGGTCACCATTCACAAAATATTGATTACATTCATAATTCTAGTAATAGTAGAGCTGGCCACAACAGGAACTGCTCCAAAACCACACGACTCAATGAAGACGAGAAGAGGACAGAGGGGAAAAAAGAAAGGATGGAAAGAAAAAAAGAGGGAAAAAAGTGTTTTGATTTAGCCAACTTGCAGTAAAAGTGAATAAGCGTATTGTCAACTGCACTTTGTATTAAAAAAAACGGATTAATCAGGGGCTGATAGCCAATGTTGATAGAGCAGTTTTCTTCATCAAACTCTGTGGAAAGGCACCATGTTTTTTTGTAGTCCAATCCAGAAGTTTGCATCACCCTTCTCTCAAAAGAAAATGATTTTTTTTCCACTGGTTTCTGGATATTGCAGAAAATGTTACATTTAAAAAAGTTCTTACTTGCTGTATGACTCTTTCATGCTTTGTTCACCAAGATAATCTATCTTCAAAAATATACAAACCTTATATGAATTTTGAAGATTCAACAGAATCAGCAGAAGTAAAATGTTAAAGTTGTGTATCATCTCCATGTAAATACTGAAATGTACTATCCCATGATGCCGCAGGACAGGATTTGGGAATGGCAGTGAAGGTCACATGACAATTACAATATGACAAATGCAGTACATCTGGATTATATGCATACTACATATACTTTCTGAACAGTCACTAAGCAATACTTACGCAAAATAAGTACCTACTCAGAGAGTATGCAATTTCAGACGCCACAAGTCAGTGCAAACACAAAAAACATCAACAACAAAGATGCTTAATAAACGAATTTCCTCCAGACAAACAGGAAGTCCTTCCCCAAACTGACACTACTGGTTGAGCCATACACTGTCATTTCAGCGCCACAAATCACAGAGTTTATACGCTTTAGGAAGTCAACTTCCCAATGGCTTTTTATAGTTCAATAGTAACTACTGTAAAACTATTGAAGCTAACCAGTGAAAGTGTCCTTTATAGACTTTATTTGAGAGAATGCTGGGTAAAAAGTGAGTGTTGACCCTGAACCTGGTCTGTGTGTGTGTTTCACCTCTCTGCTCGGTCTCTCATACGTTATCTCTGTTCTCATAGTGAAGTCTGAGCCGAGAAGATGCTGTACAGGTTCACGCTGTCCTGACGGCTGCAGGAGTGAGATTTATCCACTTCCTGTTCCTCTCCAAAAACAGGGCATGTTTAGTGTCACTTCTTAACGAGATGTGACCCTGAGACAGCAGTAATCCTGGTTCTGGTCTCTGTATTACACAGTTTGTCAATCATGCAGTATATAAAACAACCACAGTGGCTCAAAAAGACACTTCAAATGTCTGAATGTCATTGCATTAGATACAAAATAAGCTGTTTTTCCTCTTCACCTTTTTTTAATCAATGATTTCTAATAAGCTGTTTTGAGATTTTTTGTGGATATCAAATTTGACAACCAAAGTGTCTTCATTCTGAACAGTTTGTTTACCACAGGGTTATTAAAGTTAACTAAAACTAAAGCTAAAGTCATAAAAATCACTTGATTTTTATTTTCATGAAGTTTAACTTTATGTAGTAAAATTACTTTAAAACAAAAATTTAAAATGTATATTATAAATAATAAATAAATAAAAACAATAATTGTTTAATTAAATAGTTAATATAACTAGTTAAAAAAACAAAATTATTAAGATGAACTAACAATGTTCATTTGTTGTTCAATGTTCATACATATTTTCATTTATTTATCTTAGTTATCGTTAGTTTTAGCATTTATTCATTTTTATAATCTTTCAGTAAACTTTGTTTAAGATCAAAAGTTGCATCTGTTAACATTAGTTAATTTACTGTGAAATAACATGAACATTTCTATTAACTAACACTAAAAAACACTGACAACATATATATCGTTTCTTATTGTTTTAACAAATAAGACCTTATTGTAATTGCCAAAACTTGAACTAAAATTAAAATTGAAACAGAAAATATAAACATTAAGTCATTCATAATATTAATAAGAACTATGATAGTACATCAGTGGCCTTAAAAACATATTTTTGTGATTTTCTTTTCACTTGTAATGTGTGTTTGAGCTTACTATCAAATAAACGTCACTTGGTTTTATATTTTATAATCAAATGCGGTGACATTCAGACATTTGTAAATGGGACTTTAGTGTCCAAATACATTTGGAGCTGCTGCATATGAAATAAAATGTGGTAGGACAAGTTGCAAATATTTAAAAGCTCTTGCTGGTTAATGCTCAACCTTGTTCAAATAAAAATAAATCTCAGAACGATCTGTAATGTTAACTGCACGTTTGTTCCATCAGTATGGGTTCAGTATGGGTTGAGAGCGGGCACTAACTTTGAGTCATAAACTGGCATACTGGTGCCTGTGACCCACGCCAGCTTTTATATTTTCAAGCAAATGTTATGGAAAGGAAAATAAAAGAGGAATATGTGCGTTATTGAAAGCGCACTCCAGGTTTGTGTCAGAACTTCCTGTGGGCCAAGGTTGGGTAATGCTTGGGCTGCGGATCATCATCATGGCGATAGTGAGGCTCTGGCAGAGGAGGTGACAGGTCGCCCGGGCCAAAAGAAACACAGCGAGATCTCTGTGTGTGTGTGTGTGTGTGTGTGTGTGTGTGTGTGTGTGTGTGTGTGTGTGTGTGTGTGAGCAGCAGGTCAGGGGCAATCGCTGATTCAACATTCACTAATGAGCTAAGAGATGGTCTCACTATGACCTCGATGATCTAGTCCAGATCAAGACAACTCAAGAGACCTACAGTTAAGTGCTCAGACCTCGCCAAAGACTGAAGTCACATTTGCAGCCAAATACACAACCAACTAATCATGTACAAATAGATGGTAAAAAACGTAAAAAAAAATGTATAATAATTAAATTCACTCAGAAATTCAATAGTAAAAAAGTAAATTTCACAAATAATTATAAAGAAATAATACGTTGAATTAAACATGAGATTGTCAAGTAAAAACAGTAATGTCTTGTACTACACACTCCAATATAAACCTCGACAAAAATTACAATACACTGACAAGAAATATTCTCAGAACTTTGGCTAACATTCTAGCAGGTTTCTCAAAGTTATGAATAAACTTTCTTCATTTATGGACCGTTTTAATCCCTGAAATGTATTTGCTGGATGTTCATCTAATGTTATTTGTTGTTCTTTTTGTTTTGTTTTTTGCAGGGGAAGTTAAAGCAAAAGCAAAGAAGTTACTACTTCGTTTAGAACATCATCATAATGTTTGCAAAATTATGAAATGTAATGTAAAAAAAAAGTTTTTCAAGCATTTAAAAACGGGATGTTTTGAATGTTCAGAGAGCATTCAGAAATAACTTTTTATTACTTTTATAACTAAATGGGAATGCTCACTCCTGCTAATGTATTGAGGAAATCTTATCAAAACCAAAATATATAGATGATATTTAGTTGATATCCAATTCATTTTGAACAAAATGTAGCATCCTTTAGATGACAACCATAAACACGATGGAATCTAAAAACTCTTATATGTTTTATATATATATATATATATATATATATATATATATATTAAGAACTGATTACTGTAAGTTTCTTTGGGAAACCTAAAATGGTTCTTCTATGACATCACTGCAGAAACCCCAGTCAAATAAATGTAATCATCATTGCACACACAATATGCATCAAATGGTTATTTCTGTAGATAAGTATGCATAATTGTATTGGCAAAACAAAGCAATAACAAATTACACTTAACAGTTTCTGCAATAGTTTTCTTTTTCGTCTTGTTTTAAGTTTATGTGCCCAACTTGGAAACCCGGGTATCAAAATGATCAGAGCTTTCCAGTTGTAAACATGATTTGAGAGTCTATTAATGTCCAGTTTCTGACTTGGAAACTCTTATTTATGATAATTCAGATGTGCATGTGAAGGCAGAACAAGGCAAGCATCACTGCTATACAGTGACTTACAGAGAGAGACATTGCAAATAAGGTGGGCTTTTTTTTTTTTTTTTTGGGCCACCTGGCAACCACATAACACCATGCTAAAACCCACAACCATTCATATCATGGCCTAAATTTGCACCCGTCACATTTTCTTTGGGAAATGTAGAAATCTGGTTTGCTTATTTAAGTTGCACAGGCAAGTGTCCTCGAAAGGCTAGAAATACATCACAGATTACGTAATGTACAGACAACAGCCCAAATCAGGCTTTAGTAAGTCAGGGGACTATTACATTCACAGGTCATTTGAAACAATCACTCACAATATGAGCCAAATCGAGATAACAACAGGTTAGCGTGCCAAATCCAGGCCGATAGTATTGTGTAAAGAGTGCAGTCTGTTATCTGTTATCGGCCTCTCACCAAAAACAGACCAGTTACATGAGCAAACCAATAAATCTGGTACATCTCCAGTGACCTTCTGCTGCTATAGTGTCACTGTGGGTATTTTATTAATGTTATAAACTTATTTTTTATATTTCAAATGGATCTATGTATGTATCAATATACATAGCCTTTTAGGTGAAATGAATAGCAATATCACTCTTATATAGAGTCATATATATCATATATTACATTTCCATATGGGCAATGTGGCTCTGGAAAGACTATCAAAAGAGGATGAACAAAACTTGATCAATGACAAACTCATTTTGATAAAGCACTATTTTACTTCCACGTCCCATGAGACTAGTTCTAATGCTGTTTAGTCTCTCCTCTAGTATAGAACCGGGTGAAGCACTGGCAATTATTTCTATTTCACAAATGATGCATGATGTAAAGCTCTGTCTCCGGACAGATCGCTGTGGTTTGATAAAGTATGTGTGTAAATAGTCTTAGAAACCGCTTGGCAGGCATCAGATAACGTTAATAGCTTCCAGAAGGCAATTGTGAAGAATTGAAGCACATGTAACTAGTATGGCATAAAAACCCGATATACTAGTAGCTAAACAACAGTCAGTCATTGATCAGGAAATCATGCTTGAAACAAACAGAAGATCTATAATCTCTGCCTGCAACATAGTGAGTATGTGTAGTATGCAATTCAGAATTAAACTTTGTTGAATTCCTTTATATACCGAAGATGTTGGCAAATATTCAAGGGTGTAGGTTTGATTTGTGCATTGGTGAGATATAACGGCAAACAACAGACATTTAATTATTTGATAAAAATTATTGCTAGGCACAATTTAGTGGTTGCTGGATATTGGTAGGGAGATGTCATAGCGTCCCTACTAAATTCCATAACCTTGAAAATCATAATTATAATAATAATTTGTTACATTTATATAGCGCTTTTCTAGGCACCCAAAGTGCTTTTACATAGTAAGGGGGGGAATCTCCTCATCCACCACCAGTGTGCAGCATCCACCTGGATGATGTGACGGCAGCCATAGTGCGCCAGAACGCCCACCACACACCAGCTTACTGGTGGAGAGGAGACAGAGCGATGAAGCTAATCAGTATATGGGGATGATTAGGAGGACATGATGGTCAGAGGCCAGTGGGGAAATTTGGCCAGGATGCCGGGGTTACACCCCTACTCTTTACGAGAAGTGCCATGGGATTTTTAATGACCACAGAGAGTCAGGACCTCGGTTTAATGTCTCATCCAAAGGACGGTGCTTTTTACAGTATAGTGTCCCCGTCCCTATACTGGGGCGTTAGGACCCACACAGACTGCATGGTGAGCACCCCCTGCTTGACTCACTTACACCTCTTCCAGCAGCAAACTAGTTTCCCAGGAGGTCTCCCATCCAGGTACTGACGAGGCTCAAAGCAGGCCCTACTTTGCTTCAGTGGGCAACCAGTCTTGGGCCACAGTGTGATATGGCTGCTGCCTATTCTGAGTGAAATTATTAAAAACTAAATTCTATACCAAATTTGTTTCAGTGTCTCCCTGTTTCTTCCTGGTCGTGTGTTTCAAACTCTGGCATCACGTGAAGTTAACAGTTGTTTTCAAGGAGAGCAGAGGTATTGTGCCGGCTTTTATCTTCCGAGACCCTTTGAATGTGCACAGAAATACATGCGCTGCGTCTCAAAGCTGCCTAATCTTCTCAAAGCTATGCTTAACATTCCTCCTCGTTTCTTGAGGAGAGCAAAGAGGGGCCGTCTTTCTCTTTTGGTGGTGGGGGGTTGCTTAATGGAAAACAGTTTCTGTTGCAGGGCTCTTATCCACATCCGCTTCTGGTCAGAGTTTTGCATGCCCAAGAAAACTCAAAGGACTCAGCTTTTGGGATGTGGTAGTGGTTGTGGGCCGCTTTTGGCACATTGAGCAGTTTTTCTAACGGTCAGAGCGAGTGTTAAGGAGCTAATGACGCCGCTAACCTCCACATACTCGATCTGTGATCGTTAAAACAGCTATGAAGTTTTTGTTTTTCAGCAAAAAGGAAAAGAAAAATCCATCCTCATGCACTTGTGCCAGACAATTTAAATTAAAGAACATGCACAAACATATATATAATATTTTTATATATTTATTTCAACATTTAAAAATACTTAATATTATTTAATTAAATATTATTTATTTAACAAATTATACACAAATTATACATTTATTATTATTAAATAATTTGAGCTGGTCTTTATTCACTTACCCTTCTATTAAATACATTTAATAAATATTTAAATGATATTTAACAACTGTTGTTTAGTAAAATACACACACACACACACACACACACACACACACACACACGTAATTACATTTATTTTTATTCACAACATTTTTTTATATTTTAGAAACAAAAATGTAATTATTTTATTTTAATAAATTATATATAAATTATAACATTATTAATAAATTATTATACCTATTTTTTCAGTGAACCTTCTGGTATATTTTTCAATGTAATAAAAGAATGCAAATAATGAATCTAGTGCAAAATAAAAAGATTAACTTTATAAGTTAACTGTATAGGGAATATATAATGCTAACGGTCTAGAACTTAGTCCCTTTAATATGTTAAAGTTCAAGCCAGTAAATTTCAGCAAACTTTTCAGCATTTATTGTAGAACTGCAGACACAGGACAATGATCAGGCCGGATGGACGGCTGACTTTGAGAAAGGTACATCATCTTCTAACAGCCCTATCCTTACCTTCATTCACGGGTCGTTTTCTTTGAATAGGTGGCACAGTAGGAGAACACTAAGGGACCGATGCCAGGAAAAGGAGTGAAAAAGGACAGATGGAAAGTCACTACGATCCTGCCAGTGCAGAAGAGCGTGTGCCAATGAGAAAGCTGCCCAGAGAGCAGGACTAAAGAAAGCGGTGCTGGAAAACGCAGTGAAGCCTCCAGCTTTTCTCTTCATCTTCTGACTCTGTGTAGACTGGTGTGATGAGTCACAAAGGTCTGCACACGTTCTCATCTCCGTACACTTTCCATTCCTTCTCTCTCCAACATTACCAACCAAAACGGCTCTTTGATTCAGTATGTTTTACTTTATGGTACTAGACCTCTGGGAACATGTGTATTTCAAACCGTCTACCAGTCTAAGAACCAAAACACTGCATGGCCATGTATTAGATTGAGACACAGATATGTGTAAAATTCCCTGGCTCAACAGTAGAGCACGGCACTAGGAACGCCAAGGCCAGTGGTTCGGTTTCCTGAGATGCATGAAAATATTATTATTTTAATTCAAATGCATAAATGTTAACTTTTTGAACAATCAATTACCATAAACTTTTAAAGCAATCATTCAAATTCATCCTGTTCTTTAAAAAGAGCCACTCCAAAAAGAATGATTCTCTTACAAATCAAGCATCAAGTCGGCCAATGAACAGGTTTTAGTCTAAACAGCTACAATGTGATCTTTGTTCTCAACATTTATTTATTTTAACTATCTCTAAAGTTCATACTGAATTGGATTAAATGGCGCTCAGAAATGCTGCTCCATTTGCCTGGAATCAGTTAAAGCAACTGTATTCAGTTTTGTATATTTCTGTGACTTCAGAGCAGCCTATAGTGGGATGAAGTGAGTGAAATTCCCTGCCGTAAATATATTACTGTAGTAATTACAGTGGATTGTTGTGCATTTGTTGCTGCTGTAAAGCAGTCTGCACATTTCATACTTGCCAAACCTACATTCTCCCAGAAAGACGTTTGCAAAAGAAACAGAAGCTGACTTTCACAATGATTTTGAAACTGATATTTAATGATAAAAAAGGGAAAATTACATCTCAGAGTTGGTCCCGCTAAATGACGTAAAGGTTTTAAAAGATCTGGAGTCTGTTTTATCTGATTGCAAATATTATAATTGATAATTGTTTAAGTTGACTGTGAAGTTAAATTGTTAATTTTCATGTAAAAATACAAACCTGTTTATTGTTTATTTAAACTAAATTCAGTGTATTAGTGCTGTTGCAGATTTATGACCCGTTTCATTTGTGCATGACTGACAAATACATATGCATCTCATTAATTTATTAGTTCATGTCAAAACTGTGAAGTCCAGATGAATGCAATTTTTAAATGCGATTCAAATGCACAAATCTTAAATGTTGGCCTAATATTTTTTGTAGTTTATGCATGCCTTTTTTCAGATGCCTAGAAAAGCAGAAACTCTGATGAGTGGTTGATAAGCCCTTCCTCATGCGTACTGTTGTTTTGTTGAGGTATGTTTGCAGTTGCTGTGTACACAGCTCCTATAGGCTCTCACAGCTCTCTTTTGGCCTGGGTGAGAGGGTCCGTGATAAGGCAGGCATTAGCCAGCTGCGGGGCCCCTGGGAGCTCAAACATTACACCACTGAGTAAACTCAACACAGGCCTCTGGAGGCACTGCATTGTTGTTCAGGCCAGAGCCGAGCAGGGTTCATGTTTGCAGAAGAAAGATCATAAGTCATATGGCCTGGCTTATCGCAAGATCCCAGCTCTGTCGTCTGCTCCTCAGAGACACACGCAGGACTCTACTCTGTTTTTCAGATATTCCCAGCAGCTCAAAAACTTATAAGAACATTCAAGCCACGCTAAAGTTTCTAAATATAATTGCATTAAAAAATAGATGTCTGCACACAAATGCTTTTCTTCAGCAATTTTGCTTCGTGATAAACTTCACATAAAGATGTCAGACCTCAAATGAGACATTTCATTCATTTATCCAGTGTTTGTTATGGAAATATATCCTGCCTCCGCAGGAAAAGAGTAAAGCTTTTGCAAAGGACACACAAGACCGATGGCAAACAAATGCAGTTGGGAAACCAATGGCAGATCTGCTCTTCAGCACCCCCTAGTAATATTTATGAGCATGTGATTTTCATTAAAGAATGTAAGGACTACTGCCATTATTTGCTCAAGTTACTTTTAGCTAGGAGGGGGGGGGGGGGGGGGGGGGGGGGGGGTTGCAAAAAACACACTGAAGATTCTTCATGAAGATCTTTTCCATATGGCAGTTCATAGTGACCACGTCTGTCAAGATCCAAAAAGGAAAAAACACAAAAAAGCACCACAAAAGCACATTAAAATGCACCCATATGTCTCATACTATATTTCAAGTCCTCTAAATATTTGACCACGAAAAGATATGTATGTATTAGGACTGATTATTAAATCATGTAATAATTCTTGAAATAAATATTAGAATAATCACATTCATAATTCTAATGTTTCAAATAAATAATAGTACGTTATAGGGGTATATTAATACCGTCATTACGTATTATATTACATTAATACGTAATGACGTTGAAAACGTCATGCTTGACGTAGGCAGAAGTCAGTGTTTACAAGTTGAACGTGCAAATACCGAGTCAAACGCTGTCTACAAAAAAAGGCAGTTTCAACTAAACGAGTTTAAAAGGTAAAACAACGATGTCGGACGATTTTGAACTTGGAGGAGAAGATGAGATGGAGTCTACATCTAGCGTGACCTTTTCAACGTCATTACGTATTACGTGAAGTCTGAGACACGTGTCGAAAACAGGCGAGCATTTGTGTTTATAAAGCAAATACATGTATTTCATTTTTTAAATGACCGATGGTTTTGCTAGATAAGACCTTATTCATCGTCTGGTATCGTTTATAGCCCTTTGAAGCTGCACTGAAACCGTTTGGAGTCCATTGAAACTAACTACATAGATACAAATCCTGAATGTTTAATCAAAAACCTTACTTTCTTTTAGACTGAGAAAAGAAATACATAAACATCTTGGATGACACGGGGTGAGCAAATTATGAAGACATTTCATTTGAAGTGAACTAATCCTTTAAGACTGGTTTTGTGGTCCAGGGTCACAAATAGTAACACAAAGATGCATTAACGCTATATAAATAAACAATTTAATAATAATAATTAGTTATTTATTAATATTAAATAATAAAATGTAGAACCATAATAATTTTGTATTTAAATGTTACACCACAAAAATGGTGTATGCATTGATTTTAAATCATGTATTAATTCTTAAAATAAATATTAAAATGATAAAATTCAACATTCTAATATTTCAAATAAATACATTAATTAATATAAGATTCAGTTAGGCACAAACAAACCAATTCAGACCAATCAATGCCACCAGAGAGAAAGAAAACTTGTCAATTAAGAGACATGAAATCAGAAATGACCCCAGTATACGTTTCTTGGCCTTCTTGTGAAAGATTTACTGGTGGACACATGATCTGAGGGTATTAGAAATGTATGTCCAATATTAGTTGTCTACCAAGTTTAAACTTGAAAGAAATTTAGGGGATTGTTTACATCCCTAACTCTGAGTATGAGAAATCCTCACAGCGATGTAGGCCTAGCGAGAGCCGCTAATTAAAAACCTACGCAGAGATGTCTATTTATACCCGTGCTGTGAATGGAAAAACACTTTAGGACCTGAATACAATGAATGAGAGAAGCTGTGGGGCTGCAGAGTTTAATAGAGCCCCTCTGTGTCTGATGACTTACAGTGGGAAGCGAGGACTGTAAACACACCTAAACAGCTGTCAGCCGCTTCCTGTCCCGAACCGAGCACTCGCTGGCAGGACGGTCTATTGTACACATGGCACCGTTACCTAGGCGATGTCAGCAAGCTCTGGGACCTGTCACAATAGGTTATGTTCCATTTCCACGGCAACTGAGAGCCAATCAAGAGTAATGGGGTGGCGGGACACAGAACGGATGGGCTTCCTCGCCGCAGACCCCTGTGTGGATAATTAAAACAGGACAGGAGCCAGAAAAACAGAACAAGGGCATTTGTTGAAAGCAGAGCGTTGGTTTCAGGGCACGTCTCCCGCTTTGTGATGCGTTGTGTTGTGCAAATGCTCTGCATACGAATGGAAACCTGTTTTTGACTCACTTAAAATGGAGATGTTTGCATCCAGTAGACCTAAAGCTCTCTGGACAACTTTTGTAGCAATAAGGTACTCAATGCATGCTGTAATATGAATAAATCATGTCTGAAGGGCATTGTTAGGCACAGCGTGAAGTGGAGCTTTACTATGAAGAAAACAGCTGTACGCGTGTGTGTGTGTGTGTGTGTGTGTGTGTGTGTGTGTGTGTGTGTGTTAATCAACATATTAAATTATATAATTGATATTGAAACTATACCAATAATTAGAACTGCTGGTTTAACATGTTAACTTAATTAGTTATGATATGAATTAGTTATGAGATTAAATATTTTTATGCTTTAAGGCACTGTCTTGTACGTCATCTTACATGTATGCAGTTGAATGCTGACAAATATGATTCTGGACAACAACTCCTTAAACACAGTTATGTCCTAAAAAATATTGGGGCGAAACATTTTTGTCTCATATTAATATATAAGCGATACACACGAGCAGCAAGAGCGAGAGGTTTTAGTTATTTAGAGTATCATTTGACGAAAGAAATAGTTTAGATATAGGTCTAAAATTAGACAAAATGAAGGATCCTAATTATTATTTTTTAGAAACGGGCGATTAACACATATATTCATATAGAAACATCCGTGCATAATGTACCCTAAATATAAGCACTAGTTTCCCATACATGGAAATATATTAATTTAATAATACATTGCATCGTATTTTACAGTAAATTCCTATATATTTTTGTTTTGTAAGAGATAGAGGACAACAGTTAAATATTTCTTAGACTACAAAAAAGAAAATGCACTTCTTGAAATACTATTTTTACCTTTTTTATTATTGGTTCAAGAACTGATTGACTGGTTAATTTGAGTATAATGAACCAGTTTACCAAAATAAACAACTCAGTGGCAGTAGAAATAATACTCATTAGCCCACTTTTGTGGCCATGTGTGATGTATTTTAGTGTGTTTTGTGTGTTAAAAAACTCTTTGTTCCTCCAAGTCTAAAAAGATTTGTTTAACCATCCCACTGTAAAACTGGCTCAACTAATAAAGTGAGATTAGGGCAGAACGATTTATGTTACCAAAATAATAATGCAAAAAAATAATATTTTAAACAAAAGCCTCAATGAATAGGTCCCAAAGATATCATTAAAATGTATGGATTGTTTAATCAGCGTAATTAATTACTGATTGATTTAGTATCAAGTTGACATCAGTTTTATGAAATAAGGTTGTTACAGGCCAGTTTTAAAACCTGTTTGACCAAACACTCCACTTTACGAGTGCAGTGCAGCTTACGAAATCCACATTTAGATCAATTAAATGTGTCAACAGTACTTAACGACTTTTGGATTTCAGTGGGACTTTGGGTAAGAATTTTCATCTCAATAATATATTCATGTTATTTTTCTTATTGAATTGAGTTCATCACTGAACTCATCACACAAGCCCCCTGTAGTTCCATCATGAACCCCTAGAAGCTTGTGAAGACTGTGTGAAACATCCCGGCCACCTGAAACCATAATGATAACTCGACATGTAGCGTTTTCCCTGGAGCGTTATGTTGATCATGCATTATAATGAGAGATATCATCTGTGAAGTGACAGAAAGCCTGCGTTATCTAATCTTTCTAACTCTGCACTAACTCTGAAACCTAATGGAGGTTGTCTATTTTTATATACACGCTTCAGATAGTATGGTTGAGATGTAAACATGGCAAAAACATTGGTGTTATTTGCATGCAATACTTGCTTTCATGTGGAATAAACTCCCATATGAGCCAATAATGATACTGCTATAACATTTATAAGCACAAGTACAGTAATACATTTCTGTTCACAATTAAATTTTGGGATTAGTAAGAGTTCTATTTTAAATAATTGCTGTTCTTCTTGAACTTTCTGTTAATTAAAAGAAGCCTGAAATAATTTATCCTGTTTTCAACATTAGAAACCAGTTATATTCAATCATAATAATATTTCACAATTTTACTGTTTTTACTGTATTTTTAAATAAAAATAATTCAGCCTTGGTAAGCATTTGAGACATCAAAAGAAAAATATATTTAAAATAAAAAAAATTATATTGTACCAAGCTTCGGTCTTGCTCAGTATAAAAAATAAAATAAACCTAAACCAAACATGACTTTTCATACCAATTTCAAATACTTCCTTCAGACTCTGAATTGTATATCTACGGTACACCGTCAGGTGGGGAAAAGGGAAAAAAAGTACAAAAGCTGTCAAATCTGAAAAAGGTACAGCTTTGTACCTTATTTACCTTCATAGAGTGCATATTATTAGTAGGAAGAAACCGCTCTGCCTTTAGGTAATTTAGCCCTGGCTTCTTGTATTTTTACAAGACCTTTCAGCGCTCACACAAATACACTGAAAATGTCCTTATGCAGCTGAATTTCTCACAGGCATTCTGCTTTCCCCTTTGCTGTGTTTTTCCTCTTTCTGTTTGGCACCTGGTCTGTTGTTTACGGGATAGAGACATCAGTGTTTGGTTGCCCAGAGTGAGATGAGAGTACAGGGTGGGGTTAAGTGTGACCCCGGGCCGGGGTTCAGGAGACTGACAGACCTGGAAGCCTCCCGTAAGCCCTGCTGAAGCACGACCAGGTGTGCAGGGATTCATAGTTAAAGACAAAATAACACACCACAAAGCTTTTCATTACAGGCCATATTATTGTTTCATATTATGTCAGTAAATAAGAGACTCTCTAAAGCTCAAACCCTTTTCCCCACTGATTAAACAATGGCAAATGCAGCAGTTTCCAGGGAAATGCAATATTTTTGGATTGTTTTCTTACCTCTACTGTGCTCAAACGACCATGCATTAATCCATTTCCCTCACACACACACACACACACACACACACACACACACACACACACAAATAATAAAAAAATATAAGAGGCTGGTTAAAGATTTGCCATTTCTTGGTTTTATCCATTCATTTTAATGTAGTAATTTAACCTCTTGAGTAAAAATAAAAAAACAAACATTATTATTATTATTATAGCATTATATTATTATAGCATTATAATATATTCCATGCAACACATATTTCTGCATTTTGATTTGATTTGGGGTCAATAAGATTTCTTTAAGGAAATTAATAATTTAAATCAGCAATGGATGCATTCCATTGATACACTGTTATTTTAAATTTAGGATAAAAATTGTGTTTAAATAAATATGCAGTGATGTTTGCATAACACTAAGCATTAAACTTCAGTCTGTAACCTGCTTCCCACTGTGTGTGCTATGAATATGAAAAATGCTTTATGAATTATGGTGTTCACCTAGCCCAAACAAATAAATAGTAATAATAATACACAATAAACTATTTTAAGAGCCATTTGACTTCCATTGACTCAAGTTTATTTGATCAAGATTAAATTAAGATTCTAAACATGTTTTTATTCTCTTTGCCTATGCAGCAGAAACTGTTGCTCTTTATGCTCACATGTAGACAGATCTGAATTCCCAACATTCGTGGCACATTTAAAAACTTTTAGAAATAGTTTGAGGAAAGCAGCGGAATTGGCTGTCCAGTCGAATTACTGGTCTGAAATGATAAAGTTTTGCCCTCATTTGAACTGATGACAGCTCGCCAGAACATACTCTGACAGCAGAAATTCCTCTTGAAATGTGAGGATGCACATCACCAGCGCTAAACTGCCAAAACGTCCCGGAGCCAACAGGCCCGACCCTGTGGGGGCATTTAGTTCTGAGTGCTGCGAGGAAATATGACAGAATATATTTTGACATTGTCTTAAACGCTCAAAGACATTCCTCACAAGGCTTGGATGTGGTCCCTCACACATAATCGCACGGCCGTGTCGTGCGTCTGATGCATGGCTCTCCTTACTGCGCTCTGACAGGCGGAATGGCGTCTCTGCATCGGTTAATCACAGTCCTGACAGGAGATGTTAACAAACTTTCTGGATTTATCACTTCACAGCAGATTTGGACGCATTGTCCATGAGGTTCTGTTATTTCATTAGAGAGTTCGATGGTAAACGTCACTTGTAATATATTGCAATAGTATGAGTTGCTCAATGCGGTCAATCGCTCTTTAAAAGCAAATTACATTCAGCGGATTGCAGTATACACTAATATTAGTTATCTTAAAGAGCTCACAATGTACTTTAGCATTTAGATTTTCCCCTCAGGTCCATTTATAATGTTGGCAATATTTTATTAATGCCAAAAAAACAGCCATTATTTGGTGTTCCATGAAATTTTCCACCATCACTCTCAATTCAACTTTTTTATTCTGCTGTGCCCTTAAAGTTTCTATGCTTTATTTTTTTCTTCTTTTTTCCTCCAGATAACAAATCTGTGTATGCCTTTAGGAAAGTGTGAAGCACAGGTGAAGGTTATCCTCAATTTAGGGTTCAATTTAGAGTTTAGCCTAAAGACAGCATAAATACTGAAGCATCACCGTCCTGACAGCTTAGAACCAATTCCAACATACAGGACGCACCTTAACTTATTGAGTTACAAAAACAACACCAAAAAATATATATATAATAATAATTTGAAATGTACCATATATAGTAACAGTATAGAACTAAAAAAAACTTTTTTTGAAAGAAACTAATATTTAATTCAACAAATAAAAAAATTAATAAAGCTAATTTCTTAAGCCGCAGATCAGATATCAGAATGATTTCTGAAGGATCATGTGACACTGAAGACGGGAGTAATGATGCTGAAAATTCAGCTTTGATCACAGGATTAAATTACATTTTACAATATATTAAAATGGAAAACTGATATTTTAAAATATAATAATATTTTACAATATTAAAGTGTTTACTGTATTTTTCATCGCATAAATGCAGTCTTAGTGAGCAGAAGAGGCTTCTTTGAAAAACAAACGTTGGAGTTTTGAATTGAGAAATAGCCATCATTAGTAATAACGATTATATTTCACACAGTGCTGTAAGTGTATCTGGTTTGAAACGGCAGCTCTTTTGTCAGAAAGCAAGGCGTGATGCGTCCTCAACAGATTTAGTGAGTCTTTTTGAGTGCACATTATTGTCTTGCTTATTCAGCAAAAGAAAATATACAAAAAGTCCAAGCAAGCATGAAACAAGTCCAACAGTCATTTCCTAGTGTCCATCCTCTGATTTACAGTAAATATTTATACATCTTTATGCACTCAGTAAAACCATCGAAGCAATCTCACCAAGCTCAGACTGTTTGTGTATTTCAGAGCACCATTTGTATGCTTTCAGTACATTTAAGCAATCTGTGACTCGTTGCTGCACTTCTTTATTTTCTGATGTAAACAGAAGATTGTGTGAGTTCTCCTGATGGTTTTTACGGGTTGATGTATGGAAATAAACAAACCAGACACTTAAACATTCAGCTTCCAACTTGTTTTGTTTGTCATTTTGGCTACGTGGACGCATCCCATGATTCTTTGCAGCAATGCTGCATATATTGCACAGCTGCCTCTCACATTCTGCTCAATGTCAAGTATTTCTTCTAAAAATCCTTTGAACTAATAAAAACTCACACAAATGCACCAAAATACTTCAAATATGCATGTTCCATATCTTTTGGCAGTCAAAAGTTTTGAATAATATTTTTTTAATGCTTTTGATGTTGATTTGTTATGTTTTTAAAATAAGTCTCACATAGGCTGCATTTATTTGATCAAAAATACAGTAAAAACAGTAATATTGTGGAAAAAACATTACAATGTAAAATCTGTTCTCTATTTGAATATATTGTAAAATGTAATTTATTCCATTGATCAAAGCTGAATTTTCAGCATCATTGCTTCAGTCTTCAGTGTCTCATGATCCTTCAGAAATCACTCTAATATGCTGATTTGCTGCTCAAGAAACATTTCTTATTTTTTTTCGAAACCATTTCTCTTTTTTTCAGGATTCTTTGATGAATAGAAAGTTCAAAAGAACAGCATTTTTTTTATAAAAACATAAATGTCTTTACTGCCACTTTTGATCAGTTTAATGCATCGTTGCTGAATAAAAGTATTAATTTATTTTTCACTTTTTACTTAACTTATTTATCTTACTTATCCCAAACTTTAGAATGGTAGTGTTTCACAGATGAAGCAGTACATCCCCAAAAAAATGTGAGCAGAACAACTGTCATCAAAATTGATAGTAATAAGAATTAGAAATAAGTAATTAGAATGATTTCTGAAGATCACGTGACACTGAAGACTGGAGTAATGATGCTGAAAATTCAGATTTTTTTTCACAAAATAAATTTAATTTTAAAATATATTCAAATAGACAACAGGTTTTTATTGTAATAATCTTACAGCTTTTTCTCAGATTTTTTTAACAATAAATACAGCATCGGTGAGCATTAGAGATGTTTTTTTATAAATATTCTGACCAGTGTTGCTTGACACAAAGTTTCATGTACTCTGAAAAATCCGTTTCTTCTTGCGGTCACAACATGTATCTGCTTGCCAAGGCGATTCGCTCTAGAGAAAACCAGAGCTGTATTTCTGTTATTTAGCATAGCTGTCATTAACATCCACATTATAAATGTGAACTGAACATTGCCGAAATCTTGCTGTTTTCTCTTTCCCAAACTCCCTCAACCGCTTTTGGAAACAAAGGAACATTGTAGACCAAGATTGAAGCCTTGTGTCGGTTCTTGTTCTTTTCTTGACTCTTTTCACTCACTATTTTCTCCTGCACGCTGTTTTATTTGTATGAAATCTGCAGCGGGCAGTGTGGGGGGCGAGCGCGAGTGTGTATGTATATGTGTGACCTGCGGGCTGCCCTGCACAGTAGGCCCTTTGTGTACGGCGCAGGTTTATAACACCCTCGCCCGCCTCCCGCTCTTCTTACAGTATCTCCTTTCTGTCGCGGCTGCAGCACATAGCTCAACATCACCCTGAAACGCACACATCAAAATGCTGCGAGCTCTTCATGGCGCATGGAGTCCAGTCAGATTTTCCACTCAGATGAAAATGTCTATGATGCATGTAAGCCAGAGCTCCTCGGATACACAGATAATTGGCATGTTTGTTGCTGATTAACTCTTCTTTTCTGTCCTTTATGGTGTGTTAATGATGTCTAAGTATTTCCTGTGTTTGTAAGCGATGAGTGTGAGGTCAGATATAATATGAATATATGCACCCCCCCCCCCATCACCAATCATCTGCATGTTCGTTGCCAAGTTTAGGGACTGGTCTCAGGTTTGTTTTTCCTACTGCACTGAAAGTTTGCATTTCTGCAATGTTCCTTCTGCTTATCTTGTTTGACTTCCTGCTGACCTTTGACCTTTCACACCTTCTTTAACTTGTATTATAAGCCTGCATTACCTAGTTCTATTCTGTTACCAGAAAACGGATGGACGGACAGACAGACAGATTGAGAGAGAGAGAGAGAGAGAATCTGGCAAAAATGTATTTTGAAATGCTAAATATATGTGTCACAGTCACCAGTTGAACTGCAATGCATTTCCCAGCATCCCTCTGGCCACTCATATATATATACATATACATATACAATATAAACATGAGAATGTAAATTATAAATGTATGCATGTAAATATGTCTAAACTATATTGTATGTGTATTATATACATATAAATATACACAGTACACATAAATATATTATGCATTATATATTAAAACATTTTTATGGAATAGACCAATATATTGGTAATTTAAATTAAGTTTATTTAACGATCTTCAGTATATTCCATTTAAATATATGATTTTAATAAACAATGTTGATCTACCACTATTTTGGACATAGCATATTTGCAGTGTTGTGTCCGAGTCCAGTGTCGAGTCCTGGTTTTAATCAATTGAGTTTAAGAGGAGACATTTATTAAAGTCTTTTATTTTATTTTTCATTTATTAAAGACATTTTTTAAAGTCTATATATATATATTATACATGACATGGATTCGTCTGTACTATGAAACATTTCTGCATCCAAAATATACAAGTCCGAGTCTGCCTGATTCTTTCCAAGTTCATTCATAATTGCAGTCCGAGTCCAAGTACACAAATCTGCCTATTAGTATATGAAAGTACCATCGGTGGTCTCCTCGTCTGACCAGCTGACAAGTGGCCCTTCTAAAACCATAAACCAGACCAGAATGACCAGTTTGGCCGAGCTGTGAGACCAAACCACTTTATACTTGTTCAAGATGTTTTCCAGCAAGCTCAATATGCTAGCGTATGCACCAACCGCTTGGCTAAAGGCCTGACAAACTTTTCACATTGTCTTTTCCATCCAAAATAGTCATTCTGACTCCAAATATTTACACACACAAACACATTTTTATTCTCCTGTCTCCACCAGCCCATCTCGCTTACATGCAAATTCTGAAGATGATCCTCAGTCCAGCTCTATACATCCCCCCCCCCCCCAAGCAAAGACCATGAAGTCCTCTCTCTCCACAGAAACCACATCTTCCCTGGAAGAGTACAAGCACACAGCGAACACGATGATCCATCAGTTAGAAAACAGAGACGGTCAGTCTGCTGGATATTGCCAAGCTACTTGTGGTTTCGCCTCCAGCACAAGAGAAACACAATCTCCTGTCGAGGCACCACAAATAACAGCATAATCAACGATTTGTGCTTGATAAACGAGCCACAGCTCAATACCAGTGAAATATAACGTTGTGCTGTATGCAAAGAACCAGAAGTAAAAGATCACGCCTGTGGTTTAGACTCAATGTCAAATAGTAGCCGAGGTCCACTTTCACTGACTCTTTGTAATATCAGCACAGAAAACAGAACCGGATCAGATTCGAGGCCACAGAACAGAACCACAGACACTTCTGTATCACCGCCGCACACTACGAGCCCAAAACTTCAGACTTCACCACCTCCGGCCC
>QVTF01025719.1:0-41899 GCA_003573665.1 Oxygymnocypris stewartii
GATACGACGGGGGGGATCAAAATTAACACGCACACAGAAAGATAAGTAAACATAAATAAACTACTTAATAATATTAAATAATAATAATTTAAAAATGTATATAACTTGCTATACAAACCTGTAAAAATGCACAGTCTTAAAATAAATAAACATTTCATTATTAATATTAAATAATAATTAATAAAATATTTTTAATTATTTAATAGTTTATATGACTACAAAACTTACAATGAATACAAGCACATAAAAACGAACAGACTCATAAAATAAATAATTATGTGAAATATTTTGAATAGAATGAAGTTTTCTGTAAAATGCCGTGGACACTAATGGTAAGGACTTTTCACTTTCATGAGTTTTAGTGGTTTGCTGTTAATGAGCAATAGTAATAGACAGGATTGACCTGAACAAACACCAATTATCTTTCATTGTTCTGGTCGGGGCTGATGTACTACACAAATATATTTGTAATGTCTATGGAGGCAGTTTTTGCTATTTCAAAGTATAAAATTGTTCAGTAAATGCTTGTTATTCTTTCCTCTCGAAGCACAAAGCATCTCCTAATGAAACCTCGTACGAGTTCTGCTGCTTTCACATGATAATAGAGCTAAAAACACTAATGTGTTCCCAAGCCGGTGTATTGGTTATGAAGCCACGTTCTCACCTGAATGAGGAGGAAGCATCAAACCATGACTGTGCTCCTCATCTATCGAAGAACAAAGATAAATGACAGTTTAATGTTCCACGTCTAAATCATGCAGTGCTGTATAGTGTATGTGACGCATTTTGAATGCTTATTTAATAACAACTGGTTGACCCGCTTCAACAGTGGATTTAATAAGTCCAGCACTGGAATAACAGAGAAGACAGCAGCCAATCAACATGATACCAAACAGTTCAGTCCTCCTGTGAAGGCAGACAGGGAGTTTCTGACGATTAATAGTGTTTGTGTGTGTCCCAAAACGCATGTTTTCTATCGTCTGTGTGGTCAGTGATTGTCAGCAGGCTGTAATGCAGTAATACAGCTGACATTTCAGCTAATAAACTCTCTTTGGATGGACTTTCTTCAACATACAGTACATTTACTCTCTCTATTAAATCCCTCGGTTCAAAGTTGTACCAAAAGGAGAGTTTTGCCCACCTTTAAGTTGTGACTTACTTTCTTCTGTGGAGCACAAAAAGAAATGTGCATGTTGATCTTGACCATAAATTAAAGCAGAGAGCAAAGAGTGCACACTTTAAAAATAACCATAAAAGTAGTTGACGTGCTATATTCCAAGTCTTCTGAAGCTAAACTATTGCTTTAAATGGCCTGTATCTTTTCCTTGATCTTTGGAACAGCTCATTGTACTGTATGTAAATAATAACATAAATATTATCCTCCCTTACAAAAACAGATTATTTAACTAAAATGCAGTATTGTAATTTGTATTAATGTAAGCATGTAATTTATGATTTCTGGAATATTTGATGAATAGAAAGTTCACCAAGCCTGTATTTATTTAATCCAAAGTACAGCAAAAAGTTTACAATTTTAAAATATTTTTATTATTTAAAATAAATGTTTTCTATTTGAATATACTTTAAAATGTAAATATTCTAATATTTTGAGATACTGATTTTTGACTTTTATTAGCTGTAAGATCTAATCATCAAAATAAAAACAAAACAACGTTTGAAGTGTTTTACTTTACAGATAATGAATCTAAAATATATGACAGTTTCACTTTTTTAAATAAGTTACAAGAAAAAAAACTTTTTCACCATATTCAATTTTTTTTGATGTACCTGTAATGTTACAAAAGCGTTTTATTATTTCAGATAAATGCTAATCTTTGGATCTTTCTATTCATCAAAGAATCCTGACAATTTTTTTTAATAATAATATAATAATAATAATAAATGTTTCTTGAACAGTAAATCAGTATATTAGAATGATTTCTGAAGATCATGTGACACTGAAGACTGGAGTAATGATGCTGAAAATACAGCTTTGATCACAGAAATTAATTACATTTTACAATATATTAAAATAGAAAGCAGTTATTTTAAATATTAAAAAAAAATATTTCTCAACATTAATGCTTTTGCTGTATTTTGGATGAAATAAATGCAGGCTTAGTGAGTAGAAGAGAATTCTTAAACATTTTTTACTTTTGACTGGTAGCATATATACTGTATATATATACTGTACACACACACACACACACACACGAGTGCACACACACACACACACACACACACACACACACACACACACACACACACACACACACACACACACACACACACACACACACACACACACACACACAAAATATATGTAAATATACTAATAAAAACATTGGGCTGTGATTCTGTCATAGGTGCAATTGCAAAACAAGCTTTATTGAAGGATGCCAATTATAATTGACCCATTTCAACAATTTAAATGAGTTATGGCCCATTTATTCTGAGGCTCAGAGAAAGGTTGGAAAATGGTCATAAAAATAAATGATGACTATTTCTGTGCAAGACATCGTGACTAAAATGATAAGTCTCCTCTAAGGGAAATAATCACATAAATGCAAAGTGTTTCTGATCATTTGGCACTATGTACTCTTTCAGACACCGTTGGAAGTAAATGTTCATTAAAGCTTTTTGAGAGTGCAATAATCAGCCGTAGGTGCCTGCCAATTATTCCATTCAACCATGTATTTTTCTTGCTGGTTTTGTTCTAATTACAGTTCTGTAACAACACAGAGATTTGCATTGCATTACAGTGATGACGAGTGTTAGGCTGAGGTAAACAGCTGTTATTATGGTATGTATCTCTGTTAATGCAAGCCCACAAACGACCTATTGACTAGCAGGCCGTGATTAATCCGGTTGTGTAGGACTGATTGTAATTCTCTCAGGGCTAGTCAGCGCGGTTCTGCTTTACAGCTTGTTTCCGTGCACGAGGATCACGGCCTCGGCTTGTGTAGAAAAACAATTTGTTCAGTGGTGACGAGAGGTTGGAGTGAAAACACTGCTTCAGTTTGAATGAGCATCACCGGGAAGATGCAGTCGAGCAGACATATGCCAGTGAACACACACACAAGACACGTAAATGTGTTCTGACACGCCATCACACACTACGAGACATAGACCTGGGAACAGTGTACAGCTGCAGTTCTTCTTCATGAGAACTGCTGAACAGGTAACATGAGCTCAGTTTCCCAAACTTAGTTGAACGTGGGGCGTAAGGGTACTCACAAATGAGTTCGGTGCATTTTTCCCTTCAGTGGGGAAAACAAACAACATCAAAATTGCTTCTTATTATATTGAAGATATACATTTATAATATAAAAACCGATGTAAAATTATACGTTTTTAATTAAGTTCCACATGTACTGGTTAAAAAATTAAATGCTGTATTTCGGCACACATGCATCCCGAAGATTTCGGTACAAATATGTGTTTTACGTTAAGTTAATCAGCAAAAATAACATAAGAGTATTTTCATATGTGGAGAACAAAGCCAAAACCCTGACATTTTGGCAATTTATAAACCGTAGCTGGGAAAAAGATGACTTACTGTGTGGTCACCTATAAATGAACTACTCACATACAGTGCTGTCTAGGAAGGCAGATCAGCTGTTATGTTGTCAACTTCAACAATACAAACGACAGATGGAAATATGTGCAATTATTCACCAGGAATGAAAGGAAAAAAGAGAGAGATTCTTAGAATAGATTTTAATTTCTTATATACGTGACTCATTGGATATCATTTTTTTTAATAAATATAAAAGTACAATCATCGTTATAAATGTGCAACTTGCAACCAGAAGTAATTTGCATACAGTAAATCAATTGTACGCCACGATGCAGGAAACATGGGACATGACTTATGAGACTTATGAGGACTGATAACCAGGTAACCAGGTCTAGATTACTGACCAGCTCTTCACATCACACAGATGACTAAAGAAGTGGCCTAATGAGGGAGAGAGAGAGAGAGAGAGAGAGAGAGAGAGAGAGAGAGAGAGAGAGAGAGAGAGAGTTGAGAGACATAGACCAGAGAGCGAGAGAGAGAGAGAGAGAGAAGACAACAGAGAGAGAGCGAGAGAGAGAGAGAGAGAGAGAGAGGAGAGAGAGTGTGAGAGAGCGTGTGAGAGAGAGTGTGAGAGAGAGAGAGAGGAGGGGAGGGAGGGAGGGAAAGAGAGAGAGAGAGAGAGAGAGAGAGAATGAATGAAAGAAAGAAAGAAAGATAGAGAGAATGAAAGAAAGAATTGTCTCAACCATTTCTTGAACTGCTACTATAAGTTGATTTACATAAAATCAAAAATCAATCCTATTTACTTTTTCACCAATTATGTAAATATAATTATTTCCAAATATTAATATTTTTCAATAACTCTACTTTTGTCATTTTATTAGTAAACTTTTTAGAACAGTAAATATTGACATTATTTACTATTAACACATTTTCCTCAACCAGAGTTATTTTAGAAGTTATAAATTATTATAGTGTTGTAATATTTTATAAAGTTCATAATATTTCTTAGTTTATTTATTTATTTATTTTCTGCTTTCATTTTTCAATTTATTTAAAGTTTTAGTAATTTTGCTGTGTTTTGTCCATTTATGTTATGATTATTTAATTTAATAGAATTTTATTTTAACTGTTAATTGAAATGAAAAGTTTTATTTAACCATAATACCTCTGTTGTGAAAAATTCATTAATTCATGTTATTCCTGTGTAAAATATGTTTGACTTCATAATCAATTATGAAAATATCATAATGTGTATTGTCTTATTTTCCTATCATTCAAAGTCATTTTTCACCATCCAACAAATTCCCAGTAGATAAAATCAAGATTATGTTTCGTGTTTCAATCAGAAAGGTCATGTTATATAAAAATAGGCTTTAATGCCATTTAACGTCGACTTTAACCTTCATTGTAAATGTGAACATAATCTGAAGGTTGCCTTGCATGCATGTTTGTGCAAAAACAGAGAGAAATAACGAGAGCGGGAGAGATCGATGGAGTAGATTAACATATTCTGTTCTTGCATACGGAGAAGAAATCTTTCTTCAAATATAATGATGAGTCACACTCATCACAATTATCAAATCTGATATGCACATCAAGCACATCTTTTGATTGAACAATGCGAAATACATGCAATCTCTGTTTCTCGAGGGGAGACCAGGAATAACTTTCCCTTCATAACTCACACACAACAACTATTGTACCTAACATCTTCTGGTATAAGAAACATTCATATGCTTTAATAGTAAGAGTGCATTAAATAAATACATTGAGAAAGACTGAACATAAAGAGGGTAATATGTTTGAATTCATAATCTTATCTTTATCTTTACAGTAGCTGTCAAAATTACTGTAATGTACAGTAAAAGAGCCATTATTATAATTATCTGCAATGATTTTGATAATGTAATAAAAATAGCCATCAACTAGATTATATCATGCACATTAAATGTTAAATATTCAGAGTTAAAATAGAGACGCCTTATCTTGAGATCGCAAAGAAAAAAACCTTGCCATAAAAAGGGCTGAATAACTATCGTTTTACCTTTATGGTGAGTGTTAGGATTAAATATTAATTTAAAATAGTAATAATTGTCCCTGGTCTCCCATACAACACTTCAGTAAAAACAGATCTATAGAAACCCTTTATGTCTCTGTTTATTTCAACCTCTGTACTGCTTTTGAAACATGAGCTTTTCTCTCCAATGACAAAAACACA
The DNA here is from genome assembly GCA_003573665.1 of Oxygymnocypris stewartii. Classification (NCBI taxonomy): domain Eukaryota; kingdom Metazoa; phylum Chordata; class Actinopteri; order Cypriniformes; family Cyprinidae; genus Oxygymnocypris; species Oxygymnocypris stewartii. The sequence goes on from QVTF01025719.1 coordinate 5,742, forward strand.
AAACAATGATATTTTAGTGAATTTTCTCATATTTGTTCCACCTTTAGAGTAACCCTTATAGACCCCATTCTCCGATCTTTTGCATGAATTTACCAAAAATGAGCCGTAATCTAAACCTGGTTTCCTCCTCACACACTAAAGACCAACAGCCTTGTGACAACTGATACTTGGACTGGTTTGGCTTTATATTGCTGTTAAAAACACAAAGGGGAAACATGATGGATGAGTTAATTGAGTCCATTTCAGGGGCTACGAAATAAATAAATACAAGGTGAAATTCCCAGATCTCCCATGTCCTGGAGACCTCAGTTCACTTAGATCCATTGCAATCAATGGAGATACATTTTGCAAAATGCAAAAGATTTACTGTACAGAGTAAGTCAGATCTACATTATAGTTACAAGGTTGAGGAACAAAATAAGGCAGTTGATATTGACCCATGCATGCATTTTAAGAGAACAAACCTAAGTCTTAAATACGCTTATTTGATATATTTCAATGCATCTTCAGGCTTGTGGAAACACGCTCCTTCACAAGCTCATATCGAGATTCGTTTCAAGTTTCATGTCCGTTGCATTGCTAGCACAGCTCTGCTTTACATCTCAAACTCTCTCTTCATGTACATCACTCGTGCGTAATGATATTTCATGATGCAGCGGGTTTCTTCAAGTTTTATGGGGAATTCGTAGGGCTTCATTAGGGCTCGACAGTATGGCTGTATCGAGGCTGTTATTGTTCATTAAAACAAACTAATAAAAACAGCTGAAATCAAATCTAAACATTAGACAAATGTAAACAAATATTAGAAGTTCAAGCACTAAAATAACAACCTGTACATAAAAACTAAAAATGAGAAAAAAATACTGACTTTTTATATTTAAAAAATAAAAGCAAAAAAAATGCGAAAAGCACATAAAATGCTAAATAAAAAAAGTAATTTGAATAAAAACGACACTAGTATATATAACTGTAAGGTATATAGCATGTTCAAATAACCAGTTTGACCAAACTAGCATGACCAGCTGGTAACTGGTTTATCGTTGATCCAGGGTGGTCTTGGACCAGCTAATGACCAAGTTAGATGAGCTAGAAACCAGTCACCAGTTTAAGCCGGATTTAACCTCAGAAACACAATCACATGATCAAAAGCTTCTAATTCAGTGGATTATAAACGAGCATTATATCATGGTTATTTAATATATAAACATCTTTGAGTTGAATATCATGCTATATACCTCAACTAACTTGTAATAAGTTATATTTTGTTCATACTGCCAATCCCTAGATTTCATTACATTTCAAGCACATTTAATCAAGTCATTTGATCTTTCCAAGTTCACCATCACTGCCTGATAATACATTAATATATTCATATATAAAAATAGACCTATAAGAGATACAAGTGCCTCACGTATGGCTTTACCATAGTAGCATGCAAAAAAACTACATCAGAAGATTGAACTACCTGAGGTTGTATATTATAAGCAAGAGCGGCGATCTTCAGTCATTCCTCACAGTTTCCCTTTACAATATGCAAAAAGAATCAGAAATTGATCCACTTGACTATTTACAGTGAGTTACATACAGGTAGATTCGCTTTAAGAGTATGTAGAGAGTGTGAACTGTGCTGTGAGGGAGAGAGAGTGTGTGTGTGTGCTGGTGCGTGTGTGTATCTGTGTGTGTATCTGTGTGTGTGTGTGTGTGTGTGTGTATATATGTGTGTGTATATATGTGTGTGTGTGTGTGTCTGTGTGTGTGTGCGTGCGTGCGTGCGTGCGTGTCTGTCTGTGTGTGTGTGTCTGTGTGTGCGTGTGTGTGTTTGTGTGTGTGTGTGCGTGCGTGCGTGCGTGCGTATGTGTGTGTGCGTGCGTGCGTGTATATATGTGTGTGTGTGTATATATGTGTGTGTGTGTGTGTGTCTGTGCGTGCGTGCGTGTGTGTGTCTGTCTGTGTGTGTGTGTGTGTCTGTGTGTGCGTTTGTGTGTGTGTGTGCGTGCGTGTGTCTGTGTGAGTGCGTGTGTGTTGGTGTGTGTGTGTGCGTGTGTCTGTGTGTGTGTGTGTGTGTGTCTGTGTGTGTTGATGTGTGTGTGTGTGTGTGTGTGCGTGTGTCTGTGTGTGTGTGTGCAGACACGAGCTGTTGTTCTCTGGAGCAGAAGAGAGCTGAGCAGAGATGGTACAGATCACCAGCAGAGAGCTAGCTCATGGAAACTACATCTGATGCCTTATCACACATGAGGGACTGATTCCCTCTCTTCTCCTGTCGTTCTCTCTCTTCTACTCTTACCATGTCAGGATTGAAGGGTTTTCAGCACACATCTGTTTCTGTCTGCTACATACACAAATGCTGTGTGGCCGCTCATTTAGCATCTATTGCAATTCTTCAACTAACATTCCTTGTTTTATTAAAGCTGTTTGATTTCTCATTTGGGAAAAGCGGAGTTTGCATTGGCAGGGTTTTGCAGCAAGAAAGCAACTGGAAGTCATTCATTTTCAATGAGAGCTGGTGAATTGAAGCAACATGAGCCAGTTTGTTTGCAACGCAAAAAAAAAGTGCATTAGAGTTCAACTTGATGCAAATGAGCAGTGATGCATTGTGGCGTTTACCAATGGGAGCGCAGAACAACTCAAAACTGCACATTATGGTAGTAAATGAGTGTGTTTATGAGTTTGTTTACATGCACAACTAAATAGAGATATAAAAAAACAGTTTTAAGAGTTTGTCTGAATTATAAAACCACCAACACACTTGTTCACGTGAGATTTTGAAGTGATTAGGTTTCAGTGATGTACACACTAAATAAGCTGGCATAATGTTGCTTATGCTGTTGCAAATGCAAGGCTAATTCAAAATAATAACTATGTTAATGAGTGCATTTACAAGCATGATCTAATGTTTTAAACTGATTTTCAGTTTACTCCCATTTTAATTTAGATGCAAACACAATTTGGTTTTACTTTAATCAATTTGTGCAAGTCTTGTTTACATTTTGATGCAAATCCATTTCATAATCTCATGTCAAAGTCATAGCAATCTTATAAATCTCAAGGTTATCTGCTTGTTAAGCACATCGGTGTATGATTGTGCATGCAAACACATTCATAGAGCCAAACATTAAACAGGCTTTCTGCAGGTTTTACATTCAATATATTGTAAGACCTTTTTAAGACCAAGTAAAGAAAATTTAATAAATAAAAGGGAATGCAATACGTCATTATGTTCTCTAACTGTATTTGTTGTAATAAACTTGTATTTTAACTCCTGCTCACACTGCAAAAAAGTGTTTTTCTTCATGTTTTATGAGAAACTAATCAAAATGAAGTGAGTTTATGATTAAAACAAGAACAAACATCTGCCAATGTGCTAAAATAATCTACTTAATCCCAAGAGAAAACAGGTTTTCATACCACATTTGTTCATGTTTTAAGCATAAACTCAGTTTTGTTCAATTTTTCAAGACTCTGTTTTACATTTCATCTCAAGTAAATGTAACTTGATTTACAGTAATATTGATTCAGATTTTTGCAATGCCTGCAACATTTAATGTCATGCCTTTATGAATTCAAGACTTTCTGCTCTGAATAAAGGCCTTCATTTGTGGATTTCAGGGGACTTTTTAATACCTGCAGACACTGAATATCATGCATAATTCCCTAAACCTCTTTCTAAATGGTTATTCAACAACTAAAGCTATTCTATTTGAACAGAGCTTCTTCTGTTGATATGATGCATCCTACCAAGCAAGGGCAGGTGTAGAAAACACCATTTGAGAGTATTTTTGTAGATAGTGTTAATAAGATGATAGAGGAGGGACTGAGGGCACTAATGTGCGGTCTGCAGATGAACACGAGCTCCGCTGGAAGTCTAGTTCTGTGCTGATAGATGGCTCATATTCTCTCTCTCTCTCTCAGGGCTTCTTCACTTTATTCTCCTTCACTCTGTCTCACTCCATCTCTTCAGCTCCTCCTCTCTCCTCTATGGGGAACAACAGAGTTTGGCTTTGAAGTTGCTCTGCTCAGCTCATTGGTGCATCTCATCATATCACTATGAGGGTGTAAAACCCTCAGCTGAATATTTCGAACAGTGGCATGTCTTTGCCATGAGATACGTATACTGACAGTAACACAGATCTGAAGGGGTACAATAAACACACTCGCTTACACTGTACACACCCCCATCCCTCTAATCTGCACACTGTAAAGTCATCATATGCAGCTATAGAAATAAGCTTTGTTCTACATTTGTCTTTAATTAACGTTGCATACTAGCTCAGTAGTGTTCTAGAACAAAAGTGGTGTAGAAAATGACTCATAAGCCAATAAAAAAACCTTAATAATTAATTAGTAGTTTTGTTTTCCAATAATGCTTAAAACATAATACATTTACTTGAGAGCAACATTGCATGAGATACTAAGACTTTATTCATGTTTATACTAATATACCCCCCCCCCCTCCAGATTTTTTCTAATGTACTTATATTTAAAACTACTGAAAAATCTGCCACTTCAGTGAGTTCTGATATGTTATGCAGTGTTGTTAAGTAAATTTATGCTGTTTTAAGGATTTTTAGATGTTTTAACCATAAAACAGGTAAAAAAAAAGACACAAATGTAATTAATTACATTAAAAACTATTATTTTTTGTACTGTTGCACTGTGGAAGAGAAGAGTTTTTAACAATACCCTTTTGACTTTTTGCCGAAAAGAAGTGCCAAAGAATAATAGATTGAAATATTTTGTTAATTGCATGAAACTAAAAGTTACATCATAATGCAGTTAACGAATTCAGCGCAAACTGTACATAATAAAGGGGGGCTTTGCATTTTGAGACATTGTAGTATGTCTAAATACTGAGTATGGACTTTCCATTGAGCAGTGAAGTACATACTTTTAGTGCACAGCATAAGTATGCAAACAGCGATGCAGCTCAAGACGAAGGGAAAACGAATATCTTGTGACATTGAGATGATGCATAGTTGTAAATCAAGTGTGCTGTAAGTAAATAGGATGCTACTTTTACTTATTTGAGATTGGACAAGCTCTACTCATCTCCTATGGATAGCCACTGGTAGTCAAGTCTACTTCAGAGCGTTCAGGGTTAGTTCATGTTTTACGGTATTGTCTAGAGAATATGATTTGGGTAATTAGGGTTTGTTGCGGTTAATTGCTAGAATATCAAAGTCATTCAAATCCTCCAGGGAAGTTCGTATTTACGAGTTGGGAAGTCATAATTACGACATCAGGTGCGTTCAAATACCTTCGGTTATTTTGGTTGAAGACTTTATATATAATGCGTTATAAAAGCATTTTTAATGCGTTGTACTGCACTTTAATAAGGCATTGTATGATCTCAAGAATAATTGTAGGATTCATTGTTATACCTTTAGAAATTATAATGCATTGAATCACATGACAAACAAACAACTTGTGGGAATTAATTGGTTGTCAAGGAAAGGAATCTGCAAATATTATAATGCATTTTATGAAAAGACATAATCTGAATACATTTTAAAAAATTTAATGCATTATACATAAATGCTTCAAGTAAAACATTAATGATTTTTTACTATAAAAATGATGGTTAAAAGAGCATCTGGTGTGTTTTTGCTTTTATTACATTTTTAGTGTTGTCAATTTTATGATTGTATATTTTAATTTAATTGCACAGTGCTATGGTATTCCATGCACACAACTTAGACTAAAACATATAATTGAACTAATTTGAGGCAATTTGCCATTAATACAGAGACTCTGACTCAATGACACGATCGGATCCCAACTCGGGACTTTTCTCATTTCCCACTCGTAATTGTGACTTTCAGCTCATAAACACGATCTTTCCGACATGATTTGAGTGCACTGTTACTTCCTAGCACGCGTTCGTAGCATACGCCGTAGCAAGTCACGATCCAAAAATCCTACAGGATATCCTACACGGTTCATGCATGCCATGCTGTTCTACACAAGCTCAACAATTGAAATCGCAAACCCAAACCGCTCAACGTCCAGAGAGAGAGAGTTGGAGAGGTGTTACTGCTAAAAACAATCCTTTCTGAGATGCTTACAAAGGTTAGATCTACCTAGAGTCACTGGTTTCTGCTAATCGGTTGTTCATGATGCCCAAAGCACCGACGCCGCCGGAAAAGCCGTTCTGCCGCGAGCTTCCGCACACCGTCCTGGGATATCCGTTGGCCGACTCCGACAGCTGTTTCTGCATGATGGCCAGCGAGATTTTATTGGATCCCGTCAAGTCCCGCATGGAGATCATCTCGCCCGAGAGCCTGCGTCCTTCAGTGTCGCTATCGCAAGGCCCGTCTGAGTCCGGCGTCCGGGCGAAGCGTCCGCGTCTGAGGCGCGAGCCGGGCCTGATGGCGTTGCGACGTCCCAAGAAAGCATTGGCTTTGCTGCAGCGCTGGCAGCACACGCAGCTCATTTTCCCCAGCATCCAATTGAGGACCTGCTTGATGACGATTGAGATGACGTTGAAGAGCGAGTAGATGCAACATACTCCAGTCAAGATAAAGAAGAAGTTGGCCAACCGGTAAAGTCCTTGGTAGCCGTACGCAGCGTTTTGGCTGCTCACCAAATCTCCAAAACCAATGGTGCTGAATGTGACGAAGCAAAAATACAGCGAGTCCAGATACGTCCAGCCTTCGATCGGAGTGTACATGGCCGACGCGCAGCAGGAGATCACGATGGACGATAAACCCAGAATGAGCATCACATGATACACCGAGGGTTTCCAACCGGGCAACGTACTCGCCGCGAAGTCCTGGCAGATCCCTGGCGGGAGGAGGCCGCTGGTCCGCAGACGCCGCAGACGCACGGCCTTCATCACCACGGCCAGCAGGGTAATGATGCGCTCCAGAAAGAGGTTGAAGAACAGGATGGTGGCCGCACAACCCAAAAGACCGTAGAAGATCAAGAAAATCTTCCCAGCTATGGTCACAGGGGTGGTCATCCCAAATCCTGCAGAGAAGAAAACAAAAAGAGCTTGTTAGAACATTGCATTCTTTTATTTGCAATATAAAGATCATCAATTTGGTGTAAAAAACAACAACTTTATGCTTGCATTTATTTATTTGATTAATGCATCGTGTATCTATTTCAAATCGATGAATGAGAATAGCACAAGCATTTAAATCAAAGAGAGGAAACAAGACAAGTGCTACTGCGGTAACTTTGATTCAGTGTTATTATTGTTAACTAAAACTAAAGTCTTAAAAAAATGTTTCTTGAAACAAAATAAATGTTAACTAAAATAAAACGCACTTATATCAGCTAGTTACAAAAGGCAATTTTTCTCATTTTCATTTCATTTGACTTACAGTACTAAAATAACCAAAAATAAAATGAATAATCACAAAACTAGATACTGTATATTAACTCAAATAAAAATAAACAAAGCTACTAAAACTTTAACTAAAAGCGAAAACTGAAATTTTAAATAAAATCTAATTCAAAATATTAACAAAAACTAATAATAGTATGTCAATATTAAAATTAACACTGACGTGGTGTGAGTACTAGTAATTTATCACATTTCACACCAAAATAAAAATAAACTAATTAGCAAGAAATTATATTTTGCATAAAGAATATGAGGCCTGTTTGTACATGAACATTTATGCATTTGGCAGATACTTTTATTCAAAGACTTGCATTGCAGTCTAGGGATATTATAGTTAACTAAAGCATAAATCTATGGTTTAATTAATGGTTAAAGGTAGCCTTTAATTTATGCTGATTTAAAACAACACCAACACCTTTACAGTAGGCTACTTTGTCTCTACTTTGTTTTCTGATTCATTCACTGACAGCTCTCACGTCAGCATGTTGAGAGAAAATGAGAGTGAGCCACAGAGGCAGAAAAAAACACTTTTGGTATGAAAGAGCTTTTACAGTTACCAAAAATATAAGGCTTGGGATTTTTGTTATTAAAAATGTATAAGCAAGCCCAGCTTAGGTGACAAAAAGTAATGCAAAAGTACCGTAATGCATTACTTTTTATGGAGTAATGCAATAATGTAGCGCATATATTGTACAATATGTCAATATTGTACTTTTAAAAGTAGCATAAAGAATGAAAACATTGTCATTTCACCAGCACTGTAACTAGACTTGACCGCGACTGCTGGGTCACAAAAAAATAGCTGATATCCTCAAAACTTGATTAGTCCACTAACGACTGCCCTTCAGCAATGCTGCAGCGTGATTAAACTAGCTTGTCTTTGACAGTTAGCTGGAATTGATTATTTGTTAAAGGGGGTGTTTTCTAGAGGATTGCATCCTTTGGAACACATCAGTATAAAGAGTCTTCTCAATAATTAAAGGATTCCTGGGAGAAGAAGATAACGCCCTTACACTTTTGTCATTTAAACTGATTATAGTGAGAGCAAGTGAAGGAGTGCTAGAAAGGCAGCAAAAGAACAGAATTAAGATTTCAGGTACGTTTTGCTGAACACAAATGCTTCTAGTCAAGGGCGTAACCATGGTATAGATATTGGGGGGGGGGGGGGGGGTCCAAATGTGAGAATATATATTGTTGTGTCATTTCTAATCAAGCTGTAATTTTGTCAAATTATTTAAAAACGTGGAAATATTACTTAATTGTTTATGAAACATGAAATGCTCAGTGTTATTCAAGACACTATTATACTTATATTAATTAATACAAACTATTATAACTTTTAGCTATGTATTGATAGTTTGAATTGTTACAGTTTTTATTTTGTATTTTTATTGTATTATGTTTTAGCAATTTTGTAATTTCTTTTATTTATTTATTTTTATAATATGTCTACATGGTTTTTATTATTTTATTTTTCACAGATTTATTTTTGTACATCAAGTTAAACTAAATGCAATGTTTCCATGGTATCTGGCTGAAATAAAATATGTAGAATTTGTACAAATAATTTATTTTAGTTAACATTTATTTTATTTTGAAGAAACAAAAATGTTTTAATGCTTTTATTTAAAAACCCTGAATCAAGCTAAGCAAGTCGAGAGTCTACACTTTTATTAAAAACATGTTTAAAATAACAAGCCCAGAGTACTAAACACACATCTTTTGAGGACTGATAGAAAAATGAATGACTTCCCACAAAAAACAGAATTCACCGGTAATGCATTTCTATACACTTAAACAAATAAAATAAAAGTCTGCAGAAGCACAGATGCCCATGTTACGCTCTGGACTGTTGGATAAAACTTCAGTCTCAGGAGACACACAGAGAGAGAGCAATGCCACAGACTGAGCTGAAACATATTCAATAAACACGAGCAATATTCCCCGCCTGGGAAACACAACAGCACATACTTCACTACACAACAAAAATAATGATAACACCGAGCAGAAGAGCGCCCATGTGGCTGATGGCGAAGCACAACAGGCTCTCCTGAAAACTGGCATAAAACCACACGGCACAATCAAGCAGTGCTCTTTACAAGAAAAAAAGAGAACAGGATCAAATCTAACCTCTCAGCCATTCATCTCTAATTAATTAACCCTGCTCGTTTTTCCACTGATGCTCTTGTTAAGAGGGCACTGAGGTTTCATCTGCCAAGGGCCACCCAGCTCTCTCTTATTAAAATCTGAGTTACCTCAAGCCCTGAACCATTGATTCTGTGCTGTTTCAGAGCTGATCTCTGGAGACTTTAGGGACAGAGGGAGAGAGAGAGAGAGAGGCAAACACACCCAAAATAACCCGCAGGACTTCAGACAACAGTCTGACAGATCGCCTGTGTGGAGAATTACAACTCAGCACTCATTCTGCTCGAGCGTGTGCAAATGATCAACGCCAACCATTGTTTTATGATCTTCTATATGACAACAATGTGCCAATCTGGAAACAATACACCCCAGAATATAAACTCCAGTTATGCCATCTGTTTTGAAGTCTGCATGACAATAAGTACCTCTTTTCAGAAACAATTAAGAATTAGCAAACAAATAATGTCAACATTTATCATAATAAACACCCTATTTATTTATGTAAAGTAATCAGAGGAGGTCTATAATATCTGCAGAAAGTTATCATTGCATCTCAATAGCGTGGAGTGTGTCACACAAAATAATTCACCCAAAAATGAACATTTGCTGAAAATGTATTTACTCTCAGGCCATCCAAGATGGGCTTGTTTCTTCATCAGATTTGGAAAAATGTAGCATTCTCCTGCTCAGCAATGGATGCTCTGCAGTGAATGGGTGCCGTCAGAATAAGAGACCAAACAGCTGATAAAAACATTACAATAATCCACACCACTCCAGTCCATCAGTTAACATCTTGTGTAAAGCCAAAAGCTGTTTGTGAAGAAACAAACCCATCATTACACTGTTGCTTTTGGCCTAAATATGAGTGCATAATCCATAATAATGCTTCCCCGCAATGAAAAAGTTAATTCCCTGTTGTCTCTCACATCAGAATCCACCCACATACTTGTTTAAAACATATACTTGTTTTGGGCTTGAAAACGCTGCTTGATGCAGATTTCTCTCCTGATTAAAATGTAATTATTCACATCCCTGCATGTCGTTCCAACTCCATAAAAGCTTTGTTCGTCTTCGGAACACAGTTTAAATATTTAACGAGTAAATAACACTGTCAAGGACCAGAAAAGCATGAAAAACATCATCAAGGCAACACAAGGATGCACTCTTTTCATTCAAATCAAAGCGTAAATACACGTAGAATACGCATCCTTGCGTTGAGGCAGATGCAGAAGAGCTAACGCGGCGTGCGTGTGTTCGGTGGGTAATATCCAACTGGCGCTACGCTGACGAGGACAGACAGAGAGGAGATGGATTGATGAAAAAAATTATTTTCTTTGTGGACAAAAAGTATTCTCGTTGCTTCATAAAATTCAGGTTGAACCACTGATGGCAGATGGACTGTCCTGATGATGCTTTTCATATTTTTCAGGACCTCGAGAGTGTTATTTACTTGGCAGTCAATGGGACAGTCACAAGCCTCCTGGTTTTTATCTAAAATATCTTAAATTGTGTTCTGAAGACGAACAAAGCTTTTATGGAGTTGGAACGACATGTGGGTAAGTGAATAATGACAAGTTTCTACTGATGTAGAAACAAACTCATCTACATCTTGGATGGCCTGAGGGTGAGTAAATATTCATTTTTGAGTGAATTATTCCTTTAATTGCATTATATAAATCTGTCATGAAACCGGTCCATAGACTTTCATTCGCTCGATTAAATCGACTCTCATACCACACAGACTATCATATATTACCCTGAACTGCATTTCCCATCATTCATTGCACTAAGTACACACAGCTGTCTCAATCACACGCTCACACCTGAGAATGATCACACATCACACACCCTTCTTAAACCATGGACTTCCTCTTCCTCTCTGCCGAGTATTGTTCATCACTGTCCTAGTGTTAGTTACTTTACCAAGCCATTCCGTGTTTCTAGTTTTAGTTTAAGTCTAGTCTTTTTGTGTTGCCTTGTTGTATCTTGGATTAACCTCTTGCCTGCTGTTCTGGACTCTGTTCGCCTGAATTATTGCTCACGTTATCGGATTACCCCCCTTGTCAAGCCCTCTGGATATTGTCACCGATTGAAGACCACGCCTGTTGACTTGAGTACTCCTCTGTCTTGTCCTCAATATACCTGTTTGCCACTGTTTGAACCAGGCCTGTTATGACCATGCCTCTGTCTAATAAAGCTTTGCAAATGGATCCGCACGCCTCTCATCTTGTCGGCCCCGTTACAAAATCAATGTGGAATATAAGTCGCAGCATGATTCAGATGATATAAATTGCTTTTTTTTATTCCAGAAAATCTGGTAAGCGTCATGTTGCCTGGCCTAGGGCATGTTACAGTTTTTGTGCTAGTATGTCATGAGGCAAGTCAGTGTGACCTTAAGAAATTAATAGCATATGAGCGCTTCACTGCGACAGATGGTTTCAGCTCGTTTCCAAACACAGTGCAGCATACAGTAATCTTTGCCTCACAATATGCCAGCACAGTCTAGCTATTTAGCACCTCCGAAAAATACATACAAACACCCTGCAAGCACATAAAAACATCATAGTTCGGACTGACAGTCAGTTCACCAGTCTGGCATTTTTCCTGCCCTGAACAGAGGCCATTTCAGTTGTCCTGCTGTCTTCAGGGATCGCAGGCCAGACACAGAAAACACAGAGATGATGGTGGGATGGTGTTTTCATTTTCCTGTGACGAAGAGGAAATCATTAGTCACCGGCTGGCGTGCAGGGGGTCTGCGGAGAACGGGTTCAGGGTGTGAGTAAGAAGTATCTAGCGCTTTCCCTACACTACCATCTGCCCATCACTCACCCTGTTACACATCATGTGCCTGATTAATTACGGTTGCACCAACACGTGATGCACACCAGTCTGTTTTGGTGTTGAACAAACAAGAAAGAAAAGAAAGAAAGAAAAAGAGTAGCAAACTTTTAAGCCCAACATTAACGTTTCCTCAAGTAGTTATGAACTAGATTTATTCTAAAACTAGTGCACAGTATTTCCCCATACAAAACCAGTCCTCAATAATTTAAACAGTCACCTCCAAAAAACTAAATTTAATATAAACTTAAGGTAAGACACTACAGGCAAAACATCGCTTTTTGTGCACTGGTCAATTTTTAGATTTTGGGCTTTTTTTTCCAGACTAGAGGTAAGAAAGCATGCGAAATACACTTTTAATTGTGCATTTTATTGCACTTTATCTGTCTGCACCTGTACATTTAAATTATAGTGCATATATTTTGCAAAATATGTTTTTTATCATGTACTTCTGCAGCACTTACATAGACCAAACTCTAGTTGTATTAATATCTATTTTCTGAAGGTTTTTACAGAGGGGGTTGTTTTCACTTGCCTGATTTTATACAACATTTTATTCATAAAATCAAGGTGTTTTTTAAAATGGTTGTTGACAGTATTTTCTGATTGAGTGATAAAAATAAAAATAAAAAATCCCTTTAGTAAAACATTTGACTCCAAATGCATATTAGTTCATATTTGTATATAATTATGAATTATTTGCATATTTAAACACACAATTTCAGAAAGCTTGTAATAAAACAAATGCAATGCTTCAACTGGGGTAGTATGGTTATTTATATTTGTTAAAATTGTACTTTTTGCACCTTTTTTTGTTTTAATTTATATCATTAAATGCTAATTTACAAACAGTTATGCAGATGTACGATAAGAAGTAATTTGCCATCTCAAAAACCTTTTTAAAATATTGATTTACACTCATTTCAGTTTATTTTATTTTTTGCTGTGGAAGCAGATTGGAAAATACCCTGCAGATGAGCAAGGAAGCATATTTATTATTTATTGATTTTGTACAACAGAGTTGATATGGTGACTTGCCATATGAACTGTATGCCATGATATCAAAACTCACAGCAGGGCATTCAGCCTGTCTCTTCATACACAACTGCCTGTGAATTGACTGCAAGAAAATAATTAATCATAACCGAGCATAACAGAATCCCGTCAACAGCAATGCAAGAGCTGACAACATAAACAAACAACATGGACTTGCAGTTATTTTTGCATTGATTAACACAGAACAGGAAAAAGAAGAAAAAGAGAGCAAAGGTCTGGATGAGGGAGTGCTTATAGGGAGACGTGGGCTGCATGTGTTTGGCTCAGCGCTTCATCTTTGTCTTGCACTCTTTCACTCTGTAGCAATTCAGTGGTTGCTGCTTTTGTTTGTAAGAGACGGTCGGACAGATTTTGCAATGCATCACAGCATCTGCCACCAGTTGCGTGGTGTCCTTCTAATGCATCGCTGACGGGCTCACGCTGTGAGTTTGCTCTGATCTGGGGCTCCTTGTCGCAGTTAGAAAACATGAAAGACGACAAGCTTGGAGCTTGTAGTGCACGCTTCACTGAAGGGGATAAAATCTTCTCAAACAAAGCATTTGTGCAATCAAAGAAGTATTTATCTCCCACAAATAATATCTCTTTTAGGGAGTCCCTCGTTGTACATTTACATTAAATACAAGAAAAACTAAAAACAACACAAGCGTTCTAGTATTTTTCCCTCAAGAATTCAATTCAATATTTCTCTATAAAGTATTAGAGGTCAAAAGCCCAGCAGAGACCATTGTGTTTTTATTGTTAACTAAAACAGTTTTCTTCATTTAACTGAAGCTGAAATAAACTATATTTCATGAAAACTTTATTATTAAAGGTTTAAGTTTAAATTGAAGTAACAAAGTTACTAAAAACTAAACTAAAAACAAATCCAAATAGAAAAACAGCATGAAAAAAATACTACAACTTAAAAGTACAATTAAAATATACAATATTATATAAAATAATACACTCAAATTATAATTGTTTCATACTAAAATATAAACTGAAGTACTAAAATGACTAAAAGATAAAGCTAAATAGAAATATTAAAAAACAAAAGCTAACAAAAATGATAAAATAAAATAAAAACTGAAATATAAATATAAAATAATAAAGTATATTTATTTTATAATAAAAATATACAAATAAAAGCCAATTCAAAATAAATACCACAATAGTATATAAATAATAATTAAATAAGCCTGACAAAAAATATTTATACCTTTATGTATCAATTTTAATAAGAAAGTGTATTGGAATACTAAAATGTATAATGTGAAATGATAATGTAAAATGTAAAATTACTTAAAACTAAAAACAAAACTAAATGGTTTAAAAAGTTAACCAGGCATTTAACTTTAATAAAATTAAAACTTAAAATTAAAATATAAAAATACACTAAAAGTATATTTATTCTACATTAAAATAAAAAAGCTAATTTAAAATAAATACTATAATAATGTATAAATAATACTAAAAGCCTGACATAGACTATCCTTTTGAATCATTTTTAATAAGCAAGTGAGTGTAAATATTACCCAGTAAGAGAGCTATAAGCTCCCTCAGACTGCCTTGCCTCATGAGATCTCAGTAAGAGTCATAATCACCCTGCAGCCCAAGACCGGTCACCCACTGAAGCTAAGCAGGGTTGAGCTGGTCAGTACCTGGATGGGAGACCTCCTGGGAAACTAGGTTGCTGCTGGAAGAGGTGTTAGTGAGAGCAGCGGGGGGCGCTTACCCTGTGGTCTGTGTGGGTCCTAACGCCCCAGTGTAGTGACGGGGACACTATACTGTTAAAAGCACCGTCTTTCGGATGAGACGTTAAACCGAGGTCCTGACTATCTGTCATTAAAAAATCATTAGAAATCCCAGGATGTCCTTCGAAAAAGAGTAGAGGTGTAACCCTGCATCCTGGCCAAATTCACCCATTGGCCTCTGACCATCATGGTCTCCTAATGATCCCCATACACTGATTGGCTTCATCACTGTCTCTCCACCTGTAGCTGGTGTGTGGTGGGCATTCTGGTGCAATATGGCTGCCGTCGCATCATTCAGGTGGATGCTGCACATTAGTGGTGGATGAGGAGACACCTCCCTTACTATGTGCCTTTATATAGTGCCTAGAAAAGCACTATATAAATGTAACAAATTATAAGTATTTATAGATTATATAAAAAAAAAAATCTGGATTTCTTTTCTATAAACTGTGTTTAAATGGTTCTTTGTGCTGTGTTTGAATGGAAGAGCTCACACGGTGTTCAAACATGGGCTTTCACACAGCGCTTGAATGGAAAAGCTCACCCGCACCCTGACGAGAGCGTACAGTGAAGCTGTTTTTGAACTGAGGAAGTCACACAGCGTTTCAACAGTAGATGTGCATTCGCTGGACGGATGGAAAATCCCAGAATGCATTAGAAGATGTTCAAACAGCATTTGAACCAAAGCTCTCTTTGCAATTTAAAAGAGTGAATTTAAATGGATTTATCTGTTAAAGAATTATGGCATTGTATCGAATGTGCATTGCTGAAAATGTAATCACCCTCAGGCTATTCAAGATGTAGATGAGTTTGTTTCTTCATCAGATTTGGAGAAATGTAGCATTACATCACTTGTTCAGCAATGGATGCTCTGCAGTGAATGGGTGCCGTCAGAATGAGAGCCCAAACTGATAAAAACATCCCAGTAATCCACAAGCAATCCACACCACTCCAGTCCATCAGTTTATGTCTTGTGGAGTGAAAAGCTGCATGTTTGTAAGAAACAAATCCAAGTAATTAAGGATCATGGAATCATATGTCTGCCTGAAGTTTGAATGTAAAAATATCTTAATGATGGATTTGTTTCCTACAAAATCTCAAGATGTTAATTGATGGACTGGAGTGGTGTGGATTGTTGTTTTTATCAGCTGTTTGGACTCTCATTCTGACGGCACCCATTCACTGCAGAGCATCCATTGCTGAACAAGTGATGCAATGCTACATTTATCCAAATCTGATGAAGAAACAAACTCATCTACATATTGGATGGCCTGCGGCTGAGTACATTTTCAAAACTACAATTCCCATCATTCTCTGGGAACAAATGGTTAATAAATGGCTTACTAATCATTAACATGACATTACAAAGAAGCACAAACACAGCACTGTTTGCTTCCTATTAAATATTGTTGCTGAATTAATAAAGTCAGTGGTCAAAGGCCCGAACACAGTCTGGTTTGTTCGAGTGTCCGTCAGTATTTCATTTTACACACAGCAGTACAGAAGAGAGCTCAACATCTCGTCTGTTCCTTCATTGATTTATTGTGGAGAAACCAAGCAGCGCTGCCTCTGCATTTATTTCCTTATCGACTCGGACTTGTTTTCACAGTCTGCCAGAGACACTTACAGTCGTTTGTGCAGTATGCAGTGAAAAGATTACTCAAGTGTATGACAGATTTTTATACATCATGAAAGAACGACTGGCTGAGACAGCATTTCATCTCAGGTGTAAAAGTGAAGTTATGAAGCCCATGTTACTGCAAAGGGTCTTGTCTTTTAAAGCATAGTGCATACTACAACAGAAGCTCCAGACTGTCTTGTATTGTCTTGCATTGCACAAATCGGGAAATGTGGTAGATAATGCATGCATTTTATACATACGGAAAATTAGCAAATTTGCACTCTACAGAAATAGTATCAGTACTACACCACAAAAAAATAACTTCTTTATTTTAATTTGCCATTTAAAGTGAGCGAAGTGACATACGGCCAAGTATGGCAACCCATACTCGGGATTCGTGCTCTGCATTTAACACACACAAACAACAGTGAACACACACACTTCCCCGACAATATCACCTTTTAAAAACTTTAAAAGTTTTTACTATGATAAACAGTTTGGGATAATACATTTCTTGCATCCTCAAACCCCAATCATCAATTCATCCATTTTAAGATTATTCACAGGGCATATTTAACCATGCGCACAAGACATATTATGGGTTTATCACCACATCCTTATTGTAATTTTTGTGGGCCAGGTTGCTTGTGCACACTGATGCATATGCTTTGGGAATGTCCAGATGTGCAAGATTTTTGGGATATGGCGCTTGATGTTCTGTACAAGGTCTCCGGGATTCATTTTCCCAAAGATCCTGTTCTGTTTTTGTTAAATGACAACTCTCAATTTCCTCTAAATAAGAAAGACTGTAAATTTTGGTTGGCTGCCTCGACTGCTGCAAAGAAACTTTTAGTTCAACGATGGAAACCTCCTCATGACCTTTCTATCAGGCATTGGTTACATTCCTTACTTGAGATACTATATTTGGGACAGTCATCAGCACGGAGAACGCATGCTAAACCGGTCATTTTGTCTATGTGGAAGAAATGTACTGTATATGTTCAGTTTGGGAGATCTTGGACATTTAAACAATCTTTATTTTTTTGTAGTTCTTTTATTCATTTATCTGTATTTAATTTATTTCTTTTTTCTTTATCATTTGTTTTTATTTAAATTCCTGATGTGCGGTGGGTTGGGTGAGGGTTGGAGGGAGGTTGGGGGGGGGGCAGTAGTTGTCGGCTACATTTTCTTGTTTGTTATAATCTATATGCTACTTTGAAAATAAATAAAAACACTGAATACAACAAAAGTTTTTACTATGATTAGGAATGTCCCGATCAGGTTTTTTTGTGCCCCTGATCTGTCCCCAATAGTGTAAAAATAAAATCTACACTTGTTGAAAATTCAGCTTTGCATCACAAATGTAAAATTACATTTTAAAACAGAAAAGGGTTATTTTAAATAGTAATAATATTTTTGCAATATTACATTTTTTACTGTTTTTGATTCAATAAATGCAGCTTTGGTGAGCAGAAGAGACAATTTTTTATAAAATAAAAACTTCGACAACCAAACCTTTAAACAGTTTGTGTATCGTCTACTTTAAAAAAAACGATATTTTGACATATTTTTTCCACTTTTTTTTTTTAAGACAATCTATGAAAACAAATTTATGCAGCATTGCTTCTACAATATTTAATAGTTTTTGATATTTTAACTAGAAAACAAGACAAAAATACTCATTAAGAGTGACTAAGACTTTAAGTATACTACATTATTTCTCAGCCTGTAAATTTAAGAAAAAAATATAAACTGGAGATCCATATCATGGCGTCCCTAGTGGCTTGGCATCGCATTACAACATACAGTTTACACATTATGTTAAAAACATGCTGGTTTTTACTATGAGAAAGTTTCTCAGTACATTACAGCATTGTCTGCATGTCTCTTTTCATCACTATAAGTAGCCTGTTAATAACCCGGTGCACAGCACAACTGTATTATGTGATAGTAGTCTGTGCGGTCCATTCTTGTCTGCTTGGCATTTTATATACAAAAATCTGTTTAAACAAAGGCTCAGCAAAACTGCACAAAGCGCAGCACTTTCCCCGAGCAAACACACCTGTCCCCCTGGGCATTTTCTAAAAGCTGAACAAAAGCACTTATATCTGCATGAAATCTGTTATATGATTCAATGAGCACAGCATGCAAAACACATCATGCGTTCGAGAGCCAATTACAGTCCTTCATACTCTGATAGTGCTCATGACACACTCCGAAAGTGAAGAGCACTCGATCTACGACGCGGTCTGTAAATGAAGAGCTGGAGATATTAGCACAGAGACATACATACAGAGAGAGAAAAGGTCAAAGCTAATGGCTAAAACCAGAAATATAATTCTTGCATTTTAGAAAAATGTGTCTATCCAGCACTAGTTAATTCATATTATAGACAAGCACTGACCCTTCCAGCTGATGTCAGGTGCTGCGTTTGACTTTCAGAGTTGTTCTTAGGGCATCTTAAGCTGATCCTGGCAGAGAATAATCTACTAAGACAAGATGAGATACATAAAGTGACCCCCCCCCCCCCCCCCCCCCCTCTCAAGTTGTAAATAAAAATATTGGAGTATGTTTTACAAGACGATGTCTTGCTGTCAGGGCCGGTCCTGGGAATAGGCGAAATAGGCAAATGCTGGGGGCGCCGCCGATCCTTAGGGACCAAAATGGCTTTTTTTTTCCAATTCTACTTCAATACTATAAATTTAAAATGTTACACAAAATGCGATCGTCCCACAAAAACAAAGATTTTATTCCTCTCCTCAGATCGACGCATGATCTTCCCCCGCACAGCCACACTTTCCACATACATCAGTTACCTGATTGTAAAGATGTTCACTTATAAATGATCACTGTCAAAAGACCGAAGCCCTCTGGAGCCCGGGGGGGGGGGGGGGGTTGGGTTGACCAGAGGTTGTAATCATCAAACAAACTAGCCTTTAAATGCATGAATGTTTCATCAATCATGATATTCGTGTCTTTAGATATATCCAGCACGGGCGAATCTCTAACTGCTGCAATAGCAAAATAAAAATACAAAAATCTCAATATTTTGAGGACAATTACAGAAGAATAAAATAAAGCATATTTCGTTACCTTTAGATACTTGGAAGGGTTTAATTTGAGCAGATGTTTTTACCATCGCTGTCATCGTCAGAGCACACTTCCACTCGCTCATATTCACGATCTCTACCATATTCTCAAAACAATCTCAATAACTTCAAAATCAATATTTGGATCACTGGCTGCTTATTCACCACATCCACCATCAAATGACATTTACGTTTCAGTGCGTACAGTAATTGCTCTGCAGTAAGCCATTCAAACCAGTTCTGATGATATTCTTTTGTTTTATGACTGAGGTAATTTTGAGTGAAACTCCCGAAGGCCTAAAATGAAACCTATTTTTGGTCCAGAAAACTTATATTGATCAATTTTTATAATTGAGTTGTACTATTTATGTAGGTTTTTTATAGATTTTTTGGGTGATTTTTTATTTACCTTGTTTACCTTAATCATGCGTGTTATAATGTGTCTCTATGTGTGTGTGTGTGTACCATGTGTTTGTGTGTGCGTGTGCACGTGTAGGGGGGTTATGTGAGTATTTTTTTGCCTTGTCTGTAGTCTCAGCTCTTTGTTTGGATAAACATTTTGTATTTATGAAAAAAAAATGTTTTTCGACATGCCATTCATTCCTATGGCCGGGTCAAAATGACCCGGGAGGGAAGGATTTGTAAAAAAAAATATATTTATTACAGCCACATAAATCCTTGAATCCACTTAATTTTTTTTGTGTTTGCTCCAAATTCAAGTGTAACAAAATTCACAAAGTCTTGTACCACTCAGATGAACACTCAATTAAAAAAATAATAATAATACAAAATTCTGGGTCGAAATGACCTGAGGAAAGGATGATGGTTATTATTAAATACCACCGAGTGTAATATGAACCCACTAATATTCAATTTCATTTCCTTGGACAAAAACCTGTTGCTTAAATTGCTTTGCAGTGAGGTAAAGCATGAGGTAAAGCTGAAGCTTGTGATTTTGCTAGTTTTGTGTGCAATACACATCAGACGCAGGCACGCAGATGACACTAGGGACGGGGGGGACATGACCCCCCCCAGATTCGTAGTGACCCGACCCGTCCCCCTCACCGTCTCTACGGAAGGGCACATCATAAACAGAGGATGAATCAGGGTTTCCGCTATGTACATTAGCCTAAATAGTGGTGGCCCAGCCCGCCGCTCCTTAAACATGCACTAAGAAAAACACTTTTGACCGCAGTGTCTGACCCAGTGATGTTAGTCTAGTTTATTGTAGTGAGTATACTGTGATGTTTTCCTTCCCAGCCTCATACTCACCCGTACCAGAGCAGCCTCTCATAAGCACCACACACTCACTAAACAGGGCTCCACGCGTACTCTTATTTTTAGGAGCACTTGTGCTGCTAATAAAAAAAAAGGAAAAAATTCGGGGCAAAGTAAAAAAAATTCTGGAGCACCTTCTCCTCAATAACAAAAAATTGCCTTCCCATTACGAAGTAATATTGGACTCCTTAAAGTGATTTACAGGGCATTTTTTATAACTTTATTTGAAGTCTTACCTATCATGTCAAATTTAAAAGTGTATTTTTCTAAGCTTTTTTTTACATTTCTAATTAAAACAATGCAATTAAAAGAATAGGTTACCGATCAAATAAAATAAGTATTAATACTGGCTTTTGCTTGAATATGCGTTTGTGTCATCTTCACTTGTTTCCGCAATTGTTGTTGCCATGGTTGTGTATATATATGTGTTTTTTTTGTTTAACTTTCGAACAAGCAACACCATCCCTCACCCCCCCCCCCCCCCTGGCAACTTGTTCTCCCCCAGTTAAGAAATCCCATCTGCGCCCCTTATCAGACGGTCAGTGAGTGTCTGTAGGTCTGCCAGCTGAAACTAACTTTGCACAGATGAGATACAATAGTTCTTTGATGCTGTGTAGAACAGGCACCTAAATTTACACCGGCACAGGGGAGGGCACGCCATGTCTAAAATCTGAAGAATAATGCTGATGCACTGCAGATTTCTCAGGCTGGCTCTCCTGACAGTTTTGAATTTGATGAAAAGATAGTAAAAAGTTTCAATAATGCTCAGAAGTTCAGGATCTGCAAAGCTCCTGACCGCTTTAGTAATGACCCCATACACAGAGCGAGGGCAGGTGCAGCTCGGCAATACCACCAATTCAATCAAGGATCCAGTTTTAACAGGAAAATCCACTTAAGTGAATATTGCAAAAACAAGCCACACACACCACACACACGCACACACGCACGCACGCACGCACACACACACACACACGCACGCACACACACACACACACACCGAAAAGCTTTAACCACTTTAAGTAATGATAGACTACAAAGGCAAGGTCTTACAGGTTAATCAAAGCACTAAACTCAGTATAATTGTCCCCTCATTTAGTGTAGATTGGGTTTCTTCTAAAGAAAAAGGTAAATGTTTCGTTACTGAGCTACAATTTTAAGTTCTTCAAAAACATAACAAGGAGTGCTAGCTTTCCTTGAAATCTAATAAAGTATACAGTTAATCCATGACACGCACATTTATTTTATTATTTTAGCTGTTGACCAAAACATATTCAAGTTACAGATATATAATGAATATGGGCTTAAAGTGCACACTCTGAGCTTTAAGGCTACGTTCACACTGTCAGTTTTTTTGGGATTGACAACCGAATTTATTTACAGGTGTGAGTCTCGAAATGTCCCGTTCACACAGCAGCGTCTCGAATACTGTCTATATGAACGTGCAAAGAGAGTCAAGCCTGCATTCCTTACCAGTAATCATACAGTGACCAAAGTAATATCAAAGATGACGACGTCCTAGGTTATTAAATTATTGAATGCGGTTGTCACGCCTGTAAATAACCGAACAGTGTGTAAACGTAACCGTATAAGGACTCAACTACAGGATTGATAATCGGATTCTGCTGCTGTGTGAACTATATTTGAGGATATTCTCATCACAATTATAGGAAAGGTTAAGAAATTACAGCTCTTTAATAAGTACCTCCACACTTTATCAAGGGACCATAAGTAATTGGACAGTTGACTCAAGCTGTTTCTTGGACAGATGTGGGCTATTCCTTCATTATTTCTACATCAATTAAGCAGGTAAAAGGTCTGGAGTTGATTCTAAGTGTTGCTGTGAACCACATCATGCGGTCAGAGGATCTCTCATACAAGAGAAACAGACGATTGTTAGATCCATCAGAGAGATAGCAGGAACATTAGGAACGGCCAAATCAACATTCAGAGAAAAAACACAGAAACATAAAAAGACCTGGACATTCACGGAGGACAACAGAAAAACCCTTTCACAACATCCAGCCAAGAGAAGAACACTCTCCAGGAGACAGACGTGTCTACAATCAAGAGAAGACGTCACCAGAGCAAACACAGAGACGTCACCACAAGACCAGATTAGACTTTACATCTGTGAAACATGGAGCAGTGTGATGCATGAGCGTGCTTCCAGTGACTCTGGGTTACTGTGTTTAGTGATGATGAGACGGATGAAGTCTGAAGTGTATAATAGAGATATACTCTCTGCTCAGATTCGGTCAAAAGCAGCAAAGTTGATTGAGCGGCGCTTCATAGTACAAATGGAAATGACCCAAAAGCAACCCAGGAGTTTTTGAAGGTAAGAAAGGGGAATATTGTGCAACGGCCGAGTCAATCTCCGGATTTGAACCCGATTGAGCTGCATTTCACTCGCTGAAGACTAAACTAAAGACAGAAAGAAACAATTTTTTATCAAAAAACAAACTAAATCAAACAAACAACTCCTTAATCAAAGTATCAAACAGAAAATCACATGCCAGTGACTCTTCACCTTTAAATAAGAAACGTGCAAGTCTTGAATGACCGAAATGATATCTTGTACACACATTTCTAGTTTCAAAAGTAAAAATAATCTTTCATTAATAATAGCATTGACTGCATAGAACACATTCATCCCATTCCATGTCTTTTTTTAAGTGAAATTGGTTTAATATATTCTTGATTCAAAATGAAATAAAAACTCCATATTGTGCACTTGATTTTAGTCTGTTCTTAAACTGTCTAGTCATGTGAACTCCTTTTATAGTGCTTTCTTGTCCTTTTTTAGAGGTTAGCGGCTCTTTTTTACTTTATGCTGTCATTGATCGTGCTGCTCTTTCTTATACATTATTCAGAATTTCACCTTTGTGCTCCACGAAAGAAAGTTAAACAGGTTTGGAATGACATTCATTTCTGGGGTGAACTGTCCCTTTAATGATGGATTGCTGGCTTGCCACTCAGAATATTAGTTTTGTGTAAAAACGCATCTGACCTTTCCGATCAAACCAACATCTTGGATACTGATGAGATCTGTGATTCACTTCAGTTTCTGAAATGAAAAAGCATGAGGAGGATGTATGTACATTCAGTGAGGGACGTTTATGAGGTTATTGTGGTCTGTAAATAAGGCCGTGACAGCAACAAATCTGTGGTTTTACTTAAAATAATAACTGTCTGCTCCAGAGTGTGTATGCTGTGCTGTTTGTGATTGATCCTCTGTGTATGCAGACGCCATCCTCAGAGAGGAACGTTCCACATAGAGATTTATTTACAGTCTTTGAGTATTTTCCAGGGCAGATCCCGTACATGGATCAAGGGCGAGCGCAGGAGGGACAGAGAGGATGCAGACCAGAGATAAATGTACAAATGGGACACGCAGTTTTGTCACTGCGTGGATGTATCTGTCCGTCTCAACTGCTGTGTAGCTATAAATGCAAAGATCGCTATAAAAGAATACATGATTTGTAGTGCTACTGATTGGCGATATTTGTGACAACACCCTAGCAACAGCCGGTACACCCTAGCAACCACATATTAATGCCTAAATAACTAAAACTGACTCAGCATCTGCATTGCAAGCACCCAAAACATCTGACCACTGTTGTGGCCAGGTTTTGAAAAGACAAACCAATCACATTTATTTAAAAATTTAAAATCCAGTTAATCTTAATAGTTCACCGAAAGTGAACCGATTTAATAGACCACCTGTCAGTTCCTCTTTTGTATTAATCCTTCACAGGATAAAAGATGCAAAAACAACTGTTTTACAATCAGTCTTGGCCACTGTGCCATGTAAAATCCTCTTATTTAAACAGTCAGGTTTGAATCCCTTTATTCAGTTTCTCAGCCAATGTAATGGAATATATCTGCACAAAACAAAAGTTAATCTTGCTACACTATTAAAAAGGTATTTGCATAGTTAAAAAAATAAAAAGGTTCCAAAAAGGGCTTTTCATGAATTAACATTCCAAAGAAACGGTTCCAAATGGGGCTTTTAAAAAAGAAAGTTTCCAAAAAGGGCTTTTTACAAATCAGCATTCCAAAAAAGGTCACCTCACAATTAAATGTTCCAAAAAGGTATTTTCACAAATTAGTGTTCCAAAGGGTTGCCTTAACAAATAAACACTCCAAAAGGGACTTTTTGAAAATAAAGCTTCCAAAAAGTTTATGCTTCGTTGTTTTTTTGTTATTTTTTTGCACAATAAAGGTTCCAAAAGGGGCGTTTTGCAAATAAGTGTTCCAAAGGGGGCTTTTTGTAAATAAACTTTCGCTTTTCACAGTGAGGTGCATAGAATAATAATTTTTAGGGAAAGCTAAATAAATCTAAGTAAACCTTTTCCACTATAAACAAACTTTTGTGGAACAGAAAGTTCCCATGCTGTTAAAATTTCTTCATAGAACCATCAGTGTCAATAAAGAATGTAAATGAATGTAAAACAAGATACAGAGGGGTAAACGCATTATAACAGTCTCATGATCTAAACTTATGGTGCTTTTGTCCTTTTTATGCAGAATTAATGAGCAAAATTCAATTAGTGTTCAGAAAGACTAAAATACGGCTCACAATTACATATAATAAGTGTTATATGTACAAGTTCACACTTACATATAATAAACAGAGTAAAGGTTATGCGTGTTTAGCGTGCTGTCCGAGGGGAGGGCTCCGAGCTTGACATTTTGGCCCTTACCCAGAGTAAACCCCCCACTTAATTATAGTGAGGAGATGGTGTGGTGAAGGGATGCTGGAAAAGTGCCAAGGAACAGAGGTAAGTCTGCTGTGTGTATATATGTATATATAAATATATATATTTTTAATTGGGTTGATTACTGATTGTGTTCCTCTCTTGTTAATTGGGTTAATTATCTGAACTTTGTTAATAAAACATCCTTAAGAGAATCTTCAATATTTCCAGAAAACAGCACCTTTTTATTCACAATAAAAAGGTGAGACGATTCTCTGCATAAGGTAATTGCCAAGAAAATTATGTCCATCCATCCATCCATCTTCTTCCGCTTATCCGGGGCCGGGTCGCGGGGGCAGCAGTCTAAGCAGAGCTGCCCAGACTTCCCCTCTCCCTAGTCACTTCCTCCAGCTCTTCCGGGGGGACACCGAGGCGTTCCCAGGCCAGCCGGGAGACATAGTCTCTCCAGCGTGTCCTAGGTCTTCCCCGGGGCCTCCTCCCGGTGGGACGTGCCCGAAACACCTTCCCGGGAAGGCGTCCAGGAGGCATCCGGAACAGATGCCCGAGCCACCTCAGCTGACCCCTCTCGATGTGGAGGAGCAGCGGCTCTACTTTGAGCCTCCTCCGAGTGACTGAGCTTCTCCACCCTATCTCTAAGGGAGCGCCCAGCCACCCTACGGAGGAAAGCTCATTTCGGCGCCTGTATCCGGGATCTTGTCCTTTCGGTCATGACCCAAAGCTCATGACCATAGGTGAGAGTAGGAACGTAGATTGACCGGTAAATCGAGAGCTTCGCCTTGCGGCCCTCAGCTCTTTCTTCACCATGACAGACCGGTACAGCGACCGCATTACTGCAGAAGCTGCACCGATCCGTCTGTCAATCTCCCGTTCCATTCCTTCCCTCACTCGTGAACAAGACCCCCAGGTACTTGAACTCCTCCACTTGAGGGGTAGCAACACTCCACCAACCTGTAGTGGACAAGCCACCCTTTTTCCGACTGAGGACCATGGCCTCGGATTTTTAGGCACTGATTCTCATCCCAACCGCTTCACACTCGGCTGCCAACCGTCCCCCAGTGCATGCTGAAGGTCCTGGTCTGAGGTGGCCAACACGACAACATCATCCGCAAAGAGCAGAGACTAAATCGCATGGTCCCAAACCCAACACCCCTCCGGCCCCTGGCTGCGCCTAGAAATTCTGTCCATTAAAATCATGAACAGAACCGGCGACAAAGGGCAGCCTTGCCGGAAGTCCCACATGCACCGGGAACAAGTCTGACTTACTGCCGGCAATGCGAACCAAGCTTCTGCTCCTGTCGTACAGGGACCGGACAGCCCTTAGCAAAGGACCCCGGACCCCATACTCCCGGAGTACCCTCCACAGGATGCCCGAGGGACACAGTCCGAATGCCTTCTCCAAATCCACAAAAACACATGTGGATTGGTTGGGCAACTCCCATGAACCCTCCAGCACCCTAGAGAGGGTATAGAGCTGGTCCAGTGTTCCACGGCCGGGACGAAAAACCACACTGTTCCTCCTGAATCCGAGGTGGTCTACTATCGGCCGTATTCTCCTTTCCAGTACCCTGGCATAGACCTTCCCGGGGAGGCTGAGAAAGTGTGATCCCCCTGTAGTTGGAACACACCCTCTGGTCCCCCTTCTTGAAGAGAGGGACCACCACCCCGATCTGCCACCCCAAAGGTACTGTCCCCGACCGCCACGCGATGTTGCAGAGACGTGTCAGCCAAGACAGCCCCACAACATCCAGAGACTTGAGGTACTCAGGGTGGATCTCATCCACTCCCGGTGCCTTGCCACCGAGGAGTTCTTGACTACCTCGGTGACTTCAGCCCGGGTGATTGGACGAGGCCACTACTCCGAGCCCCCAGCCTCTGCTTCCTCAAGGGAAGACGTGACGGCGGGGGATTGAGGAGATCCTGGAAGTATTCCTTCCACCGTCCGACCACATCCCCAGTTGAGGTCAACAGCCGCCCACCTCCACTGTAAACAGCGTTGGTGGGGCACTGCTTCCCCCTCCTGAGGCGCCGGACGGTTTGCCAGAATCTCTTCGAGGCCAGCCGGTAGTCCTTCTCCATGGCCTCACCGAACTCCTCCCAAGCCCGAGTTTTTGCCTCCACAACCACCCAGGCTGCACTCCGCTTAGCCTGCCGGGTACCCGTCAGCTGCCTCAGGAGTCCCACAAGCCAACCAGGCCCGATAGGACTCCTTCTTCAGCTTGACGGCGTCCCCTTACTTCCGGTGTCCACCACCGGGTTCGTGGATTGCCGCCTCGACAGGCAACGGAGACCTTACGGCCACAGCTCCGAGAGGCCGCGTCAACAATGGAGGAGGAGAAACATGGTCCACTCTGACTCAATATCTCCAACCTCCCTCGGGATCCGTCGAAGCTCCGCCGGATGTGGGAGTTGAAAATCTCTCTGACAGGGGGATTCGGCCAAACGTTCCCAGCAGACCCTTACAGAACGCTTGGGTCTGCCGAGTCTGTCCAGCTTCCTCCCGCGCCATCGGATCCAACTCACCACCAGGTGGTGTGATCAGTTGACAGCTCCGCCCCTCTCTTCACCTGAGTGTCCAAGGCACACGACACACTCCTCCTTGAACTGCCACCTTAACGTGGTGGAGGGGTTTGAGTACCCGAATGACCCTAGGAGCTATGTTGTCCGGGGCTATGTGCCCCTGGTAGGGTCTCCCAAGGCAAACAGGTCCTAGGCGACTGGTCAGACTAAGAGCGGTTCAAAAACCCCTTATGATGGAATTTAAAACAAGGACCGTGACGTCGCCCGGCATGGCGCAGCCGGGGCCCCACCCTGGAGCCAGGCCCGGGGTTGGGGCTCGTATGAGAGCGCCTGGTGGCCGGGCCTCTCCCCACGGGGTCCGGCCGGGCTCAGCCCGAAGGAGCGACGTGGGGCCGCCTTCCCGTGGGCTCACCACCTGCAGGAGGGACCGTAAGGGGCCGGTGCTTAGAGGATCGGGCGGCAGTCGAAGGTGGGGGCCTAGACAACCGATCCCTGGACATGGAAACTAGCTCTAGGGACGTGGAACGTCACCTCGCTGGCGGGGAAGGAGCCTGAGATTGTGCGTGAGGTTGAGAGGTTCCGACTAGAGATAGTCGGGATCACCTCCACGCACGGCCGGGGTTCTGGAACCACACTCCTTGAGAGAGGATGGACTCTCCACCACTCTGGAGTTGCCCATGGTGAGAGGCGGCGGGGCTGGTGTGGGTTTGCTTATAGCCCCGCCAGCTCAAGCCGCCATGTGTTGGAGTTTACCCCCGGTGAGTGAAGAGGGTTGTTCTCCCTGCGGCCTACGGGTCGGGGATAGGTCTCCACTGTCGTGTGTGCCTACGGCCCAAACGGCAGTGTTGAGTACCCGGCCTTCTTGGTTGTCTCTGGGAGGGGTGCTGGAAAGTGCTCCAACTGGGGACTCCATCGTTCTACTGGGGGACTTCAACGCCCACAGTGGGCAAGCGACAGTGGACACCTGGAGGGGCGTGATTGGGAAGGAACGGCCCCCCTGATCTGAACCTGAGCGGTGTTCAGTTATTGGACTTTTGTGCTAGTTACCAGTTTGTCCATAACGAACACCATGTTTAAGCATAAGGGTGTCCACCAGTGCACGTGGCATCAGGACACCCTAGGCCGTAGGTCGATGATCGACTTTGTGGTCGTTTCAATCTGACCTTCGGCCGTATGTCTTGGAAATGATGTCACAATGTCAAAAATAATATTACAAAGAATGGATGAAAATATTCTTATACATAAGATCTACCCAACCAGAATGGACCTGAATAAAAAAAAATAATGTCATATAAAAACTGCAACCTAGACACGTCTTTAATCAACATCTGTATCTGGTGCTCGAGTACACACTGGTGAGAACAGCACACATGCCTTTTATTGTGGCTACACCGCCCTCTTCCATTTTTAACTTTGACATTTTCCAGACCCTCTCGTTTTACAGAGCGACCCATGAGATCAGAGGGAGAGAGAGAGTGAACGAGGGACTGAGAGAGAGACAGAGTGAAACACTGAAAACACAAATGAAGGACAAGGTGCTGCTCTCTGCTCCAGGAAATCTG
The DNA here is from genome assembly GCA_003573665.1 of Oxygymnocypris stewartii. Taxonomy (NCBI): domain Eukaryota; kingdom Metazoa; phylum Chordata; class Actinopteri; order Cypriniformes; family Cyprinidae; genus Oxygymnocypris; species Oxygymnocypris stewartii. The sequence goes on from QVTF01025719.1 coordinate 35,647, forward strand.
ATGATAAGCACAGCTATAAATGTCCATCAGGAGTCTCAGAATAGCATGCTATCATCCTACTCTAACTATTTTTGCTGCATGCAGCATGTTTAGTATAGACAAATATGGACATTTCTATGCATGGAATACCTGCATTATAATTGAATGCTGATAATGGAAAGTTGAGTTAGAGTAGTTTGCAAAAGAGCAATTAAGAAAATAATGAGGTTACCTTTTCAGCATAATGACGTTTAATGTCACCGTCACCCTCTGTAGTCCCATTTAGCTACTTGTATTGCAGATTTATTTTATGTTGTACAATAAGATGTGAAAATATCTTGAGCTTGTGTTAAACACAGACCTTATTTTAGACCAAAAATTCATTCAAAAATGCCCAATGGAGTGAGGACAATTCAGCTGAAGTTCATGCAGCACTGCCAGATGTAGCCAAATACCGTTTTAAAAGTCTTATCACAGAGTATTCCTTGCAGTTTCACATATGAATGAATCTCTTAAAAACATAAATCACGTCCCATTCACCTCAAATTCAAATAACAAAATTAGGAACCATTATTAGGAAATTATAATACTACGCATAAAAGAAAATCAAGCCTATTTTAGGACAGAAATATGATTTTGAAATGTGACTACTTTTTTTTTAATGAAAACTAGGCTCATTTCCCTCCACAACTTTCATTATTGTAATACATGTGAAAACTAATTTTAATATATTTTTTTCTGTAACTGCATTATATTCAGATGATATTCATTAGACTGTCAGTAATGTAAAACAATGACATCTCATTAAACTCAGATCATGTGTTTTTATGCATAACAGTAATTATAGAGGTGCTCGGGCTTAATTTTCTCATGCAAAAATTAATTCTGTTCTTTTGAGTTTGGGATCAAACACAACACAGACATGTTCTTCGTCTGCACTTTATCCACCTGATTTTTGGCGTAAGAGTAGGTTTTGTGCATTTGTAACTTGAATGTGCGAGGCTTCGAGTGTCATTCACTTCTAGTTAGCGGTATTTGTTTTTCATATTATTTGAAGTCATTGTCGTAATCTTAAGCACTGGTTTGTATTGCAAATAGTTTCATCGTTGCGTTTGTTATTTTTCCAGTTCTATAGCAGCTAATGAAACAGAAGTCTTGCTACATTCACAAAAAAGTAGCTTACTTCCACATTGCACATTAAAGTGAATACAGTACACAGTACACTACGATTCCCATTCTCAAACCAGCCGCCGTGATTCTGATGGTAACGCTATTGGCCTTCTGAATGAAACCCCTTCATTTCATTGACCCAGATGATGTTTTAATACATAACGATGGCGGATCAATGTATCATAATTCCCTGACCTGCAATGTGAAGTGTTTTTCATGAGTCAAAGACCATCAGTGCAACAGCGTGTGATAAACACAATGAAATTAAAGGGGAGTGAGACGAGATAAGAGGGAATCCATTCCTGCTGCATTAGTCGAGCAGGTTATATTGATAGATGAGTCTGAGGTGGAAGAGAATATCACTGAGGAGACAGTGATGCATGATTCAATCAAACGCGCGGCTCATTGTAGAGTAACCGGAGCTAACCGCACTGATTACTACGACACGGGAGAGAGAAGTGATGAGGAGAAAGACGAGTGCTGCAGCGGGAATCCCCGACGTTTACTCACACTACTGTCTATTTGACCCTACGTCAACCCAAAAACAACATACAGTTTATCATAACTAAATATTTGGGCCTAAGTTTGATGATTTATGTATTTGAATTGCAGGTACACTTTCCATCTATTTGGATTACCACAGTTTTAGCAATGCATATATATCCGTCTCAAATATAAATGAAACAGGCGCTATTTCTGTAGCAGTGCTAATAAAGTGAATTTTTTGTACTGCATATTTATTGTCAATGTGTAAAAAATGTGTAAAAATCTTTAACTATTTGAATATCGCTTGTTCCACCAACCTGACTAAACTTAATGCAAGGCATATTTTACAGCCATACATAAATGAAACAGGCACAAAAAACATTACGACATTGCTTTTCAAAAATATTATAATATGTAATATATATAAATATTATTATAATATTTAATATTATAATAAAATAAAAACATTAATTTAAACTGATTAGACTATCAGTATAAAATCTGTTAATTGTGAAAAAAAAATTTATTCAGTTATTCGGTAAACCTGCTTATTGTGTATTTAAACACATTCAGTTTATTAGTAATATTACAGAAATGTGTAAATCTTTAGCCAAATCATTTATGTCTGACTGACACATATGCATCAAATTAAGTTTATTAGTTTGTTTAAAAACTATAATCCAAATTAATGGAAATTTTATATGCAATTCAAATACATAAATCTTAAATTTAGGCCTAATTTTTGGAGTGAATGCTTTTTTGCATGATCTTTTTCTGTAGGAAATTCCCACTATTAACACAGGGGATTGTGAAGAACGTGTATGCAAAAGAAAAAAACAAGGATATCATAACACAAAACACAGAGTAAAGCCAGACAAGCAGGTCTGTATGACAGCCATTCTAAACCCTCAAGTATCAGAGAGGAAGAAGAAACGGTGAGAATCTGAAACACCGCCTCTGCGTGTGGCGTCGACGGCGCTGGGACTCTCCCGGAGGAGTCTCCAGAAATCACTTTCTGTTCAGACAGGCGTGTAATAGACTGAGCTCGCACAACTACTGTACGTCCTCCAACCGAAACCCAACAGATCCGCTCCGTCACCACACGGGGCAAAAGGAGGAGATGGCCAGATCTAGACTCATTTAAAACTGCTTCGTCAACTCATTTTCAGCTTTTCACCCACATGCCCTTTGACTTCTACACTACTGTCAGAGTCTGAGAACATGCTTCAACAGTTCAACACTGATGCCAGTTTTAAAGCAAGCCCAAATCTTCCTTTTGTTCCAATTGAGAATAAAAATCATATTGAGATCTTCCTTAAAATCTTAATTGAGTAATATTAAGTGAAGGAGCTTCAGCAAAAGTGCAGGCAGCGATTGTTTCTACTGAGAAAAAGATCTCAGCAATGTCTCAAGCGTTGCTCATTTGACAAAGTCTGCAACCAAATCTCAATATGAACTCAACATTTATTATTCAATTCTTCCATGACCATGATATGAACTACATTCATTTTATAGCTCTATTCTCTTACTTTTAAGCTAACAATTGACTCATTTCTGTTTTATATCTCCTGTGGGATTTTAGGAAGCACATCAAAGATGAAGTTGGTATGTACTGTATATGAAACATAATTGATAACTCTATTATGTCTCCTGAGCAATTCAGTTCTCCTCCAGAAGCTTGCAAAGCCAAGACTGGCACCAGTGCACACTGCACACTGCAGTCCCAATGATAATTCATCATTCAGACAGTCATCTATTCGAAAACATTATTAAACACAGAACTGTGGAATATTCCTTTGCTATAAACAACAATGCAAATCATTTGACTCAGCAGAGCCTATTTTTATTTCTCCTAAGGAATTTCAGGAGAAACATCTGAGACAAGTTTGATAATTTTATGAAATATGACTTTCAAGTCTTTCATTGGGAGCACTGGGACGTTTCCCGGTGGCCTGGCGGCTGATTTGGCCCGCTGTCCTGTGTTTTTATTATTATTATTTATTAAATTGTATTTATTTATTTGCCCGCTCAATGTGCCAAAGTTATCATTTCCGATTGTGACATTCCCTAATAAATCATAAATGGGTTATTCTTGACTGGCAGCGCCGCGCTTCACGTCTGTTCCAGTCAAACGGGTTTGAACAGAGTCGATGCACGGGACTCGAGGAAGGAGAGGAAAACGGCCAGAAGAAACCGTGAAATGTAGTGAAATTACTAACCGGTTCAGGTTCAAGTGCAGGTTAGTTTCATCTGTAATACACTACTGTAGTTCTGTCTTAGTTGAGTATTAAACTGCTAGCACCTGTTAGACTGTCATTAGCACCCCATTACTATCATCATCAGTCAGAATACTGTGCTACAGGACATCATTATCGATTGGAAAGTTACATTAATACATTTAGCAGGCAGATATCCACATGGATTTATTGTATAGAAAGAGAGGGAGCTCAGTAACACACAAATATCAGTCAGCCCAAAAATACAAGTGTGTATTAGGATTAGAAAATGTACTCATGTTGGACACTTTAGAAATTTGTTTCAATATTTGTATGAATTATAGGTTTGTTAAATCTTGGGTGTTTAAGTCATTTTAAGAGAAATAAGAACATTTTCGTGGTTTTGCAACAAGATGAACACAGTTCTGTTAATAACAGTAGACCTGGTGAAGAAGTGACCGGTACAAGAAAGAAGGGAGTGACAGAGATATTGGAGAAAATGAAGAAAAGGGAAGTGAAGGTGAAGTTCAAAAGAGAAACTTTCATTATTTTTCACGGCCTCGACTAAAGACTTGGACCTTTTTATGTGATGGTCATACAAATAGGCCAATAGCGTTGTCCATGTTTCAGAAGTTGTTGTGGGTGTTTGGGATGGCCTGGATGAGTGAGAGATTTCCCGGCCTGAAATTGTATATATATTTTATTTTATGTGTGTGTGTGTGTGTGTGTGTGTGTGTGTGTGTGTGTGTGTGTGTGTGTGTGTGTGTGTGGTGTGTGTGTGTGTGTTTGACGTATGCATTAGTGCAAAGATTGGACAGTAACCCTTCCTATCCAATAACTTGTGAATCACGTGATATTGCAGCAATTATCCAACAAAACTGATCCAATCAATTCCTGATGGACAAAATTGAGTCCTGTCCTACATTTTCTTCTCATTTGAGAAGCCACACCAGCCATACATCACATCAGGGAAGAAAAGTCGATTACAATATCTGTTTACTTTAAATAAACAAATAATAGCACTATACATCTAACAGTACAAAACTGCAACAACGTAATGTAATATAATCTAAATATTTTCCAAAATATTTAATGCCTATTTATAATATAAACGTTAAATAAAATGGTAAAACATTTTGGCAAGATTTATAACTTTTTTAATATAATTTCAGGATGGGGTTCCTTGCACAAGGATGATCATATTTAGGGGTCCATCATGATCATAAAACCCTTGTACTAGAATACACCTGATCTCTAATTATCCAGCTCTGCATAAAGCTATAAAGGTTATAAGGCTATAAAAGTGAACATAAACAGCCGAGTAAGGTTTGTAATTCATAAAGTGGATCTATTAATTGAAGACCTGTTCATGCGTTGCTCAGGATTGTCAGTTGTTAGGGTCTGGCCACTAATGAAGCTCTGCTGTGTTGCTGACGTGAGTGATGAGTGATGGTTGTAGCCTAAAGAAACGTCTCTAGAGCTCTGCATCAGACGTTCTGAGAGCATGTTACGAGCCGCCTGTCTTACACAACGTTTCCTCTCACCCCGAGCTGAGACTGCTCTTCAGATACAACATGACTAACAATACCTGAAAAACTCAAATACTTCTGCTGCTAACAGACAATCAGAAAAATAATGAACAAAGTGTTTTATTTAGCCTGGTTATTCTGTATAATTTAAATGACGTGTCTTAAATTTGGCTGCAATCAATCAACATGCATTGAGTTTTCTTTTGGGGTGCAGAAACGTTATCAATATTTGGGCACAATGTGTCTCATGTGAAGTACATGTATACTGCCTGAGCACATTTTAAAGTCTGCCTTGTGCTTTCATGTAAAACTACCGTTTAAAAGTTTGGGGTCTGTATGATTTTTTTATATTAAAATAATAATTTTATTCAGCAAGGATGTATTAAATTGAAAAAGGGACAGTAAAGATATTTATAATGTCATAAAAGATTCATATTTTGAACTCTCTATTCATCAAATAATCCTGAAAAAAATGCTTCTTGTTTTCTAGAAGAATATGAAGCAGCAAGACTCTTTTCAACATTGATGATAATAAGAAATGTTTCAAATAAACCTATTAGAATGATTTCTGACGATCATGTGACACTGAAGACTAGTGTCTTCTGAAGAAGTAATAGTGCTAAAAATTCAGCTTTTTATCACAGAAATAAATTACGTTTTAAAATATATTCAAATAGAAAACAATTATTTTAAATTGTAATAATATTTCAGAATATTACATCAAACAAATATAGTTCTGATGTTCTAAATTAAAAGATAAAAATCCTACCTGATCCAAAACTTTTGAATGGCAGTAAATATAATACAAGTAATATATAATGTATTATAAAATTCCTTTAAAATGTAGTAAGAAACTCTTTAACCTGGGCTAAT